>CM060913.1:578989602-579584602 GCA_030737875.1 Allium sativum
AGAAATTTTTCATATGAAGATCTGGTTTATTTTCGTGTTGATTTAACCAAATCTGTTGACAAACTCCAATCGAAAAATAAATCTCTGAAATCTATAAATTCTGAGTTGACCAACAAGATGAATTGTTTGGAATCGAAATTGTCAAATGTCGTGAAATTTGAAAATTCTAATTGTGAAAATTGTTTGAAATTAAAAACTGATCTCGTTCATTTCAATAATAATATTCGAAGGCTTGAAGAAGAAATTTTAATTTTAAAAGATAACGAGATTGAGCTAAAAGATGCAAACAATTGTTTACAAAAGGAATTTATAAATTTCAAGGCTATCAAAAATTCCAAACATGAGAACGCTGAAAATGTTAGTTTGTTGAAAACAGATCAAATTTTGAAAGAGCTTGAAATCGAAATTGAAAATTGGAAGAAACTTGAATCTGAAAGTCGAAAATATTTTGATTCTGAAATGGCTAAGTCCCAAACCAAAATAAAATTGCTTAATGATGAAAATTTGGTTTTGAAATCTGAGTTTGAAAGATGTAAGATCACTAAAAGTCGCTGTTCAGATTTAATAAAAGAAAATGATGATCTTAAAACTGAAATTCAACAACTTGAAACAATTCTATCTAAATTTTCAAACGGTGAAAGATCTTTGGATATGTTGTTGAAAAACCAATTTTCTGTTGGAAATAAACGTGGTCTTGGTTTTGGGAAGAATAATGTTTTTGGAAAACAAAATTCAAATGATTTGAAAAATCCCTCAAATTGCTTTGGAAAGAACTACGTTGAAAATTTGAACTCTGAAAATTTCAAAGGTTTTTTGAATCAAAATTGTGATGAGAAATCATTTTATAATAAACCATTTAAACAATCTTGGATCCCGAATAAAAATAAAACGACTTTGACTAAATTTAAACAGATTTGGGTTCCAAAGGGTACAAAGGTTAATTATGATGGTTTGTTATACAAACAGGTTTGGATACCAAAAGTGGTAAACGTATTTCAGAGTGGTTTTACAAATTTTGTTAGACCACTTAATTCACTCAACTACTAGGTACCAGTAAAGGCTGAGGAACTGCTGTGCTGAAAAGAAATTTGAAATCAAGATTGTCTATAATTCTGTGTCATTTACAGTTCCTTAGGCCAACATTTGTTGAGTTAGAGATTCTACTTTACATTGGATTCTGGTATGATCTCTAAACTCACCTTTGTATATTTTTTTTTGTCTGTGTTTATTCCTTCCTCTACCTCCTTCTGTTTTTTTTTAATCTGACACTGCCATATTTTTCTTTGTCTGTACTTCTTAAACTTCCAGTTGCAAAATTCATGATCTTTTTGGAAATATGCTTTATTTGTATAAAATCATTGTGTGTTAATCATTTCCATTTCCTGAATTTAATTTTGTAAATATCTGCAATTGTTTTTGAGATTTTGTTTATTTCTGAATTCATAACAGTGTTGATGTATTCTTATCATATCTTGAACACTGTTAATTTGAATTCTAAATTTTTTGAAGATCTGAATATTTAATGAAATGTCACACACCTTTGTTGTTCTGAGTTTATTCTAATTCATTTTAGAAAAGCTCAAAATATTATACTCATTATAACACTCTGTTATTTATCAGTTGTGATAATTTCATTGATTTTCAGATTAGCTTGTATCAGTGATATATCTTGGAATTCATCTTTATTCATGATCATTACATTGAAATATGTTTGTTTGAAATCATCTGAAATTCTAGATATTTTGAATATCACACACCTCTTATTTTTGAAATTGTCAATCTCGTGTGACTGATTCATTATATCCCAAAACTTTACATTGATTTATGTGATTTCAAATAAATTATCCCAATCATGAATATTTTCAAATTAGATGTAAATGACCTGAAATTTCTCTTGGGCTTGTCGGAAATAGTTTTGAGAAATTCTTGAAAATGTTCTTTTTGAAAATGGTCTTTGAAAATCATTGTTATTTCATGATTATTTGATTTGAATACATGTTTGTTTAAAATCATTTGAAATTATTGATTTATTGGATCTCACACATATCTTGGATCTGAAATATAAACTGGTGTGATAGATTCATTAAATCCCAATACTTTCACATTTCTTCAAATGATTTAAAATAGAGTATATTTGCAAATCTTGGATCATGAATCACCTTATGTGACCAACATCTTGACAAGTCTGTTGTGATACTGATTTCTCTGTGCTGCTCTAATACAGTTTTTGAAAAATGTTTTGGAATCATGCTGCTCTGATTATAAGAAATTGATGTGTAAATATTTTTGAGGACTGCTTGATTTGGTATCAAAGATTTATCGTGCTCCGATAAATGAAATTTGCGTGCTTGAGTTGCTTGCTTTGTAATTAAGTCTTTTCTGTTGACTGAGGTACCATTGTTAGCCACCGGGGTGTGATTAAAATCCTCGAGAGCGAGATAACAAGTGGCATCAGAAGTGCCTATATTTGTTCCACCCATCTGTACTGAGATTCAAATTTTTCACCTTGTATAGATCCACACATTTTTTTTTCCTTATTCAAATAAATGTGCTAAATTTGTCTAGCTGAATTTGTGTTTAAATTTCTTTGATCTGAGATGTCCATGATAGTCCATCAGGGTGTAATTAAATTTCTCAATAAGGGAGACTACAATTGGTATCAGCTTTTTCACCCATCTGTTTTTGAATTTTCACTTTGTATAGACACCATACACATTTTTTTCCCCTTGTATAAATCTTTTTAAATTCCTATTGTAATTGATTTTCAACTTTAAAATTATTTATTGATTATTCATTCAGAAATTGAAATCAATATCCGAATCAAACTGTAATTCATCAAAATTATTATCAGATTTTGAAATTGTGATGAATTGTGACTGCAGTGTATTTCACAACAAGAGGAGATTTTATTTTGATTTTCATGATGGTTGAATATTTATTATAATATCTTTGAACTGGGAATTATTTCACGACCATCTTCATTACTTATCATCCTTCTGCCATCCGTTATGATTTTATATAAATGTGGAGAGTTTAATTTTTCTTAAAATCATTTTAAATAAACAGTGAAAATATTTGTGATGGAATTGTGGTTATATTATTATTCAGAATTAGTGATAAATGAAAATTTTCAATAATCCCGGTACAGTTCATGCATATCTCATAATATAATTAATTTAGAAATTTATTTCACAGTCCATCTCTGTACTTACCACATTTCTATCATCCATGCTGGTTTTATATATCGAAGAGTTTTTTTTTTAAAAAAGCTGAAAATAATATAATTAATATATGAGTGTGTTTCTAACCTCATTTAAAAATCCAAGCTCTGGTCATGAATGGTTAAGAGACAACTTATAATTTAAGCTGCGACTGACCTCATTTAAAAATCCAAGCTCTGGTTATGCGTGGTCAGGGTGCTCTTAAATCAAAAGAGAAAGAAAAGAAAATAATTTGCAATAAATAAATTTTTATGCGAAATTCTCCTTGGTGTATATTAACCAGCCTATCAATCCACTTTCTAATCTGTGAAATGTGTTGAAATTTTATGACGTATTATGATTTGTTGATTGATATTGGGATTTGAGATTATTCGATTTTGTCATTTAAAATTGAATTTATAATTATAAGTCTGAATTCATCACTGTTTTTGAACTCATTTTTATAAAATTCTTTTGAAAATATTTGGAAATCATTTTTTTTCCATTTTATATAAAATTCATCGTAAATCCGTCATTCTCTAAAATGTGAAATATGCCACCTGTTCTCAGAATATTATGATTTTTGTTTGACTGATTGAGATTTATGATGATCGTTCTTCCTCTTAAGCTGATTTAATATTTGTTAGTCGCTATTCATCTATATTTTAAATTCTATATCCTTTTGATGATAACAAAAGGGGGAGAATGGATTAGATTTTGATTTATGAGTGAATATTTGATAAATATTTTTAATTTTGAAAATTCATTATTATTCATACATTTCATTCATGCATAGTTATAGGGGGAGTTTCTGTTGTAGGGGGAGCATTTAAATAGGGGGAGTTCAAATATCCACAAACAAACACATTTATTATATTCAAAATCTTTTATTTGTTTGTCATCATCAAAAGGGGGAGATTGTTGTATATAACGGTGTTGTATACACAATTATATGATTTTTGTTTGATGATAACAACCAAATATATTTTTATTATAAATGTGTTTGGTACTGTACTGTTATATATATACATCACAGCAATGAATATAATATTTATATTTAAATAAAATACGACTGTACAGAAATTCAAATATTAACACAGTATTTTATTTAAATAGAATATTTTATTTCAATATTCAAACAGTACAACTATTTGTAACTCCACTATTTATACATTCACAGAATATTTGTACCTGTATAAACAGAATAAAATAGACAAGTTCGTTTGACAACAATAAAATGATTTTTATTTTCAATCAAACTTGTTTATTACAGACATCAGTACATTTCATATATACACAGCTCCTCACAGCAACACTCATACATTCATTCAGTTTACATTTCATATATATCCATTTTCACTTGTATATACAGACTCATACATTCATTGACACCACACACTGTCTTCTTGTCTTCAGCTTGTCAGTCCTGTCATCAAAATTAGTCCAGTCATCCCAGCTTACCTGTCACACATGAAACACACACACACAGTACACTGCAATAGAAATAAAACAGAATACATGCAAATTTAAATTTTATTTTTAAAATTTTATTTGCCTCAGATTTCTGGTGTGTTTCTCATCATTTTTCATGACTTGATCTGAATTATAAAACCATCAATCTGTGTCTAGACAGCTTGTGATATTCACAGTGATACACTGTAAATACCACAAGGCAGACAACATATATATATTTCAATGCAGGGGCAGGGACAACTTGTCTGATGGCTGCATGTACACACGTGTATACACGTGTGTACTGCCTCGCCAATTCAGCGTGCAACTGAGGAGTAGCCACGTGGACCTTCTCAACTCAGTGCATATTTGAAAAGCAACAAAGTCAACACAAACAAACATGATCAAAACCTCAAAGAAAGCAATCAATTTCAAAGTGTCAAAGCATGGAGTCGAGCCAAGCAAGCTAGAGTGCAAAAGTGGTCGAGCCTGCATGAATCAACTCAAACCAGCCCAAGCAAGAAACAAAATCAGTGAAGCAGCTCAAATTCAAGTACACAGCACAACTCAAAGAAAATGGCCGAGCCAAAATATTTTCAGCATAAACTCAAGTTATGGTGCAGCCAAAGCAATGATCAAGTGGTGCATGGATCAAAACAGAGCTACTACAAGCATGGCTGCACGTACTCAGGCACATACAAGTACTCGACAACATATACTCATGGTGACACAACAAATATACAGTGTGTATATTGATGCAGCTAGGTTCCAGAATTAAATAAAAAGGATCAAGGGTCATAGCATGTTACTTAAGTGAAAACAGCAAGTTCATAGTCAAGGAATGCCCAAAAGTGATGCAGGTGAACAAACACATAAAGGCCCATGTAAGTCAAAAACAGCAAACTAGTATGGACAAGCTCAAACCAGAAGTCAATTGTGCAATTTGTTCATGGCAAAGTGATAATGCAACTCAAACATGAAAAGGATGCAATGCAACAATGGACATAGTAGCAGTTTTACAAAGGTGACAGTTCAAAATGTTCAAGAATGTGTACACAACAAATAAGAGGTCAAGTATCACATGTCAGCAAGTGTATACCAAATGGAAGAACAATGAAGACATTCAGAGTGGTTACATATATCAAGTTCACTGTTTTAAGCATGCAGTTTCAACACACAAATAGCCGATCACTAAAGCAAACAATACTGGTGAATTGGGATGGTAAGCAAACTACAAGTGTTCAGCAATGCAAACAGTAGTATGAAAAGGCTCATATCAGCATGGGACATCAACATAGATCAAGACAAGTTAAACATATTTCAAGTAAACTGGTGCATCATGTTTCAAGTCCATATACATACACAAAATATAAACAAGAGCAGCAACAGCAAAACTTGCAAATGTATATGTCAAATATGGATCATGGCAAGGTATGATGTTTCATTATGTCATGTTTTGATCAAAACAGTTCTCAAGCCTGCATAGTGTACAAATCAAGAGTGCAAGTGGTCGAGGCATAATTCCAGGTTTCACAGTGGTCGAGCATGGTGAATCAAATGTAACAGCATTGAAAAGTAAATGATCTTGAATGTTTTGAGAATTCAAAACATGCCTACTTCAGAAAATTAATGCAAATGGTTTCCAGAAATATCATGTAATCATTTCTGGCAGAAGTTTAAATTGTTTTTCCCAAACAATGCAGTGAAATAATTTTTGGCAAAGTTTTTAAACTTTCCAGTATTTTTGCAAGGAGCAAGAAATAAATCAATCAAGCAAAAAGGCTCTTGAAATTAAGGTGATGATTTTGGCAAGTAATAACATTTGTTTTAATGACAAAAATCACTTTATTTGTTTCCAGAATTACTCAAAGTTATCAAGGCCTAGAACACATCAAGATTCATCAGAAAATCACGCAGGGAAAAACAATATTCTTTTCCAGATATACAATATGCAGTTATTCACGCAAGGGAATCAATCATGGATCGATTCAATGTCACAAAACCAAACAAGGCAATTAATCGAAATTCACAAGGGACAGTTCATCAATAAATCACGCAAGTTTTTTTTCAAGATTTAAAAAAAAAAAAAAAATTCATGAGTCAATTTCAAGCCGAGAAGTCAAAAGAGGAATACACAGAATCAGCCAAGTCGTCGATTGAAATCAGAGGCAACAAATTCCCACAAAATCAGATCGAATCATTCAAGAAATCAGAGCGCAAGTTAAGGATATGAAATCCTATATGACACCACATCATCACAGGCAGTTTAGGCATCGAAACCACACAACAACTCGCAAGAAATTTCAAGCAGATACTCAAAATCAAAATTACTCACAGTTTCGATCAGACCAGAGAACAACCCTCAAATCAGAGAGCAATAGATTGAAGAAACAAGGCGCAAGAGAATTGAAGCAATAACAATCATCATCTCGCTCAGAAACCGATTGATTTGGGGAGAATTGCAAAACCCTAGCCGCCATTTCTTTTTCCACAGAGTAAAGAGATCGGGTGAAATGAAAATGAGAATGGGCCGGCCAAATGACAAAAGGGGCTTTGGCTTTGTTTATTAAAAAAGAGATGACCCCTTACATTTAAACTTCCCCATTCAATTTCAAAAGGATTTCCTTGGTTTTATTTGTGTTGTATTTTAATTTCGTTTTGTAAATCGAACCAAAACAGTTTTAGAGTCTGTAAAACTCTAGGGGAGATCAGTCAGGGAGTTGGCTGTCAGTTTCAGAGTCTGTAAATCTGAGTTACGAGTTACAGGGTTTGTAATTCGGGAAATCTGATCTAGGGGATTAGATCAGTCTACGGTTTTGAGCGTAGGGTTAGAATAGGAGCAGGGGTTTGCGAGTGTACATGGTCTTGTATGCGGGAACTGTTCTATCACCTAGTAGAAACCTTAGAAATGCAACAGTAGGCAGGGTTTTGCCGAAGCTGGGTATATCTGTGTGTGATTTATTCTCTGCATTTCAGTTTGCTATTTTTCTGTGATCAGTTTATTATTATATATCTCGTTAAGTTTTTAATTCAGTTAAAAACTGTGAAAAACCCTATTCACCCCCCCCTCTAGGGTTATTCTAGATCCAACATATCTTACCTTGTCATATCTAATGATCAGCATTTGTTGTCTTGCTATGCTTATTATCATGGTTATGGTCTGGTATCCAGTTTATTCATGTCATGATGTTTTTACCTATTAACATGCTGAAAGTCACTGGACTTACCAGGGTTTATGTCTGATTCTATTTTGTTTCAATTTCTTTTCTTCCGTTCCCCCCTCCCCCCCCCCCCCCAGGTTCACAGGGAGGGAATATTACAACTTAGCTCAGTTTTCTTTCCAACCTAGAAGATAGACGATGTATTGCTTTGGACGCTCTTTTCCACTGCTATGGCCGGTTCATGCTTTATTGGGGAATATCATTGTCGTTTTATGTTTCTTTATTTTGTTAAACAAGACAGATGATTTGTTGTAATGGGTAAGGGTGTTTTGGTGTCGGAAAACAATCTTTGTACAAGCTGTTTTACCAAGCTGTTGTTTTATCAATAAAGTAAAGTTTTATATATTTTCCGTTGTTTATAATTTTTGTCTGTTTTGTAATTTATCTGTTCTATACACTTATGACGCTCCACTGAAGTTAATGCATTCCCTTTGTGAGTGAACTTAACGGAGGTGGGGTGTTACAGTTTTCTTTGGATGAAATCTGTTCCGTGTTATATGGCGTGGTCCCTTGATTTACTCCATTTTAAAGCAAAGTTTTTAAATAACTGTTTTAGTTATCACACCAGTCACATGACTGACTTGGAGTTTATTGTTTTAACCTAAACTCTGGGTACCCCTATTTTCCACACGGGCAGCTAGTATTTTTGGTTTTGCAGATTTATATTCGCAAGATCCTGGTTTACAGCTGGAACGATATCCAAAAAGCTCTCTATCCATTTGCCTCTTTCAGTTGTGTTTTTTATTATTTTTCGCTGCATTGTAGATTTGTAAATCTCTGATATTCATCAAATGTATTTTATTTGTTCATACTCTGTATATTCTTGTACTCTGATGTAAAATGTTGTAATAGCAATGAAATGTTCTTCTGTTTGTGTTCTGATTTGTCGTGTTCTCCTCAATCATGGCTTTCCTTTACGGGGAAGTTTGGACCGTGTCAGCGGTTATGGGCTCGGTTATTGGATCAGTTATTGGTTTTTTGGCCCGGTTACGTACCTGGTTATTCGCTCGATTATGGGCTAGGTTAAAGGTTTATGGCCTTAATTATTGACGTGGTTATATGCTCTGTTATTACCTCAGTTATGAGCTAGGCTTAGATCTTGGTTATGGATTCGGTTAATTGATCGGTTATGGAATAAAAGTTAAACTAGAAAATATAAAATATAAATAAAATACAAAGTATAAAGTATAAAATATAAAATATAAAATATAATATAAATTGTAAAATATAAATTATATATTATAAAATATGAAAAAAAAATATAAATGACTAATTTAACTTGCAAGCTAGATCATAAACTTGATTAAGAGCTCAATTATAAAATTAATTACAAGCTTATTTAAGAGCTCGGTTATGGTCTCGGTTATAGGATCATGTAATACGTTATTTAAGAGAAGTTCTCTTTCACCTTGCAAATAAGCATTCCCAATGTGTGTGATAGAAGTAAATGGGCCATAACCCATTTGAATACATTAATTACCTCTATATTCCGTGTTGTCAAGATTTAAGTTGGAAAGATTATTTGTAACATGATTAGTAGCACCTGAATCCGAAAACCATGCATCAACATTAACATCTTCAGGCTTAACAGCATCATCATTTCTTGAATTATCTTGTTGTCCTCTATGTTCTTGTTCAATTTTGGATAAATTTGCACTCATGTTGAAATTTTGATTGCCTTGTTTGGATTTTAGTTAGAATCGTACCTGAAATAGCATTTGTTTGCTGTGTGGCTTGATTTATCGCATATTTGACATCTTGGTCGATTATTGTTGTTCCACCTACCACCTCCGCTGCCTCTTTGTCCTCTGTTAAATTGTCTTGATCTCTGAGCATTATTTACTTTGTCTTGAGGTCTAACTTTATTTGATGCAATATAGTTAACAGAACGGTCATTGACAGTTGACTTTTTGTGGTCAATCCTTCCTTCATGGGAGAGTAATATAGAATGGACGTAAGGGATGGATGGTGATGGATTCACAGTTGATAGAATGACAACCACAACCTCATATTCAAGGCCATTCAAGATGTAAACAACTTGCTCTAAGTCAGAAATCTTCTCCCCTGCAGACTATAGTAAGTCACATAAGTTTTTGACCTTTATGAGGTATTCTCTCATGCCTAAATTCTCCTTTTTTATGTTTTGAAGTTTCTTTCTATACATCATCGCTTTTGCTGAAGGTTGTGTGTTAACAACTTTCTGAATTGTAGACCAAGTTTCGAATGATGTTTCCCACCCAATTAATTTTGGAACAATACTTGGGTTTATTGATGACAAAATCCAAGCACATAACAATCTATCCTGTCTATTGTAGATGGTAAACTCTCTATTTGGCACTTTGTTACCTTCAGCATCAATGGTGACCTGATCATAAATTACCTTTGATCCATTGATGTATTCATCTAATCCATAGCCTTCAATGGCAGTTTCAATGTGAAATTTCCACAAAAGAAAGTTGGTTTCATCTAGTTGTATGGGAATTAGCTGATTTTGAGGGATAATGATTATTTTTGATAGGTTTTCAGGAGCAGTTTGAATAGGCGTGGAAGTTGGATTTAATGGATTCGAACCTTGTGATGTACCAGTGTTATTACCACCACTTTTGGTCATTGTTATCACAAGAAAAATAAGCACAGAAGTTCAGGAATTAAAGAAATGAGGAAAAAGATACCAAGAAACTGATTCATGGATCAAGATTACTGGAATAAACGTTATACAGATGATCAAAAGAAAGAAAATGGCATGTGATAGTAGCCGTAGTCAGATGATCAGAATGGTGGTGGCTGCTGGCGAGGCTAAGGGATCAGGTCAGATAATCAGATGAACTGGTAAGAACAGATGCGCAGAATAATGATAAAGGCAGATCAGATGATGACACAATATCTGATGATTTACCCGCAATTGCTGCCACAAACAAATGATAAAACTTTTCTGATGAATTTTTGGTGTGGCAATTGTGTCGATCAAGACAGTTGCTCTGATTCCATATTTGGCAATCTTTATATTTGAGACAATCTATATATTCGAGTAATGAAGATTTGAGAAGTGTAAGAAAATGAATTGTAGTTTTATTATTTTAGAGAGTTAATTCTGTAAAACATAGTGAGCAGATATATATCTGCATATTGTAATATTGGAAGCAATATGGAGTTTTGACAAGTCCAGGCCCAACACAGAAAAAAGAATAGGTAAATATATACAGTAAACACAGCCGTTCATTTTATTTTTTCTAATTATAATGTCAATGGCTTCTTTGTAACAACCCGGAAATTCTTAGCCAATTTAAAATTTTTATTCTGACAATTTTGATGAATTGTGATTATTTAAAATGAATTATTTTAAATAACGACGGCGAGAAATTTATTTTGGATTGAATTAGAATGTATATATTTATTTGAATCGTCGTTAGAATATAAATATTTTATTTTAATTATAAAAGGAATTGAAAATGGCGCGGTAGTTTGAAAATTTGATTTCAAAGTTCAAATGAATGTGCAGGATTCAAAATAAACCGGATTTTTGAGAAACCAAAAATATTAGAATCTATTTGAGAATATCTTTCCAACGAATCCAAAAAATTGAAATTTCATAGCGGGAATCAAAAGTTATGTCCAGTTGAAAATTCAGAATAATTGCTGTGGAATTCTGGCCCTTAAAAATGGAAATTTTGCAAACAACCTCAGTTTTCGACGAAACCACTTTTGTTGGATCTGGGATGTCTAAATATTGCTAGATTCCAAAATTCATAATTTTTGGGATCAATATGTGAGCGTGGTGAAGGAAAACGTGTTTTGTCAGTTTCAGTCAAATTTAATCGACTGGAAAATGGCCATTTTTCAAACGGTCTAAGAATTTGACGAAATTAGTTTTGTTAGGACCGTATCATCGATACAATGCTAGAAAATATTTTTCGGGAATTTTTAGAGTCCGTATGTGGCCCCGGTAAATTGAAATATGCGTTCAAATTCAATATACATTGATTTATATTTTAACTTTGATGGAAACTGATCGTAACAAGTGAATTAGGTTACGAAACATATTCCCATTGTGTTCGGAACGGGGGTAATTAGCTAGGGGTGACAGTCGGTGGGTTTCGTTTGGAGTTTGTATACAAAGTCAACTTTATATGGAAAAAATAATACTATAATAATATAATAATTATATATCACTCCCCCACTCCCCCTTTATTCTCTCTCTCTCGTCACTTTCTTTTTGCCGTTCAATTTAGAAAAAAAGGGGGATCCATCGCGCTCTCGCGCGACATCAACCGCCGACTCAGCCGGCGTCGCCCTCCCCGGCGCGCGCCTCCCATTCCTCCTCCCTCCTCTCTCTTCGCCCCTTCCCGTTAACGCTGCCCTCGCCTTGTCCCTCTCCTCTGTTCGAGAGCCCCCTCTACAGCCCATGACCGCACGTCGCCATACTGAAACACCTCCGCCCGCCACCACTACACCCCCTTCCGCCCTACGACGAACTCAACAACGAAACCCCCCTCCTCCAAACCGAAAATCAGTAAGTCTTTTTTAATTTTTAATTATTTATTTCCTTTGTTTATGTTATTGTTTTATAAATTTAAAAATCATTTTTTTGCATAAATTAAGATCAGTTTTTATATATGAAGTGTAATATAAAAAGGAATGATTTTTAATATAAAAGAAATGATTTTTAACATTATAAAGACTTGATTTTAATTCATATGAAAGTTATGATCTTTATTTATATGAAGGCGAGATTCTTACCTATATAAAAATAAGAATAAGATATGATGTTTATGATAGTAAAGACGAGATTTTTATATGTAGGTAATAAAAATATGATTTTTATATAGTAGAGCTTATAAAAAAAATATGGTTTTTATAAGATAAAGAATATAAAACGGCGATTTTTATATGTGTTGTGGCGAAATAAAAATTCGATTTTTATATGAGTAGCGGAATAAAAATATGATTTTTATATAATAGAGAATATAAAAATGTGATTTTATATGAGTGGCGATATAAACATATAATCTTTATATAGGAAGTAGCGTTGTTAAAAATATAATTTTTAACATATATCGCGTGAAACAGATCTCGTTAGAAGCACGGCGAAGATTTCCTACATATGAAGAGTCGCGGTGTTTGGTTTAGCTTCTCAGTGAGAACTTCTCACTTTAAATTTTCTTTTCTAGTTAGAGATATATATATATTAGGATGCAGACGGTGCTTAGCAGCACCCGACACCCGTTGTCCACAGACCATGGACGACTTGTTTGATTTTGTTGTGTGGTGAAAATTGATTGTGATGTGGAATGAATGAAAATAAATATTCATGTGTTGAAATAAATTGTTTATCGTTAAAAATATAAATTTAACGTGAATGTGAATAAATAAATATCCATATACAAATCGAACGACTTGTTTATGTACACCTATTTGAAGGATATTTATTGGGACGATAAATTTTACATGTCGCCCAACTGCACAAATAATATTCAGTGTTTGTTGATTTGAGACCCCACACGGGTGTTCGGATGATATTTGGCGTACACTAATCCCAATTATTTAGTTGTATGGCGATCGATTGGTTGACAGACTGTGTAAGTGTTAATCATTTATATTTAATGCTTATGCAGTTGTGTGGTGCACTTTGGATGATGGTTGATTATTTATTGTTGCTATTATATACATGTGTTGTATGGAATCCATATAATTAACATTATATGGTAATTGATTGGGCCTCATTCCAATTTGGAAAATAAAGAGTATTATAAAATAAAGATTCATGTGTTGAATAGAATAAATAGTCATGTGTTGGCGATACTCATGTGTTGAGAATATTCATTTGTTGAAACTTATCATGTGTTGAACGAAATATTTTAACAATAAAATTCACATCTTTATCATATTTAAAATTAGAAACTAAATGGAAGCTAGATAAGATGAGTGGTTTCCTGGGTATTGATCTGATGTTGGTTTCGGCTTCCGAGGTTAATACTTAGGGAATCGTTCTCTTACTAATTTACGGCTGGAACCTGATTAAGAATTGAACGATATAAATCATAATTTTATAAAATATATTAAATAGAATAAATAGTCATGTGTTGACGATACTCATGTGTTGAGAATATTCATGTGTTGAAAGAAATATATATATTCATGTGTTGAAGAAAATATTCATTTGTTGAATTGAATAATGAAGTTATTGAAATATATAAAGCCGTGTTGATTAGAGATGCGCCATTTTGACGCGAACGATGTTTATATCGATTATATTCGTTTTTATATTGAATATAGAAAAGGAAGTGATTTCAAAATATAACGTTTTGAAAATATTATCATTTATATATTAATGATATGGAATATTCAATTTTGATTTAAAATTGAATATGAAGTTGAAATTGTTTTGAAAACGAATTTAAAACGATTTATAAAATACGTTTTGAATTGAAATCGACGAAATATATATAATATATATATACATTATATATATAATGGCCTGTACAGAACGCGCCGCGCCGCGGCAGTTCGCGAATTTCGACCATTGACTTCGAATTGATGTTACAAGAGAACCCACTATCGGGTTCTCCTGAAACCGGAACCGGTTGGGTTCGTATCGAGATGAGCTTTCCAATGAATATTAGAAATTTGAAATATAACGGTTGGATTTGGAATAATGTCCAAATCAAATTTGGAAAAGGTCGATGTAAGTGCAGTTCGACGACTGTTATTGGAAATCGACTGTACGGGCCTTGATAAAATTATTAAAAATATTAATAATTTGTATAAAATCGTAATAAATGATTTTGAAATAACTGGGATGAAAGATTCCATATTTGAAGAGATAAAAATATATTTTTATCGAAATGAACTAGTTTTGAACTAGATTTGAAATGGTTTTGAAAATAATCAGAATTTCCAATATACGAATTGGAATGGATTTGAATCGAAATTATCTTCAGAATATTTCGATGTGGGATTTCGTGATTATACAGATATGGTTGTGGAAATTTGAAAGATATATTGATATTGTTATTTCCAATACGATATTTGTTTGTTTTAGAATTCGATATTGAATATAAGCCGATATATTTTCTATTCAAAGCTTGTATTTAATATCAAATGGGATTTGGGTTTGTTGTGAATGGTGTCTTCATTTACACTACTCTTGGACCCAGTTTAGAAAAGAATAAATCTTTTAATTAAGATTTAGTGAAATTGTCCAGTTAATCATTATTTAATTGGAATTGAATTTAAATTGGTTTTTGGGGTTTATCATGAGCGGTGTTTTGAATAACACCTGTTCTTTAACCCGATTAACAATAGAATTTGATTTTGGGTTTATCGTGAGCCGTGTTTTAGATGACATTGGTTCTATAACCCAGTTAAAGACAGGATATTGATTTTAGAGAAGATTAAAACTAAGTGGAGTTTTAATGAATCTTTAATTAGATTGAAATGATCGAGAATGGAGTATCACCAGTTTTGCTCCAAAGCGATAGTTAAATCTTTAATCAGATTTGAACGTGAAATGGTAATTAATATTTACCGATAACACCATGGTGTTAGATATGGAGTATTACCAGTTTTGCTCCATGGGATGAATAGGCTAGGATTGAGAAATAAAATAAATAATTACTTTAGTGTGGTTCGCTAATCCCGACTAGTTTGGAAAACCATAATATGGTTTGAAATGATATCCAAAGGAAGATTAAAGAATAAATTTAGAAGAATTTATCTTTGATAAAATTAATGGGAACCTTTCCCTAAGAATGTGAATATTTGGAAAAAAAAGAATATTCTGAATTGGAATGAGGCGTATGTTGTGTTTGTGTAACACTTGTTTATTATATACGTGGGTTATTCGGAAAGACGGGGTTTATACCCATTCTGAATAACCGATTCGACGATAAGTCGAAGATGAAGACGGTGGTTGAAGACCGGAGGTCTTCACGTCGTTTGGATGATTATTAATTAATTTGATTGGGTTGTACACCCAAGAGGAGGGAATCAGTTGGTGATCGTCCAGACGTACTTGGAGATCGATGGATATGCGAGGAATAAGGTTCCTCCGGTTTCGTTCAGACCCAAAATGAACTTGAAAATGGACTGTGTTCTGACATTGGATTTTATTCTGTGTGATTGACTTCTATTAAATATATATCTGTTTGGCGGCGGAGAATTTATTCTCTTGCTTAACGCCCTTCACTGAGACGTACGAGCTTAGAGGTTATATATCGATAGATATCAATCTCATGGAATGAATTGCCCGTGTGGCATGCCTAAGTGGCAGATGATCAAGGTTTCTATTGAAAAGCAAAGTCTTGTGGTTGATGATCAAAGCACGGCCTGTGTGGCATAGTTTTGTGTATGGCGTTAATTCGCGAGCCTCACACCTCGGTATGAGTCAAAAACAGGATAGTGACTGCAGGGAGAGCATGACGTTTCTTTCTAGCTATAGGTGATATCAGTGACCTACCAGCCCTGACATTTATATACTTTTTACCTGTGTGGTTGTTGGATGCGAGGCGCCTCGAATATAGGTCCCATAGGACCGGGAAACGTGTGTTCAGGAATAACTAATCCTCAAAAGTAAGAGAGGACCGACCGTGAAGATCCAGGATCGTTGTGTGTGGTCCTGGACAATTGCTAGAGTGTCTCGAACAGAGAGGAACTTGCCCCTTGCCTCGACTCATGATGAATCCAATTTCCAATACGTGATAATTCAGTTTTATTTGTAGAACCTAGTTTTGGCGACATAGTAGCATGGGATGCTATGCCGTTTAGGATTGATACATTTATATTTGAAGTTGTTTTGACACTATACACTTATAATAGTATCAAATGATTTGTTTTAAACGTATCAAGCATTATTTGGCTATTATAAAGGAAAATCCTATCCTCCGGCTTGCATTGCATTGTGTGATGGGACCTGGGTCTTATAATAGCTTGATTTTTCAAAAGGCATTACCTTGTTTATTCTATGCACTAGTATTCTTGCGAGGAAACCTGAAACACCCCACCTCCGTTAGGGTCACTCTCAAAGGGAATGCCCTAATTTTGGTGGAGGTTTATAAGTGCAAGTCACAGATATACAAGACAGATATAAGAACACATATTTGTAAAAAGCGGAAGAACAACAAACTTTATTTCATAAAGTCAAATACGTGTTACAACAACATCCTTTCCAAAAACATAACATAACACTTTCATAATCTGTCTTGAGTACATTATTTAAAGAAGCATAAATAAAACGTAGATAAACTGCAAAAGCCCCATAGTGGATTGTCCAAAGCCATAGTTCAAAACAGGAAAGTCCAAGCAATACATTTCTCTTCTTCAAGCTGGATGTCAAGGCTGATCAAGCTGCTGTGTTCCCTCCCTGTGGACCTGGGGGGGGGGGGAACGGAAGAAAGAAGACGAAAGAAAAGTAGAGTCAGACATAAAGCCTGAGTAAGTCTAGTACTATTTTGTCTATGAATAAAGAACTGGGTATGATAAGTATAAACAGGAAGTGGGCAAGCACAATAAACTTGGTTAAGTTGTCTAGGGTCGAATATACTATCGTACCCCATGTTAATCTCTGAACCCATATAAACTAGTTTCCAATTTGCACCCCATAATCAGGGTGATGTGATCCATTCTATGATGATCGGCTCCTACTCGCATAGTTACATGTGTCTTACGGCCCCCGATGTCGTAGTTACCTATGCTGGTCCCACCATGGGGTGTATCAAGTCCCATAGTGGCAACCCGACACAACCTTAGAGTGCACAGGTATGCTACTGGTGTCCAGTGCCTTATTTTTCTGCGCCGGGGTGTGTGCACGCCCGCACTCCATTAGAACCTACACTGCTACACCACCGCCGTCGATTTGACCTCTTACAACCAGCCCAGTAATCGTGCCCCACCCTGCCTAGTTTCAGGGTATCCTGATACACCTTTTAGGGTTACTGCTGAAAAGGGTCCCCCGTTACTAGGTTTTCTATCTCTAGCCAACATGCTAAGTTGGTTAAGTGTTTTCTAACCTAACCCCCACCAGTCCGTTTAGTTTAGCATGTTCCATTTTGATTAAGTCTTTAGTTTACTTAATCCTAACAATCCTGACTCAGCCTTAATTGTCTTATTAAGGCCCTGACCTCTCACATTAGACAGGTATTGTTGTGGCTGCCTGTTGCCGGTTGGTTCCGGGAAGTCTTACGCCACAACTCAGTCTAACCTCGGGTCCTTATTGGGCTCCATGTTTAACCTCCCACATTGGATAGGTATTGTTGTGACTACTGGACAGCCGGGCGGTTCCGGGCAGGTTTACATCACAACTCAATCCAACCTCGGGTTAAACACATCGTATGTTCTACATTTACATATTTTGTCTTTCTTCTTTATTTATATGTAAATATTTGCGGCCCATTATTAAGTTAATGGTGTAAAGGTCACACCAATTATGGGCCCAACCCATACTTGAACTTGGGCCCTTCTATTTTATATTTTCATCCATTAATTAATTTTAACCCAACGTTATTTTCCCCCGTTTTACACGTCTGTTTATATATATTGGGCTTAGCCTTTTAAAGCCCAATTTAGCCATGCGAAAAGGGGAGGCTTATGGCGTGATTACATACACAAAAAGGGGAAGGTGAGCGTATGAACTTGCAATATGACGTTGGGAATACAAAATAGAAACTGGTGTACTTGCATAGTAGTGACATATACTTTGGTCATAAAGCATGGGTGACATGAATCAAAGCATGTGAACTTGTAGTTGAGATAAGAGTCTAAATTGGGTATCATTATTGACACATAGTCATAACTACAACATGAACCTATACTTTTATTTATGCATAATGTCAAACATAAGCATGGCATAAATTTTTCTAACATAAGCATGGCATAAATTTTTCTAACATAAGCATGGCATAAATATTTCTAACATAAGCATGGCATAATGTCAAACATAAGCATGGCATAAATATCTCTAACATGAAATCATGATTCTTACTTTAGTCATGTAAACTTGCAAAAAAGGGATTTTGAATCTAATCCTAACTATGTACCACATATGTCATCATATAATTCTTGTAAACAAGATAGACTTAATCATGGATTTCAATTATGCCAAATATCATTCATAGCCTAGCCATATTCATAAGTTTGCAAATAGGTTTTCTAGTACAAAAGCATGGCTTAATACATAATGCCAAATTCTCAACATAATTTCATATGGATTATAATAACCAAACTTGTTCTAATTACTTACAAAATGATTTATGCACAAAAATATACATCATGATGGCATAGTAGCAAAACCCCAAACTTGCATGAATTTAAATCAACTACATACATGTAGCTTCAACATGGATTACATAATTTGCGAAATATTCCAAACGTATACTTGCATAGAACTACCGCATGTAGTTCTTTATAACATGAATAACATAATTCAAGAATATCCAAACGTATATAATATTTCAAATTGATAAGAACGCACAAATATGAACAACTTTATTGCCACAATTCAAGCATACAAACCAACACAATTGTTTATTCATACCAAAGTAATACTCTACTTACAATGGTTGATGAATTCTCTAATTTAGGGATTGAAGACGCAAATTCCTTTGTTGAATTGATTTGTTTAGGTTGCTTTAAGCTTTAGAATCTTCCTCCTAATCCTCTCTCCAATTTGGTGGCTACACCTAGTCGTTCCTCAGCAACATGGCGGCTATGTTCTTATTTTTGAATGAATAGATTAGGGTTTAGTCTAGGGTTGTTTATATAGAGGTTAGGAACTGATTAGGACCATTGATGTTGCCTGGATTGATCGTAGCCATTCATTCGATAGAGAGACCAATTAAAACTTGCCACCTAGCCCTAATGACAAAGCAGACCACAGAAAATCGACCACATAGATAATAGGCCAGCCGGGTTAGACTGGGCTCGACCTGGGTCTGGACCAGGTCGACACCCCTGTCGACAGCCCTGTCGACAGGCCTGTCGACCTGGTTAGACCAGGTCGACAGCCCAGTCGACCTGGGTGCGTCTGGCGGGCCTGGCCCATTGGGTCCCACTTCGGAATTTTTAATTGTTTTATTCTGTTTGAATTTTAAACTTAATTCTCAATCTTCCGAAGGCCATATCTTCTTCATACGGACTCCGTTTTTCGAAAACTCGGACTCTATTTCGCGTATTTTTCCGAGATGAACGCAATGGCGTATCCCGTTTCCCTTAGTTCTTTGATTTCAGATTAATTATACTTTAATTTGTTAATTTCACAGTTATAGAATTTTCGGGGTGTTACAAAACCCATTCCGTGTTATATGGTGTGGTCCCTTGAATTACTCTCTTTTAAAGTAAAGTTTTAAATAACTGTTTTAGTTCTCACACCAGTCACATGATTGACCTAGAGTTTATTGTTTTAACCTAAACTCTGGGTGCCCTTATTTTCGACACGGGCAGCTAGTGGTTGGGTTTTGCAGATTTATATTCATAGGATCCTGGTTTATAGCTGGAACGATACTCGAAAAGCTCTGTATCCATGTATTTCTTTCAATTGTGTGTTGTATTGTTTTTCCGCTGCTATGTATTTAAATGTAATTTAAATCTCTGATATTTATCAAATGTGTAATATTTATTCATACTCCATATACTCTTGAACTCTGATGGGATTGTTGAAATAAGCAATGAAATGTTCTTCTGTTTGCGTTTTGATTCGTCTTGTTCTCAAAGCAATCCGTGCTTTCCTTACCGGGGAAGTTCGGGTCGTTATATTCTTTGAACTAGTTTCACTGATATGACCATAATGAGATTTCCTAATTTCTAGCCGCATGTATTAATTTCTTTGGATGCATTGTATGCAGTGTATCTTTGTAAAATGACCTTTACTATTCCTGCCATGAAAATATATTAAAGTTTCTAGAAATTAGGTTTTGGTGACAATTTGGGAAGCGGTATTAGTTTTTATGATATCTACTTTAATAATTAAGTTTGCAGGGTAGTAACAGTTATTTGGTTTTAATCCAGTCCAGGGGGAATTAGGATAAAGGGCTGATTACTTGTTCACTTTTAGTTTCCAGGACGGGGTTTAAATTCAGTTAGTTTCTAGGACAAACATATTAAAATTACTTATCTGGCCCTTTACTTCACTAAAAGCAATGAAAATATAGGCCTCTCACATTATGCACTCTCTGCAAAATAAAAAACAGCGATACTCCTCTTTTCATCCAATCTCTCCTCAGTATCTTTCATCTCCAAGAAAACCCTAATCTTTTTCACCCAAATTCAACAAACCTGCTTCTCATTTTACAAATTAAGCCTCTCTTCCGACCAATAGAGATACTCTTTTTTCGTGAATCAAAGGAACATCAGAAATTAGCGGTTCTCCGACAGAGATCCTTTAAGCTGCTGAGTTATGCAGTTTGTTAACAAAGGATAATAGTGGGATCTGAAATGAAAACAAATTACTTCAGTGGCATGGTAGTGCAAAAAATATGAAAGTTCTTTTGAAATATGCATTTCCGTTCTAAGATTTAAAAGCACCTCTTGGTTTTTATGAAGTTTGGTGATATGTGTGTGTATAAATAATTTAGAAAAAAGTGGTTTTGTCTTGATCAATTAGTTATGTTACTGTTTATTTTTATTTAGTCTCACAAATCTATTAATTAATTGACATCATTTAATCTTTGTGACCATTCTACAGTCACAATCAATTAGTTATGTTACCATTTACTTTTATTTGTGTATATAAGAGGGAAAATAATAAAAAATTGGAATAATAAAATACTAGGCAATGTCTTAAATAACATTTATACCATGCATTCATATTTGCATTTTCCTTAATATTTGATTTATATTCGCATATCCCGTTTGAAATACAGGATGAATCCGTCTCTGCAACAAAAAGAACCACTTGAATTCATTAATAAACATAGATGATAGTTGATATATATTGTATTGGCATTTAGCAAGAGGCAAAGATGATTGATTGAATTATTGACAGTCATTTGTTAGGTGAATATTTCCATGTAAAAAGTGAGTAATTAGAGTGCTTGTTTGAAATGTTGTAATACTATTAGTCACCATGTCACCAATTTTAATATATCATTTCCAAGAGCTATCAAGAGAATACATATGGAGACTCTACTTGATAGTAGAAATTTTATACTCAATGCAACACTGATATTTTATGCAGATTATGAAGCTTACGGATAGAGATAGTTTTCTACACGGCGTTAATGAGGCATGCCTGGTATTAGACGAGGGAATTACTGTCAAGGCATTCGACTTTGATGTTGCTGGCATTATGGCCATGGGATTCCCTGTTTACAGGTTTATAGATCTTGTTTATTTTAATTACTACATCCTTTTGTTTTTAAAATAGAAATAATTAGCAATCAATGAATTTTTTCCTCCATTATTCCTAAAATATGGCCATTGTAATGAGAAACCACTTTCTTTCTCTATGAATTGCAATGGGCTCGTTGAGCTATAAGGTTGCTAAGCATGTAACATGATATATTATTCTTAGCATGTAGCATGATATATTATTCTTTTAAGAAAAACAGCTAATTTCAAAACTTAATTGCCAATTGTACATGTTTGTACACGTTGAAGGTTTTATTTCCTTAAAAAAAGAATACAAAACATGCCAAGGCAGCAAAGCCAATCACAACTGTTTTCCAAGCCAAGGCAAAACTATATTAAAAACTACAGCCTAATCCGCCTAAGTAAGATGAACCGTGTCAAAATAGAAATAGTTTCCTGGATCTTTACACAGTCCATAACTGTAACTAACATCCTTAACATTCAACAACCATTCTAAATATCTTCGTGTTATACTGCCTAACATTCTTCCATTTGCTCACACCTTTATCATGTAGTTCTTCCACAATTTATTTTATTTGCTGATAAAATCGTGAATTTTTCATGATTTTTTATGAGATATTGTAATTGATTTTTTAGTCCAGATTCTCTTATGATGACGGAAAAAATCTAGTAGCTAAATTGGATATCTTAACTTATATATACCTATGGTGATGGCACTGCTTAAGGGTCGTGATAGAGTTTTGCGTTCACCTTTGATTTCTTGTTTGCTTGCGTCTTCGTCGTCGTCGTGTTCGTAAGCTAGTTGGGTATGTTAGTTTAACTTATTTTGGTGTAAATATGGCGTTATGTGGTTTTTAGTATGGTTATGGATGATTTGTGTTTGTATTTGGGATAATGTTAGCACTAACTGAATAGTTTTGTTATTCATAATTCAGCTTGGTGTATCAAGTGATGAAGGATTATGGATGTGGTGTATTTTTTGTATGTGATTATGAATGTTCTTTTTAGTTCTAAATTAATATTATTGGATAATTTATCTTTGTTTTTAATATGTTATTTATTTTAGTGTTCGCGGTTGAATTTTTTTTTTGTGTATATATATTATATTGGCAGATCAGAAGGGGAATAGCGACGAATTACCAATGAAAAAAGTGAGGTTAAGTTTATTCCAATTTAATTTCCATCACTAATCCCTTGGAAATTAGTAAGGGTTTACTAATGTCTTTTATAAATAATAATTTATTATAAATTACTTATCCGTCGGTAAATAAAATTAATAAATAAAATTATATTTTTGTTATATAAATAGTATAATGACAGAAAACTGACGGAAAATTCAAGCCAAAATCCGTCATCAATATTTGACACAATTACCGTTATGGTTACTACTGACAACAGTGTTATACAGGAAATCCGTTGCTAAAACTAATAAAGGGACATACTGGAAACAGATTTTGCCACTGCAAAATAAGCTATTTCTTGTAGTGGTAGTAATTTGTTATGAAATATAAATTATAAATTATTAAATATAAAATATAAAATATAAATAACTAATTTTAGTTACAAGCTAGATCATAACCTCGATTAAGAGCACAATTATAAATTCAATTACAAACCTGTTTAAGAGCTCGGTTATGGGATCAGTTATGGGTAGGGTTGTCAATTTCTAACACGACTCGTAATCCGCACGAAAAATTCCAACCCAACCTGACCCATTTATAAGCAAGTCAATTTCAGGTTAACCCACTCTGACCCGTTTAATAAACGGGTAGACCCAACCCGACCAGTGAACCCGTTTCTGACCCGTCATGACCCATTTAATATAAAACATATTTTTATTACTCTACAATCTACAAAACATAGGCCCAGCCCAGTCAACTACCCATTTGCTGCTTTACCCTAATTTACCAATTACCAAGCCGCCACTCATTCAGTCACTCTAATTTATGCGGTTCTACCTCTTCACTGATTAACTCCTTCACGATTTCATGTTTATTCCCACATTAACAACTTTTTACATTTTTATTCTCATCTCAGCTTGCAACAAGTGAATGACGACAATACCCTTCTTTCATCATTCACATCTTTTTATACAAATATTTTTCTTATCGGGTTACACGAATCAAAGCCGAAACCCGCACGATTATAAATGGGTCAACCCGATACCGACCTGTTTAATAAACAGGTTGAGCTGACCCGACCCAAACTCAACCCGAACACAACTTGACCCGACCCGAACACGACCCAACCTAACCGATTGACATCCCTTAATTATGATCGTGGTTATGAGCTCGGTTATTATATGGGCTCAGTTAAGGTATAGATAGATCATAACCTCAATTAAGAGCTCAGTTATAAATTCAATTACAAGCTTGTTTGTGAGCTCGGTTATGTGCTTGGTTGTGGAATATGTTATGGGTTTAGTTTTGTCTCGGTTATGGTCTTGGTTATGGGCTAGGTTAAAGGTTTGGTTATGATCTCAATTATGAATATGGTTATGAGCTCGATTATTACCTCAGTTATGAGCTAGTTTAGATCCTGGTTATGGTCCTTGTTATTGGATTGGTTACGGAATAAAAGCTAAATTAGAAAATATAAAATATGACTCACATATAAATAACTAATTTAAGTTACAAGATAGATCATAACATCGATTAGGGGCTCAATTCTAAATTCAATTACAAGCTTATTTAAGAGCTCGGTTATGAGCTCGGTTACAGGGTCAGTTATGTGTTTGGTTTTGGCTCGGTTATGTGCATGGTTATCTAATTAATCCCATAATAGAGACCATAACCGAGTCAAATCAAACCCATAACAGAGACCGTAGCCGAGCTATTAAACAAGCCTGTAATTGAATTTATAATTGAGCTCTTAATCGAGGTTATGATCTGGCTTGTAACTTAAATTAGTTATTTATATATTATTCATATTTCATATTTATATTTTATAATTTATAGTTTATGTTTTTCATTTTATACTTTATAATTTATATTTTCTAATTTAGCTTTTATATTTTATATTTTCTAATTTAGCTTTTATTGCATAACTGATCCAATAACCAAGCTCATAAACGAGATCTAAACCAAGCTCATAACCGAGGTAATAACCGAGCACATAACCACGGTCATAATTGAGGTCATAACCAAACTTTTAACCTAGCCCATAACCGAGCCCATAACCGTGCACATAACCAAGCCAAAACCAAACCCATAACTGACCCCATAACTGAGCTCATAATCGAGCTCTTAAACAAGCTTGTAATTGAATTTAGAATTGAGCTCCTAATCGATGTTATGATCTAGCTTGTAACTTAAATTAGTTATTTATATGTTATTCATATTTTATATTTTATAATTTCTAATTTAGCTTTTATTACATAACCGATCCAATAACAGGGCCCATAACTAAGATCTAAACCTAGCTCATAACTGAGGTAATAATCCAGCTCATAACTACATTCATAATTGAGGTCATAACAAAACCATTAACCTAGCCCATAACTGAGACCATAACCAAGCCAAAACTAAACACATAACTTATTCCACAACCAAGCCCACAACCGAGCTCTTAAAAAGGCTTGTAATTGAATTTATAACTGAGGTCTTAATTGAGGTTAGGATCTATCTAGCCCATAACAGAGCTGTAACACCCCGTAATTCTGTTAATATTAATATTCACAAATTAAAGAATAACTAATCTAAGACGTGAGAATTGTGGGAAACGGGTTGCACCATTGTGTTCGTCTCGGAATTCTGGTTGAAATAGAGTCCGAGTTTGCGTGAATTGGGCTTCGTATGAAGAAGTTATGGCCATAAGAAGTTTCAGAAAATTCAAAACAGATTTCAGAAAATTTAAATTTCAAATTCGTAGTCAAATCAGGCTAGGCGGGAAAATTCCTGCCCAGCACCCCAGGTCGACTGGGCAGTCGACCCCCCCCCAGGTCGATTGGGGAGTCGACCTGGGTGTCGACCTGGTCAGTCGGCTAGGGTTTTGACTGAGCCCAATCTTGAGCTGCCGATGTGTCTTTAGGGCTGAGTTGGCAAATTTAATGGTTCAGTTTAGTTCTGAGTTGATCTGACGGTCTAAATAAATCCTAAACTCTATAAATACCTAGGTAGTCTCTCACTCTAATTCACATGAAAAATAGAATAGCCACCGTCATACCGCCGCCATGGAACTCAGTGTAGCCGCCGCCAACTAAGAAGGAAGAAAGCTAATCAAAGCCCTAATTCTACTCAACTCTAAAGCAAATCAAGACTCTCTTTTCTTCTCTAATTGTGAGTATGATGATCTTAACAAGATTATTGCAAACTAATTAGATTAAGTTATGAATGGATCATAAGAAAATGATGTGAATTGTCATATATGCTGTTGTAAACCTTATGTTATCATGTATGTTGTAAATCCTATGCTATGTGATGATGATATCCTATATGTTATGATGATATTGTATAGGTTGTAATTTTCTATGCTAAATTGTGATAAATCATACATTTTATAAGTCATGATGTTATTATCTATGCTAATTAGTTCATGTTAATCAAATCATGATGTTGATATTGCTTGGGCTATATTGATCTATATGACAAATCACATATGCAAGTTTAGATTGATTAGTAAAGATTATGAACATATGCCATGACATCTATTTAGATCTAGATTTATGCTATGACATATGTGAATTCTATGTATTAGATGCTAGTTCACACCATCATTATGTTGCATAAAACCCCATATGCAAGTTTATACATAAATTTGGGTTAAGATCATATCATGTAAGTTGTGACATTTTACCAAACAAGTTGACACCTTTAGATCCTTAACATGTGTATTTTATGCAAGTTTCACCCCTATTATGATTAGATTTATTTTATTTGTCTATATGTTATGATAATTTATTTTTGTGCTATGAGTTAGATTATTCGAGTCTAACGTATATTCTGCGTTTAATAAGCGAACGTATAAACGTGGGGTAGGGGTAATATTATTGATCTAATAATAAGAAGTTGGGGTGCAATTGATATGATTTTGCATGCCATGAGTGGATGGCCATAATTGAGTCAATTATGGGCATCATTAAAATTGGAATTAATTAATAATTTGAGTAGGGAATTATTAAAACTGGGGTAAAAGATTATAAGTGATAATCAATGCTTAGGACACGAGGTTGGACTCGTTTGTGACGTAAACCTGCCCGGACCCGCCCGGGAAATCCAGTGGTCACAAATGTCAGCCCAATGTGAGAGGTCCTAGGCCTAAACTAAAGCATAACAGTTGTAAAGACACGAGGTTAGACTCTTTTATGGTGTAAGACTGCCCGGACCCGCCCTGCAAATCCAGCTGCCATAAATGCCAGTCTAATGTGAGAGGTCTTTACGAGTTTATGGCCTGAATGAATTAAGAAATACTTAACCAGATAAACATGTAAGGTGGGCCATGGGGGTTAAGTAGGTGCCTAGGGTGGCATGAGGAATCTAGTGGGTGCCTTAGTGGCATGTAAAATACGATTAGCAAGACTTAACCAAACACACATGTAAATGAACATGACTAAGAGGGTTAAGTGGGATATACTAATTGTGACAAGCTTAGGTGGGTAGCTTGTGGGGGGCCATTTCAACCAGTAACCCAAACGTATCTTTGTGGGCTCGACCCAAGTCGAGGACGGGGCACGCATACTGGACTTGACTATAAGAGGCCAAAACGGGGAGCGGTGGCAATGCAAGTCCAACGGGTTACATATGCGTGTGTGGACCCGGGCTGGTAGGTAAGACGTTGTTGCATCGTGTAGGTATAAGCCATGCATTCTCAAGTTGTATCGGGTTGCCACTTTAGGGGAGTGATACACCCCACTGTGGGGCCAACACGGGTATCTACGAGTAGGAAGCCGATCGAAAGTGGGTAGTGGGGTACACCTAGTGGAGATAGGGGCAGACGGCACCTATGTAGTCAGCTAGGGGTACGCAAGGCTATTTGTATAGTTTCTGTGTGAAGCAAGTGGGATCAACCTTTAGGGTGACTGGTGCGGTGCAGTGTAGTAATTATTCGTTAGTAATTAGGTGTGCCTTTAACGATATCTTTATCTGCTTTTCCATACCCAATAGTTCATAGACATTTCCTTGTTTTCCAGCTTATGCCTTAGTCTAGTTACTTTGATAATAGTATTGTTAGAATTATCATACTCGCCAGACTTTATGTCTGACCCCCTCCATTTCTATCCTTTTTCCCCCTCCAGGTCCTCAGGTTGGGCCCAGCTCTAGTGGAGTTTGATTGGATTGCTTCATCTCTCTTTGGAAAGCTTGGACCGCTGAAGTAAAGTCCAGCTTGTTATCTTCTTTAATGGCTATTTATGTAATGGGATTATGTATTTTGTTTTATCAAGATGGATATTGTACTTGACTCTGATTTATGGTTTTATGATGTAACAAACATGTTTAATTTCCGCAGCAATAAAATGAAGTTTTAGATTTCCAAGTACTACTTATTATCTGTCTTGTTGTATTTTTTTCTATTCTATATTCACTTAAAACCTCCATCGAAGTTAATGCATTCCCTTTGTGAGTGACATTAATGGACGTGGGGTGTTACACGTGGTATCAGAGCTTAAGGTTACCAGAACAGATATTTTTTTTAGTAAAACTATTTTTCTAAAGTATTTTTGGAAGAAGTGTTTTCAAAAACATGTCTTGATGAGTAATTTAAAGAGGAAAGTTTTTATGAAAAACATAATCCCCAATAGCCATATATTATTATCTTTCGAATTCTCCATTTTGAATCTTTCCTTTTTCGTTTCAGCATGGCTGAAGATCTTAACCTTCCGGATGGTGTAACGATACCAGCATGGTATAGGAGGTTATTAGAGGCTAGGGCCGCTGCAGGTCCAGCCAATGTTCCTCCACCACCAGTTGCACCCGTTCCTCATCCTCCTCGCGTAGATACTTTTGCAAAGACATGCAAGGAATTTAAGGCTATGGGTGGAAAACCCTTTCAAGGGTCAGAAACGTTTGTGGAAGCTAGAGATTGGCTTAGGGAGGTGGAAAAATTGCTAGAAATCTTTGAAGTAGAAGAAGGAAAGTCAAATTAGCAGCTTGGTTAATGAAGGGAGAGGCCTCGTTTTGGTGGGAGGTCACTAATGGGGAGCGTACTGTTGATTCTTGGGCTGATTTCAAACATTGGTTTGTGGCGAAGTTTCTCTCAAGGGCAGAAGAGAATCTATATATGGAAAGGTTCTTGACATTGAAGCAAGGAAGCTCATCAGTGAAGGAATATGTCAACAAATTTAATCAGTTAGCAAGGTTTGGCTTGGACTTAGTGAACACGCCGGAGAAGAAGGCTCTAAGGTTCGTAAATGGATTGAATGAACCGTTGCAAGGGTTGGCTATGACCCACATCCCTATGGGGGCCACCTTTGAGAAGCTAGTAGACATGACACTCATGCACGAGGAGAAAGGCACTAAAGCTGATAAGGCACCCGAGAAGAAAGGGGATCAGAAGAAACCACAACAGCAAAACAAGAAGGGTGGTAAAGACAATAATGGCAAGGGAAAGAAGAAATGCTTTAACTTGGGACACCAGGCCATCTTAGCAAGGATTGCCGAAAGAAAAAGAAGACTGGCTGTTTCCACTGTGGCGAAGCGGGACATCTCGTGAAGGACTGCCCAAAAAAGGGGCAGAGGGCAGGGTCTACCTCGGGAGGACAGGTGCAGGCTCTTATGGCACTAGGGCAGGCAAGGGGACAAGTTCAGGCTCTAGCGGTCCCACCGCTGCAAGAACGAGGTAGAACCATTTCTGTTGAAAGCTTAGTTTTTCTGTTTGATCATCCTGTCCGTACCTTATTCGATTCGGGCACATCGCAATCGTTTATCTCTACATCATTAGTTGAATCACTGCACTTAAACACCAGTTTAGTAGAGGATCCCTTAGTTGTTTCGAATCCAATTGGGGGCTCAGCTTATTTGTCCATGATGTGTTTGGATTTGAAAATTTCTATACTTAGCGTTGAGTTTAGATGTGATGCTTATGTTTTGGGCTTCACGGGCTATGGGCTAATTTTAGGAATGGATTGGTTATCCAGAAATGGGGCCGTTCTTGATTGTGAAAGGAGAGTAGTTAGGTTGATGACTCGCCTTGGTAACGCTCTCGAAATCTTTTGTAATCCCATAAATTCCGTTATGCTAAGTTATTTAGAATCGCTTGACGCGTCGGTGGAAAATCTACGATCTGTTAGAGTGGTCCGAGAATATTCGGATGTGTTTGAGGAGGTGAAGGGCTTGCCTCCGAAGCGGGAGATAGATTTTCGAATATATCTTGTGGATAATGCAAAACCAGTATCTTTGCCAGTACGCCACATGGCTCCACGTGAAAGGAGGGAACTCGATAAGCAAGTGAAGGAGTTGCTTGAGAAGGGGTTCATAAGACGTAGTATATCGGAGTGGGGTGCTCCAGTAGTATTTGCCACGAAGGCGGATGGGTCCCTTAGACTTTGTGTGGACTATAGAGAACTTAATAAGCTTACTAAGAAAAACAGTCACCCACTGCCGAGGATTGACGATCTCTTCGATCAGTTAGTTGGCGCCTCAGTGTTTTCGCAGTTGGACTTAGCCACTGGTTTCCATCAGTTGAGAGTGGTTGAGGATAGCATTGACAAGACTGCCTTTAGGACTCCGGATGGTTTCTATGAATGGCTAGTGATGCCCTTCGGTTTGACAAACGCCCCCGCATACTTTGTTGATCTGATGAGTAGGGTGTTTAGGGAGTACCTTAACAAATTCATGGTAGTCTTTGTAGACGACATCTTGATCTTTTCTAAGGATGAAGAAGAGCATGCCCTACATCTTAGGGAAGTGTTGGAGACCCTACGAGCGCATAACCTTAAAGCTAAATTTTCTAAGTGTCACTTCTGGAGGAAGGAAGTACGATTCTTAGGGCACGTGGTTTCCATAGAGGGGATAGCTGTGGATCCCGCGAAGGTGGTGTCCATCCAAGATTGGAAGGACCCTAAAAATGCTACCGAAGTAAGAAGTTTCTTGGGGTTGGCTGGCTACTATAGGAAGTTTATCAAAGACTTCGCAAAGATATCAGCTCCATTGACACGCCTGACGAAGAAGAACCTAGTCTTCGCATGGGACGTAGATTGTGATGATGCGTTCAAACGTTTAAAGAGAGCTTTGACTTCAGCCCCAGTCTTAGTGCTGCCAGACGGGAGTAAACCATTTACTGTTTATACCGACGCTTGTGGGACAGGACTAGGTGCAGTCTTAATGCAAGAGGGCAGGGTAATAGCCTATGGCGGAAGGCAGTTGAGAGCGCATGAGAAAAATTACCCTACACATGACCTAGAGTTGGCCGCTATTGTTTCCGCGCTTAAGTCTTGGCGTCATTATCTTCTTGGCGAGAAATTCGAATTATTCACTGATCACAAATCGCTAAAATACTTATTCTCTCAGAAGGACTTGAACTTAAGGCAGCAAAGGTGGATGGAGTTCTTAGCATCCTACGACTTCGAGATAGCATATACCCCTGGCAAGGGTAACATAGTGGCAGATGCCTTAAGTAGAAAAAGATTATCCTTGAGTCCTTTGTTTGTTGAGCGGCGAAGTTTAGAGTTCATCTCTATGTTTGACTTTAGACCTTTCATTGACTTCGTACCCGGTTTGCTAGCATCCTTGGAGGTCAGACCTACGCTTTTGGGATGGATTGGTGAGGCACAGCGAGAAGACCCACAGTTGGTTGATTTAGTAGAAAAGCTCAAAAGATTGGAGTCATCAAGCCATCTCCGTAGGTATACCCTAGATGATAAGGGTTGGTTATGTAGGGATAGTAGACTTTGTGTACCTCGAGACGATGGTTTGAGGAAGGCTATTCTTGACGAAGCACATCATTCGAAGATGACCATTAATCCCGGCGGGGACAAGATGTACAAAGACATGAAGCGAGTTTACTTTTGGGCCAGTATGAAGAGGGATGTAGCCAAGTATGTCGCTAGATGCTTGGTGTGCCAACAAGTAAAAGCGGAGCAAAAGAAACCCGGTGGGTTGCTTCACCCATTGGAGGTTCCACTATCGAAGTGGGAGAGCGTCTCGATGGACTTTATTGACGGATTACAGAGATCGAGGAAGGCTAATACGGGAATTTGGGTTATAGTAGATAGACTTACTAAGAGCGCCCATTTTATTCCCGTGAAGAGTAAGAGGACTGCTCCATGGTTAGCCTCCATATACATTCGAGAAATAGTTCGTTCGCACGGTGTTCCTTCTAGCATAGTGAGCGACCGCGATCCTATTTTCATTAGCGAATTTTGGAAGAGCTTACAAGAAGCGGTAGGGACTCAGTTATGTTTGAGCACCGCATATCATCCTCAGACGGACGGCCAGACCGAGAGGGTGAATCGCATTCTAGAGGATCTTTTGAGGCTATGTATCCTAGACTTTGGGGGTACGTGGGAAGAGCATCTTCCATTGGTGGAGTTCGCATATAATAACAGCTTTCAGTCTAGCATTGGCATGGCACCTTTCGAAGCTCTTTACGGACGGCCGTGTCGTTCGCCTACATGTTGGTGGTAAGCTACAGATAAGATCTTGCTTGGGCCCGATATGATTAGGGAGACTTCGGAGAAGATCGACTTGATTCAAAGGAGGATGAAAGCAGCGCAAGATAGGCAGAAATCTTATGCAGATAAGAGGAGGACAGATCTTGAGTTTGAAGTTGGGGACATGGTCTTTATCAAAGTGTCTCCATTACGGAACGTTGTTCGCTTTGGGTCCGTTAGGAAATTAGCACCAAGGTTTGTAGGGCCGTTTCCTATTAAGGAGAAGATTGGACATATGGCGTATAGAGTGGAGATGCCTGAGAGACTTAGTGGTGTACACGACGTATTCCGTGTATCACATTTGAGGAAGTGCTTGCACGAGACCGCAGAGGTGGTAGAGCCGAGTTTGCTTAGAGAGGTGGAGATCGAGCGTGATGCGACGATTCGACGAGCTCCTACGCGCATTCTTCGGTCAGAGATCAAGAAGCTGAGGAATCGAGAGGCCAGACTAGTCAAAGTACAATGGGAAGATGATGAGAGCAACGCTACTTGGGAGACAGAAGAGAAGATGCGTTCACGATACCCTTTTCTTTTTTAGGGTATGTCCTTTGATTTCTCCTTTATCGCTTATCTTGTACTTATCTTACCTTTAGAGTGTCCTCTCGCTAGTATCCTTGACCTTTAGTTAGGATAATCTTATGGTTGAAACATGTGTTTGAGACATGTTATGTATCATGGATGCAAAGTGGATGCAAGTGTTTGCTAGTGGTTGCTCATGGACGCATATACACACACTATTAGGCACTAGATCGGCTCAGTCACTTCATATTGCATATTGCATATATATGGATGTATTTAGTAAAATGGATGTATGATGATTGTATTATCATATGGATGATGCATTCAGATGATGATTGTGCACGCATATAGAGATAGTATGTAGCATTAAGGAATTTTTGCATACATAATGGACGCATGGCACTATCATGATTTGCATTAAGGAGGTCAACTGAATCAGTGGACCGCCTGATTTTGAATTAGATATGGACATATACACACACTGTGCATTTAAACATGAAAGCATTAGAAGTCTATAAGGACAATGGATGCCTGTGTTTGATGGTTGAGTAGATGGACGATTGGATGTTAGGATATACATTCTTCTTGACTTGAATATTTCGGGGTCGAAATCCTTTAAGGAGGGGAGAATGTAACACCCCGTAATTCTGTTAATATTAATATTCACAAATTAAAGAATAACTAATCTCAGACGTGAGAATTATGGGAAACGGGTTGCTCCATTGTGTTCGTCTCGGAATTCTGGTTGAAATAGAGTCCGAGTTTGCGTGAATTGGGCTTCGTATGAAGAAGTTATGGCCATCAGAAGTTTCAGAAAATTCAAAACAGATTTCAGAAAATTTAAATTTCAAATTCGGAGTCAAATCAGGCTAGGCGGGAAAATTCCCGCCCAGCACACCAGGGCGACTGGGGAGTCGACTGGGCAGTCGACCCCCCCCCCCCCCAGGTCGACTGGGGAGTCGACCTGGGTGTCGACCTGTGTAATGATCCGCATTTTCCAGGGGTATAATTAATTTATTTAATTATATAAATAGTGATTTAGGGAATTAAATCGTCGTTAATTTAATTATAGTGAATAATTAATTTAATTAAATAATATATTTAATTCAGAAATAATCAAAAATATTGGAAATCACAATATAAGGTGAACAGGGTCATCCCCAAGATTTAATTCAGCTTAGAGTTGAATCATATTGACGAATATATTCAATCGACGACAGTTTGAACGTATAATTATATTATAATTAAAATCGAGCTTGAAATGGAGCTGCAGTTCGTAAATTGGCGATTCGAACTTCAACTAAATGTACATGATTCGTTTTAAGCCAGATTTCTGTGAAACAAGAAATGTTTGGAGCTGGTGGAGTATATCTTTCTGGTGGGAGAGAAAAATCGGGATTTCGTCGTGTAGATTTTGATGTACGTCCAAATCAAATTTCAGAAAAGTCGCTGTGGAATTCCTTTATAATTCGAAACGCTTTATATACGTTATAAAAGGATTTTCAATGTAAATTGAATATCGATTCAATCTGGACTCGGAATAGCGAGTATATAATTATACTGGAGCTGTATGATATTCCTCGGTGAATATACACGATAATATAAATTTATTTATATTTAATTTAATAATATTTAAATATATTTATATATTTAAATGGGTCATCTAGAGCTTTAAAAATAGCCACTTTTGCAAACGAAGTTGGAATTCGACGAAACTAGTTTTGTTGGATCCGCAATGTCAAATAGTTGTTAGATTTTCAGTTTCGTGATTTTTAAAGTCAGTGTGTGGCCGTACGGATTTTTAGAGTGAAAAACAGTCAGTATTTTGACGGTTAAAAATACACTGTCTGAGCATACGAAGTCGGAATTCGACGAAACCAGTTTTGTTGGGACCGTAATGTCAAACTCTAGCAGTAGGTCCAGTTTCGTGATTTTTAGGTATCGTGTGTATTCGTAGGAATTTTTAGAAAGCAAAACGAATATAGAAATGAGAATATACCGGGAATATTCCCTCTACAAAATATCTAGATATCTATTTTGCCTATAAATATAACATCATAACCCTAACTTAACCTAATTCCTAAGTCCACAGACAACCAAAATCCACCGTCTTCATTTCTCCTTCACAGTAAACATTTCATCTTCATAAATCCTAATCAAAGCAAAGTAAAATCTTACAAATCAAAATACATGTATGCTTGGAATCATAAAGCAGTGCTCTTCGTTCTGATAGGATTTCTGTTGAATTCGGTGCTGCTGTTCGTCGCTGAAAATCACCAGCGTGAGCCTAGGGCTCGGAATTTCCACCAATCTGAGAGGTGGTGTTGTAATTGGAGGTTGTAGTGGTTCTTGTGGTAGGAAGTTCTAGTATTTGTGAAATTATGATGGGATTTGGAGACAAAAAGGTTCGCTCCTTACTGTGGGTATCCGAGAAAGTGGCTCGACGGAATTGCCAGGAAGAATGCGAATTAGTTGAAATTGGTATGAAGTTAGAGAGAATTTGATGAGGAAGAAGATGGTATTTTTGGTTTGATTTGCAGTTGAGTATGGGAGGTTGCGGTCAAGGTTGAAGAGGAGTTTGGATACTGGAGATGGATCTGTGATGTCGGGGAAGAAGGCTTCGTGAGCGGGTCTGGGCTTCATTCGGGTGACGGGTCTGTTTAGTGAAAGGATGCTGGGCCAAATTATAAAGGGGTGAGGCCCAATTAAAAAATCAATTTAAGTTAATTTAAATTAATTAGTGTATGAGTTTGCTAATGCTATAACTTTATCATACGATGCCGGTTTTCAGCGAAACAAGATCCGTTAGGATCGTATGGACGGACACTACACGATGGAACTGACTGGAAGTCCATCGGAGCTCGTTACAATTTATGGCGAAATAAATTGTCCGTCTGAATCAAAGACAGTTAATCGTTTTTAACGATAACAGTCCAGTGTGAGTAAAACTCACCAACTCTGAATAGTTGTATTTTTATAATGTATTTTTAGAACTGTTAATCATCTGTTGATTGTTGTGTATTGGTTGATTGATTGAACTGCTAGTCAGTTAGTGAAAATTGTATATATATATATATGTAATTATATATATATATATATAAACCGTTAAATATTTATATATTGATTCTGCTATCAGAATAATTTATATTGAACTGAAAGTGATGATAATCATATTGTGTAACATCTGTGGATGCAGGGAGACAGGTTGGAGGAATCCAACTGGATTCCTCAACAGTTATTTTACTGTGATTTATATATTGTGATATATAATGTGATATATAATCTGACGTTGATTATGTGTGCTTTGGACGATAGTTATCGTTGTTATATGGTATGTTAAATATCATAAGAAATACCAGAAGGTAGAAAGGAGGTTTTCAAAGTATATTTTGAAAATAATTTATTTATATAAAATCAATGGATTTTATATATATAAGGAAAGAAAGATTTTATAAAAGGAAATAAAATTTATAAAATCAAAGGGGTTAAAAAGAGATATATTTGAAATCAAATATAAAGGAAATATATTTGAAAGCAAGTTAAAAGGAATTATTTATTTAGGGAATAAATAAAGAGTTAAAAGAATTTATTTATTTAGGAAATAAATAAAAGTGGGTTTGTTTATTTAGGAAATAAATAAATATTAAAGGAGATATTTATTTGTTAAATAAATAGGATTTAATCAAAGGGATAATTATTGGATAAATAAATAGGATTAAACAAAAGGGATATTTACTGGATAAATAAATAGAGCTAAATCAGAAGAATATTTAGAAGATGAATAGAAAATGGAAATCTGTTTTTAGCAGATAAACAGAAAGGATTAATTTATAAATAATAGTTTATAAATTAAATAAATATTTATCATTTGATAAATGAAATATATAAGTCTGAACTTATATAGAGGAGAGATATTGGTTTCAACACCGATAGTTTAAATAGAATATGTACCCAACACTTGTGTAAGTGAAGTAACATTATTAAAGAGGACATTTATAAAGTGAAGAACCATTACTAAAAGTAAATCTTTATAAATGAATAAACGTTATCAAATAGGAGTTATTCGAATAGGAGAAATCGATTAGAGTTAGAGTTAATCAGTTAGAGTTAACCAGTTAGAGTTAATCGAATTAGTTATTCGAATAGAGTTAAATAAATAAGAGTGATTCGAATTAGTTATTCAAATAGAGTTAAACACAAAGGAGTTATCGAATTTAGTTATTCGAAAAGGAGTTATCAATTTGTTAAATCGAAAGGGAAGATTATCGAATATCGTTTATTCGAGAGGAGATTATCGAATATAGTTTATTCGAAGGAGTTATCGATTATTAGTTAATCGAAGTGAGTTATAGAATATTAGTTAAATTGAAGGAGTTATCGAATATAGTTTATTCGATGGAGTTAATCGATTAGAGTTAGATCAAATGAGTTGATCGAATATAGTTTATTCGAATAGAGAAAAGGAGTTAATCGAATATAGTTTATTCGAATAGAGAAAATGAGTTAATCGAATATAGTTTATTCGAATAGAGTAAATGAGTTAATCGAATATAGTTTATTCGAATAGAGTTAGAGGAGTTATCGAATATAGTTTATTCGAAAGGAGTTAAAGTGAATTAGTAAAGTTAAACTAAGTGAATTAGTTAAGTGAATTGGTTAAGTTAACCAAAGTGAATTAGTCGAGTTAATCAAAGTGATTAGTTCAGTTAATCGAGATAAGTAAATCAAGTTAGGTTAATCGAGTTGAATTAGTCAGTCGAGTTAATAAATTGAGTTAGTCAAACCAAGTAAAACCAGTTAGAGTTAATTAATTAAGGTTGACCAGTTAGAGTTGATCGGTTAGAATTAACCAGTTAGAGTTAATCAATCAGAGTTAATCAAATAGAGTTAAGTAAAATTAGAACTGACTAGAGATTAGTAAATTGAATGGTTTTCTAAGTGTCTATCTGATGTTGGTTTCGGCCTTCGGGATTTAGACTTAGGGGATTGTTCTCATACTAGTTTACAGTCAGGGACTGATAGTTGGGGAAGAGTAGTGATTTGTAAATAAGCAGATGGAAACGTTTTCCAGTGTTAATAACATATATTTTCTAAACATAGAAAACAAGGCAATGTGAATATATATATAGATATATGTTGATGATTTACCGATATAATTTCCATCTGGAAATAATATCGTTGTTTGCACACTTGTTTTTCTTTGATAGTTAATTCACAAACTATCGAAGTTTTGACCATTTTAACGTTGTTAATATGGAGAGACCGGTTGGATTATTATCCAAAGAACCACTCTGTATTGGCATAAGCGTTGCGAATCATATATGCCAAAGAAAATAGAAGACAGAGTAAAATGCAAGGGCTGTTGTATAAGTCTTAGATAACAGTGACTAAGATGGATATACTGAATAGTGCCTTCGGTTTGTCCAATCCCAGGACAACTTGTATGGACGAAGGTCTGACAGAGTATATCCAATGGATCGCGTAAGTTGATCTGTTCAAACGTATTCACGTTTGGTGGCAGAGGAATTCGTTTCTCTAAGCTGTATACCCGTGTTATTTTTGGATAAATCAATTTGTGATTTGGCGGGTATGACGATGTGACATTCTAAGTGAATGATGATGACTTGTATGAATGAATGTCTGACAGAGTATTTCCAGAAAGGTCACGTACACTGATTTCTTCAACCATACCAAGAGTGGAAGCGGAGAAGGAAACTTCTTTAGCTAACACGTAATGTACTGTTGTAGACGTCAATTAGTGATTCTGATGGATCTGACGATGTGACATTTGAAGTGAATCTGATGTGATGATAACGCGTAGCTTCTAGCCTCATCAACCGGTAAATGACAGAAATCAAGCAGGCAGCATGGCTAAGTCGGTCGCACCGAAGTAGGGTGTATAATCACCTATCTAGAGAATATTCATTTGTTTCTTAAATCTATCAATGTTGTCCCATATATATACGGGAACGGTTGTTGATCCCAACTGTTGGTGATGTACATTCGATACACTCAAGCAAAATGAGTGGTCGGTCATGTGTGGCTGAGTTACAAGATGTTCTTGTTGAACTCCAGTGTATCGTTCCTAGAGTACACTGATCGGAAGGTGGTTCCATACCTTGTCATAGTTGGAAATCCGTTACCCAATACGTGCTTGCGGTTTTTGATTGTATACTATATATGTAGAATGTGAGATGAAAGCGTTTCTGCTAGATGATTATTATACTGTGGTTGATAGACATTATTATAATATCAAAAGGTTTTTGATATAAAGATATTTTGGATTCTCATAAGGGAAAAACCCGTTCCGTATTCACGGCGTGGTCTTATGAGATATCATTTACTTGTTCGAACTGTTTAAACTGTTTTACTCATACCAGTCCCATGACTGACCCAGTGTTTATTTTGTTTTGTTCTACCTAAACTCTTGGGTGCCTAAATTTGTACGGGCAGTCAAGTAGTTCAGGATTTTTCAGATCTATCTAAAGGAGCTTGGAGCAGGAGGCTTCAACGTTAGTTATATAGAGTTTTGTTCCACTGTGTTGTAAGTGTTGTACTCTGAAAAGTGCTATTGTATACATAACTGTTATATTTCAAAGTTATGTTATCTATTATATGTTGTCTGTTCCGCTGTGAGGTTCGTGCTACTCTGATGTTGTGTTCTTCTTCTTCTCCTATTCTAAGTTTCTATCTTATCTATTCTCACCCTCTAATTTCTTTCATTAATTACCGGGATTTTTCGATGTTTTGGTTATCGACATCGAGCATATGTCGATAACCAAAGTCGCTCAAAATCCGGGTCGTTACAACCTGGTCAGTCGGCTAGGGTTTTGATTGAGCCCAATCTTGAGCTGTTGATGTGTCTTTAGGGATGAGTTGGCAAATTTAATGGTTCAGTTTAGTTCTGAGTTGATCTGACGGTCTAAATAAATTCTAAACTCTATAAATACCTAGGTAGTCTCTCACTCTAATTCACATGAAAAATAGAATAGCCACCGTCATACCGCCGCCATGGAACTCAGTGTAGCCGCCGCCAATTAAGAAGGAAGAAAGCTAATCAAAACCCTAATTCTACTCAACTCTAAAGCAAATCAAGACTCTCTTTTCTTCTCTAATTGTGAGTATGATGATATTAACAAGATTATTGCAAACTAATTAGATTAAGTTATGAAAGGATCATAAGAAAATGATGTGAATTGTCATATATGATGTTGTAAACCTTATGTTATCATGTATGTTGTAAATCCTATGCTATGTGATGATGATATCCTATATGTTATGATGATATTGTATAGGTTGTAATTTTCTATGCTAAATTGTGATAAATCATACATGTTATAAGTCATGATGTTATTATCTATGCTAATTAGTTCATGTTAATCAAATCATGATGTTGATATTGCTTGGGCTATATTGATCTATATAACAAATCACATATGCAAGTTTAGATTGATTAGTAAAGATTATGAACATATGCCATGACATCTATTTAGATCTAGAATTATGACATCTAGAATTATGCTATGACATATGTGAATTCTATGTATTAGATGCTAGTTCACACCATCATTATGTTGCATAAAACCCCATATGCAAGTTTATACATAAATTTGGGTTATGATCATATCATGTAAGTTGTGACATTTTACCAAACAAGTTGACACCTTTAGATCCTTAACATGTGTAGTTTATGCAAGTGTCACCCCTATTATGATTAAATTTATTTTATTTGTCTATATGTTGTGATAATTTATTTTTGTGCTATGAGTTAGACTATTCGAGTCTAACGTATAATCTGCGTTGAATAAGCGAACGTATAAACGTGGGGTAGGGGTAATATTAAGGATTTAATAATAAGAAGTTGGGGTGCAATTGATATGATTTTGCATGCCATGAGTGGATGGCCATAATTGAGTCAATTATGGGCATCATTAAAATTGGAGTTAATTAATAATTTGAGTAGGGAATTATTAAAACTGGGGTAAAAGATTATAAGTGATAATCAATGCTTAGGACACGAGGTTGGACTCGTTTGTGACGTAAACCTGCCCGGATCCGCCCGGGAAATCCAGTGGTCACAAATGTCAGCCCAATGTGAGAGGTCCTAGGCCTAAACTAAAGCATAACAGTTGTAAAGACACGAGGTTAGACTCTTTTATGGTGTAAGACTGCCCGGACCCGCCCGGCAAATCCAGCTGCCATAAATGACAGTCTAATGTGAGAGGTCTTTACGAGGTTATGGCCTGAATGAATTAAGAAATACTTAACCAGATAAACATGTAAGGTGGGACATGGGGGTTAAGTAGGTGCCTTGGGTGGCATGAGGAATCTAGTTGGTGCCCTTAGTGGCATGTGAAATACGATTAGCAAGATTTAACCAAACACACATGTAAATGAACATGACTAAGAGGGTTAAGTGGGATATACTAATGGTGACAAGCTTAGGTGGGTAGCTTGTGGGGGCCCATTTCAACCAGTAACCCAAACGTATCTTTGTGGGCTCGACCCAAGTCGAGGACGGGACACGCATACTGGGCTTGACTATAAGAGGCCAAAACGGGGAGTGGTGGCAACGCAAGTCCAACGGGTTTCATATGCGTGTGTGGACCCGGGCTGGTAAGTAAGACGTTGTTGCATCGTGTAGGTATAAGCCGTGCATTCTCAAGTTGTATCGGGTTGCCACTTTAGGGGAGTGATACACCCCACTGTGAGGCCAGCACGGGTATCTACGAGTAGGGAGCCGATCGAAAGTGGGTAGTGGGGTACACCTAGTGGAGATAGGGGCAGACGGCACGTATGTAGTCAGCTAGGGGTACGCAAGGCTATTTATATAGTTTCTGTGTGAAGCAAGTGGGATCAACCTTTAGGGTGACTGGTGCGGTGCAGTGTAGTAATTATTCGTTAGTAATTAGGTGTGCCTTTAACGATATCTTTATCTTCTTTTCCATACCCAATAGTTCATAGACATTTCCTTGTTTTCCAGCTTATGCCTTAGTCTAGTTACTTTGATAATAGTATTGTTAGAATTATCATACTCGCCAGACTTTATGTCTGACCCCCTCTATTTCTATCCTTTTTCCCCCTCTAGGTCCTCAGGTTGGGCCCAGCTCTAGTGGAGTTTGATTGGATTGCTTCATCTCTCTTTGGAAAGCTTGGACCGCTGAAGTAAAGTCCAGCTTGTTATCTTCTTTAATGGCTATTTATGTAATGGGATTATGTATTTTGTTTTATCGAGATGCATATTGTACTTGACTCTGATTTATGGTTTTATGATGTAACAAACATGTTTAATTTCCGCTGCAATAAAATGAAGTTTTATATTTCCAAGTACTACTTATTATCTTTCTTGTTGTAATTTTTCTGTTCTATATTCACTTAAAACCTCCATGGAAGTTAATGCATTCCCTTTGTGAGTGACATTAATGGACGTGGGGTGTTACATGAGCCCATAAGCTGAGGTAATAACCGAGCTCATAACCACGATCATAATTAAGGGCTGTCAATGGGTCGTGTTCGGGTCAGGTCAAGTCGTATTTGGGTGAGGTCAGCTCAACCCGTTTATTAAACGGGTGGGTTTCGCGTTGACCCATTTATAATCGTGAGGGTTTTGGGTTTGATTCGTGTAACCCATTAAGAAAAATATTTGTATAAAAAGATGTGAATGAACATGAAAATATGAAATAAGGGTATTGTTGTCATTCACTTGTTGCGAGCTAAGATGAGAATAAAAATGTAAAAAGTTGTTAATGTGGGAATAAACACGAAAACGTGAAGGAGTGAATCAGTGAAGAGGTCGAACCGCAGAAATTAGAATGACTGAATGAATCACGGCTTGGTAATTGGTAAATTAGGATAAATCGGCAAATGGGTAGCCAACTGGGCTGGGCCTATGTTTTTTAGATTGTAGAGTAATAAAAATATGTTTTATATTAAACAGGTCATGACGGATCAGAAACGGGTTCACGTTCGAGCCGAGTCAACCCGTTTATTAAACGGGTCACAGCGGGTTGATCTAAAATTGACCTGTTTATAAATGGATTGGGTCGGGTTTTTTCGTGCGGGTTACGAGTCGTGTTTCGGGTCGTGTTAGAAATTGACGGCCCTACCCATAACTGATCCTATAACCGAGCTCTTAAACAAGTTTGTAATTGAATTTATAATTGAGCTCTTAATCGAGGTTATGATCCAGCATGTAACTAAAATTAGTTATTTATATTTAATATTTAATATTTAATATTTTATTTTATATTTTATATTTCATAACAAATTACTACCACTATACGAAATAACTGATTTTGCAGTGGCAAAATCTGTTTCCAATCTGTCGCTATATTAGCTTAGCGACGGATTTTCTGTATAATGAAAGTTGTGCGTGTACGTATGTGCTAGTACACACGGATCGTGTAATATGCTGTATAACACACCAGTATGAAATAATAGCTAATCACAGATATAATAACGAAAAATGCAGTAAAATAGAAAAATCACATCAGGGATTTTTATACTGGTTCGGAGCACCGTCCTACGTCCAGTCCCTGACTTCCTTCTGGATTTTCACTAACAACCACCTCACTTCACCCGAAGGAACAGGTATACAACACCTGAGTAGCCGAATGGGATTTCACGCTTCTAACAACATGAAGACTTCAATACTTGCCTCTTACAACACTGAGGACTTCAGCATTTGCCTGATCACACACAGGACTTCAACTAATACAATGGTTTTGACTTCTGCTTTGTGCTCTTGATTCAACACGGATAGTCAATAGTTTGAGTACAATCTTCCTATAATCCGATCCTCGAGTATATACTTTGAATGCGTAGATTTTAAGGAAGTAGAATGCTTGTTTAATCAAATGATATTAAATTGATTCAAGGATTCAACAAGTATTTAAATCTGGAGAGCTTTTGTTTTGCAAAGAGAATGAAAATGCAATTCAAAAATTAGAAAGAATATAGAATGATTTGGTAATTGTAAAACAAGTTTGAAGTTGTTTATATAATAGTCAAAAGGTACTTATTCTTCATAAAGAGTTTCAATAAAAAGTTATGTCCATTTCCTTTGGTTATTGAATAGAAATATCTTCACAAATAAAAGCAACTTTTAAGAAAAAACTTGCTGTTTCAAAATGGTCGACTGGTTGAAAATCACCGGTTGACTGGTTGAATTTAATTAAAATTAAAACTTCAAGAAAAATGGCCGCTATGTGCAATAAACACACTGACCGGTCGACTGCCCATTTTGGACCAATCGACCGGTTTATGGCTGTGGACCGGAGGACCTCGGTCCACAGTCTAGATCGCTCGGCGCTCTTTCCCGATCGGAGCCTGGACCATTTGGGCTTTTTCCATGACTTCTCAATTTCTCAAACCTACAGATTTTAGCAACGAAGATATAATATAACTTTATAAATTGTTTTGTGCATTTGTGTTATACTTTGAGGATAGATTTTAACATATTTCTAACACGACTCAAAGTATATATATATATAACAATATCTCTATGAAATGATCTTCATTGCAACTTTATATGTTGGCATCGATCAAAATTTTGTTCTCAACATTCTCCCCCTTTTTGATTGATGACAACACCTTGGATTTTCTCCCTCTGAATATAAAGCTCCCCGTGAATTTCTGCAACATTTGTTAGCTCATAATATAAATAATCTTACCTTTTGATTCCTGCGTTTACAATTGTTAGTACACACATGTTATTACCATGTTAAGCACATAATTTTAAATGATAGTATATGTAACATGAATCATGAGAGAAAATATTTCTCCCACTTTGTCATTGATTACAAAGAATAAATACCATAATAAACACAGTAATCGAGACTAGTAGAGAATACAAATAATTATAGCACCTTTAGGAGATATTGAATCATGTATTTTTTTGATGAGCTGAGTTTTCAAAGATATTTAGAGATACCGAATAACCTCCTCTTTGTTGTTGTGTACCTGCAAAAAATGTGACATATATAGTTTTGGTACCCACTTTCTTTGTTTAGGTCCATGGGTTAGTTGGAAGGTAACCATACCCAAGAGGGTTTAATGGAACCTTTAAAGGTAAAATTTTCATTATTGACTACTGAATCAAAATAATCATCGATATATTTTTCTCTGTTTTTCCAACTAACAGGAACCCAAATACTTAAGTAATCTCTAGTGATATTCCTTTTAGTACTTCTACATTTATTATAAACACCGCTAGTCATAGAAGTATTTGAATTTCTATAATAATTGGGTCCTGGATGTACATTAGTACTAGCAGTGATATTCTTATTGTACATAAACGCATATCTATTACTATTTCTATGATTTGTTTCTTGTTTATTATATCCCAAACCTTGTTTATTTGAAGCAGGTTGTGAACTTTCAATGATTTTTGTCAAATTTTCTCGACCTTTGTTGAAGTTAGAAACATTCTGAGTAATATATTCTAACTTAGTTTGTAAACTAGCTTTTTCTAGGTCCAAAATTTTGACTTTTGCCTTAAGCTCATGATTTTCAGTAGTAAGAGCATCATTTCTCTCTTTTTGAGTTTCAATTTCTTGACTCAAAAGAGATAATTGAGAATCAATATTAGATGATGATTCTTGAAGTTTTTCAAGTTCTTCTTCTAATATTTTCTTTTCGTCTTTTAACATATCTCGTTCAAACTCTGCTCTACTCAAATCAGCTTTAGCTTTTTGTATTGTCGTTTCATGTCTTTAAATTTAACTATCAATTCATCATTAATATCAAGAACTTCTTCAAATGTAGGAATTTGTACCTTAACTTCTGTTGCTATGAAACAAGCATTTGCTTGTTCATTTTCTGAATCACTTTCACTTACTGATGAAGATGAGTCTGAATCGTCCCATGTGACTGAGAAAGCTCGTTTCTTTGATTTATCCTTCTTGTATTTGAACTTTTCATTTTTTGCCTTCTTCTTTTCCTCCGGGCAATCTTTGTGCATGTGCCCCTTTTTATGGCAGTTAAAACATTCTATAACTAATGATAATGGTTTATTTGATCCAGATTTCCTTTTATTATATCGACTAGCTTTCCGTTGTTTCAGGAATTTTTTGAAACCTTTTGCCATAAAAACTAAGTCTTCATCTTCAGATTCTGATTCGTCTTCATCTTTTCGACATGAAATGCTACATTTTTCTTTTCCTCTTTCTGTTCTTTTCTAGTCTGCAAATTTGCTTCATAGGACATTAGATTTCCTATCAATTCATCTGGTTTCATGACGGAAAGGTCATTAGCTTCATCAATCGCTAATACTTTTCCTTCTAATTCACTAGTCAGAAAATGTAGGACTGTCGAGACAACATAAAAATCTGAATATTTTTGTCCTAAGCCAATAAGTGCATGATGAATAGTTTGAAACCGTGAATACATATCATTGATTTTTTCATTCGGTTTCATTTTGAAACTGACTTTTCAGCATGGCTATTTTGGCTTGTTTAACCTTGTTAGTACCTTCATGTGTGGTTTTTAGCGTTTGCCAAATTTGATATGCAGTGGTATAGATACTAACACGGTTATATTCATTTTTGTCTAATGCACAAAACAACATATTTATTGCTTTTGCATTTATGGCTGCTGCCGTTTTTCAGCCTGTGTCCATCCTGAATATTCAGTTGTTGGATTCACTATTTCTTTTTGTGTAGCATTCCAGCCATCATAGCTATTTGACCGCATGTTAAATGACATACGTGTTGCCCAATAGCTATAATTAAGGCCACTGAAGAATGGAGGTCTTTGTTTTGATTGACCTTCCGTGTAAGTGGTGTTTTGAGTGCTAGAACTTGGGTTATTTTCCATATTACAGGAATATATCAAATAACTGTGTTACAGTTATAAGATGACCGAGCTCTGATACCAAATGAAATTTGTGCGTGTACGTACGTGCTAGTACACATGGATCGTGTAATATGTTGTATAAAACACAAGTATGAAATAATAGCTAATCACAGATATAATAACGGAAAATGCAGTAAAATAGAAAAATCACACCAGGGATTTTATACTGGTTCATAGCACTGTCCTACGCCCAGTCCCATACTTCCTTCTGGATTTCACTAACAACCACCTCTCTTCACCCGAACGAACAAGTATACAACACCTGAGCAGCCGAACGGGATTTCACGCCTCTAACCACACGAGGACTTCAACACTTGCATCTTACAACACTGAGGACTTCAACACTTGCCTGATCACACACAAGACTTCAACTAATACAATGGTTTTGACTTCTGCTTTGTGTTCTTGATTCAACATAGATAGTCAATAGTTTGAGTACAGTCTTCCAATAATCTGATCCTCGAGTATATACTTTGAATGCGTAGATTTTAAGGAAGTAGTATGCTTATTGAATCAAGTGATATTAAATTGATTCAAGGATTCAACAAATATTTAAATTTGGAGAGCTTTTGTTTTGCAAAGTGTATGAAAATGCAATTCAGAAATTAGAGAGAATATTGAATGATTTGGTAATTGTAAAACAAGTTTGAAGTTGTTTATATAATAGTAGAAAGGTGGTAATTTTTCATGAAGAGTTTTATAAAAAGTTATGTCCGTTTCCTTTGATTATTGAATAGAAATCTCTTCACAAATAGAAGCAACCTTTCAGAAAAACGCTTGCTGTTTCAAAACGGTCGACTGGTCGAAAATCACTGGTTGGCTGGTTGAATTTAATTAAAATTAAAATTTCCAGAAAAATAGCTGTTATGCGCAAAAAACACACTGACCGGTTGACCGCCCATTTTGGACTAGTCGACTGGTTTATGGCTATGGACCGGAGGATCTCGGTCCACAGTCTAGATCGCACTGCGCTCTTTCCCGGTCGGAGCCTGGACCATTTGGGCTTTTACTGTGACCTTTCAATTTCTCAAATATACAGATTTCAGCAACGAAGATATGATATAACTTTACAAATTGTTTTGTGCATTCGTGTTATACTTTGAGGATAGATTTTAACATATTTCTAATATGACTCAAAGTATATATATATAACCTTATCTCTATGAAATGATCTTCATTGCAACTTTATATGTTGGCATCGATCAAAATCTTATTCTTAACACGGATCGGATGGATGACCCAATCCGACCTGTCTGGGATGAAATATTCTACTATACACACTCGAGTTTGACCTATTCTTAAGGCTTATTCTAATCCTACTTTCACGGATCGGACCAGACATGGCTTTACACGAATTACAAGAGACTTCCTCCACTTACCCACTATGTCTAAGCAAAGCACTAGATTCGTGACACATGTGATTCATCCTGGAGACTCTCTACATCTATAAATACACGGATTCAGGGACTTCTGAGGGATCTTTGGTCATTCTAACTCTCGGCCTCCAATGAAGAGAACACAAGGACATTGTGCTTCTTCCATATTAATTTAACACGAGGATTTCGTGTATAAAACCACTCTCTCTTCCCCACTTGTTCATTAAAATATAAGGATGTTGTACGTAAATGATTCCTACAGATTGTAGGAAGGCATTGTATTTGTAATTTCTTAGGACTTAAGAAAATATAAAGTGGACGTAAGCTTGGTTTGGGACGAACCACTATAAAAACCTCGTGTGTTCCTTGTCCTTTACCGCTTCCCTACATTTATTCTCTGTGATCTGTGATTGTGAGGAATTCACACTGCATTTGGGTATTAATGACATTTTTGGGTCTAATAACAAACAGTAAACCATAAACCGTAAACCTTAAACCTTTGACAATAAACCATAAATAGAAAACCATAAACAATAAAGTATAAGCAGTAATCTATATAATATAAAGCATAAACCATAAATGAGAAATCATAAACAATAAACCATAAACCGTAAAACATAAACAATAAACCATAAACCGTAAACCATAAACAATAAAGTATAAACAGTAAACTATATAAAATAAAGCATAAACCATAAACATTAAGCCATAAATGAAAAATCATAAACTATAAAACATAAACCACAAAAAATAAAGTATAAACAATAAACCATAAACCATAAACAATAAAGTATAAACAATAAACTTTATAAAATAAAGCCACAAAACATAAACATTAAGCCATAAATGATAAATTTTAGACAATAAACCATGACCCATAAACATTAAACCATAATCCGTAAACCATAAACCGTAAACCATAAACAATAAACCATAAACTGTAAACCATAAACAATAAAGTAAAAACAGTAAACTATAAAAAATAAAGAATAAACCATAAACAATATGCCATAAATGTTAAATCGTAAATGTGGACACGCTTTTTAGTCAAAGCCGTCACACATGGAATTTCTGGTTGACAACACGCTTAAGTATTTGGGACATTGTCAGAAGACGGGAAGCGATTTGGTTGAAGTCGCATCACAAACAAAGGACGACTCGAAACTCCTAACAAATGACCTATTTTGGACCCGAAAACATCAATTATGGAGCTTTGCTCTGTAATTCTTGTAGACCTCTTAATTAGCATTAGGTAGAGCTTTCGTTTAGCTAAAACGGACCTACGGTTTGAAAGTTACACTCGTTTCCATTAACGCCTATAGATCCGGAAACGTTTGGATTTCAGCATTGATTGGACTCCGGGTCGGATCGGATGGCCAGGATTGGATCGGAAAGGAGGACCCGATCCACCTTCTGCCGCACAGAAGTGCATGCTGCTTTGGAATGAATTCCTCGGCTCAGCTCTGGTGGAGACGTAGGAACCCAACCCGATCCGCTTTTTCTTTACTACCAAGAAGAGCATGTCGCCTTCGGATTGAACGCACCGGTTCAGATTGGACGGATGACTCGATCCGACCCATCTGGAATGAAATATTTTATTGCACACACTCGAGTTTGACCTATTCTTAAGGCCTGTTCTAATCCTACTTTCACGGATCGAACCAGGCATGGCTTTATACGAATCACAGGAGACTTCCCCTATTTACCCACTACATCTAAGCGACGCACTAGATTCGTGACACATGTCATTCTTCCTAGAGACTCTCTACATCTATAAATACACGGATTCAAGGACTTCTGAAGGATCTTTGGTCATTCTAACTCTCGGCCTCCATTGAAGAGAACATAAGGACATTGTGCTTCTTCCATATTAATCTAACATGAGGATTTTGTGTATTAAATTACTCTCTCTTCCCCACTTGTTCATTAAAATATAAGGACGTTGTACGTAAATGATTCCTACGGATTGTAGGAAGGCATTGCATTTGTAATTTCTTAGGACCTAAGAAAATATAAAGTGGACATAGGCTTGGTTTGGGACGAACCACTATAAAAACCTCGTGTGTTCCTTGTCCTTTACCGCTTTCCTACATTTATTCTCTGTGATTGTGAGGACTTCACACTGCATTTTGGTGTTAATGCCATTTTTGTGTCTAATAATAAACAGTAAGCCATAAACCGTAAACCATGAACAATAAACCACCATAAACCATAAACAATAAATTATAAATAGTAAACTATATAATATAAAGCATAAACCGTAACCATTTAACCATAAACGATAAATCATAAACAATAAACCATAAACTGTAAAACATAAACAACAAACCGTTAACCATAAACCATAAACAGTAAAGTATAAACAACAAAGTATATAAAATAAAGCATAAATCATAACAATAGGCCAAAAATGATAAATCATAAACAATAAACCATAAATAATGAACCATAAACCATAGAGAATAAAGTATAAACAATAAACCATAAATAATAAAGTATAAACAATAAACTTTATAAAATAAAGCCAGAAAATATAAATATTAAGCCATAAATGATAAATTATAGAAAATAAAACATAAACCATGACTCAAAAACATTAAACCATAAACCGTTAACCATAAACCATAAACCGTAAACCGTAAACCGTAAACAATAAACCATAAACTATAAACCGTAAACAATAAAGTAAAAACAGTAAACTATAAAAAATTAATAATAAACCATAAACATTATGCCATAAATGATAAATCATAAATGTTGACACGCTTTTTAGTCAAAGCCGTCACACATGGAATTTCTGGTTGACAATACACTTAAGTATTTGGGACATAGTCAGAGGACGGGAAGCGATTTGGTTGAAGTCGCATCAAAAACAAAGGACGGCTTGAAACTTCTATCAGATGACCAATTTTGGACACAAAAACATCAATTACGTAGCTTTGCTCTATAATTCTTGTAGACTCTGAATTAGCTTGAGGTAGAGCTTTCGTTTAGCTAAAACGGAATTATGGTTTGAAAGTTATGCTCGTTTCCGTGAACGCCCGCAGAACCGGAAACGTTTGGATTTCTGCATTGATTGGACTCTGGATCGGATGGCCCGGATTGGATCGGAAAGGAGGACCTGATCCACCTTCTGCCGCACAGAAGTGCACGCTGCTTTTGAACGAATTCACCGGCTCGGTTCAGGTGGATACGTAGGAACCTGACCCAATCCTCTTTCTCCTTACTGCCAAGAAGAGCACGTTGCCTTCGGATTGAACGCACCGGTTCAGATCGGATGGATAACCCGATTCGACCCATCCGGGATTAAATATTCTGCTGCACACACTCGAGTTTGACCTATTCTTAAGGCATGTTATATTCCTACTTTCACGGATCGGACCAGGCATGGCTTTACACGAATTATGGGAGACTTCCTCTACTTACCCACTACGTCTATGCAACACATTAGATTTGTTACACATTTCTTTCATCTTGGAGACTCTCTAAATCTATAAATACACGGATTCTATAACACCCCGTGATTTTAAATATTAAATTAACAAATTAAAAAATTTAAGAATACTTAATTACAAATGTGAGAATAAACGTGTTACGACATTGTGTCTGTCTTGGAATTCTTCTTGAGGTAGAGTCCGAGTTTGCGTGAATTGGACTCCGTATGAAGAAGATATGGCCTTCCGAAGTTTCAGAATTTAGAGCAGCTCAGGTTCAGAAAATTTGAAATTCAAATTCAAATAGGGGAGCAGGCTGGGCGGGAATTCTCCCGCACAAGGGCCAGGTCGACCTGGGGGCGACCTACCGATACAAGTTGACCAGGGGGTCGACATGGGGGTCGACCTAGGGGTCGACCTACCCCCTGGAAGATCTGAAAGATGACGCTGTTTCGACTCATTGCTGAGTCATTAGGACTGAGGTGTTATTCTTTCTTGACCGGATGGTTTTGATTGCTTCTAGGGTTAATCTGACAGCTTTAAATTAATTAAAATTCTATATAAGCAACCTAACTCTCAATCTTAAATCACACTAATTCATACCAAGAGCCGCCATGCCGTCAATGGAGAACCTAGAGTAGCCGTCGTTCTCTTTAAACTCAATAACAAAATAGTAGCAAGAATCAAAATCAAATCTAATTTAAATTAGGATAACAATTAGTCTACATCAAAGGCGAGCAATTCAGGTTTCAGAATACAAATCCCAGAAAAACAAGACTGTTCTTCTGTTTGTGAGTATAATTTCATTCACAAATTAATTAATTAATTAATTTAATTGTGACAAGTTATAATTAGGATTATGAGAATATGACTTTGAATCATGTGATGTTATCATTGACAGTTTTATTATTGTGGATCTATTTCATATGTGGAATTGTACATGTTTAACTTGATTCATCTTATGCAAGTTTGGGATGTTAAATCATATGTATATGAATCTTATGCAAGTTTGGGATGTTAAATCATATGTATATGAATCTTATGCAAGTTTAGGATGTTAAATCATATGCTAGTTTATGAATCTTATGCAAGTCTATAGGTGGATTATAAACAAGTTCATATGTGAATCATGTAGATACATATGCTAGTTTATATGCAAACATGTGACATTGAATTACATGTTTAGATCCATATGCAAGTTCACATCTTTGTGTTTAGATCTATATTTAGATCCATGGTAGTACATAGTTATACAAATTTATGTTCTATATACCCATTGCCTATGCTAGTTTTGTATGTGAATCATATGCTAGTTTGAATGAAATTCATATGCAAGTTATAGGAAAACCATATCCGTATGTGCAATTTCATGATTACATGTTTAGATCTATATTTAGATCCATGATAGTTTATGAAAATTTATGTATATCCATTGCCTTTGCAAGTTATTAGCTATGCAAACTTATGTCATGATTCTTAGATCTATTTTATGTGTTATGCAAGTTGTGATGTTGCTTTTCTTTTTATAAGTTAGACTATTTGCGAGTCTAACATATGTCAAATTAAAACGTTCGAATAGCGTGGGGACAATGGGAAAATATTCAATATACATAATTGTGAATTGGCATAAAATGGCCTTAAAGGCATATAATAAATTTGAGACATTAAGTGGTATAAATTTTTATACCTGAAATTATGGACATAATTTAGGTGACAATTATGGACATAAATTAATTTGGAATTTACTAACAAATTTGAATAGGGATATTAATCCAACTTGGGGTTAAATAATTATGTGTAATAATTAATCGCCTAAGACACGAGGTTAGACTCGATTGTGGTATAAAACTGCCCGGACCCGCCCGGCAAATCCAGCAACCACAAACGGTAGTCTAATGTGAGAGGTCAAAGGCACAAATTAAATGCGTAACAATTGTAAAGACATGAGGTAAGGCTCGTTTGCAGTATAAGACTGCCGGACCTGCCCGACAAATCCACCAACTGCAAACGGTAGCCTAATGTGGGAGGTCTTTATAAGGTTACAGTTCTAATGAATTAAGTAACACTTAACCAGATTAACATGTGGTGGGACATGGGGGTTAAGTGGGTGGCCTGGGTGGCATGTGAAATACGATTAGAAACACTTAACCAAGTTAAAAACATGTAAGAAGACATGAATAAGAAGGCGTTAAGTGGGAAGTTCTAGTTGGGACCAAGCATAGGTGGAAAGCTTGTGTCAAACATGGGGACCCTTTTCAAACCAGTAACCCATTAAGTATCTTTGTGAGCTCGAGTTAGATTGAGGACGGGACACACTTACTGGGTTTGATTGTAAGAGGTCGAAACGGGTTAACGTGGCAACGCAAGTCCAATGGGGTCGTGTGCGTGCGTGGGCCCGGGCTGGTAGGTAAGACGTTGTTGCATCGTATAGATATAAGCCGTGCATCTTTAGTGGTATCAGGTTGCCACTTTGGGGAGTGATACACCCCACTATGGGACCAGCACGGGTATCTACGAGTTAGGGAGCCGATCGCATGGGGGTAGTGGGTACAACTAGTGGAGATAGGGGCAGGCGGCACCTATAAAGGCAATGAGGGGTACACCAAACTACCATTATCATTATTAAGTTCTGTAGGCGGGATCAACTCTTAGGGTGACTAGTAATGGTGCAGTATTGTAATTATCCTATAGTGATTAGGAACGAGATTGACGCCAGAATATTCCTCTTGTTTTCTTTGTCATGCCCACTTGTTTCACGGTCATACCTTGTTTTACCAGTTTATGCCTTATCCTTATTACTTTTACTAATTATATTGTTAAAGTTATTATACTCGCCATACTTTATGACTGACCCCCTTGTTTTCACCTCTTTTCTTCCTCCCCCCCCCCCCAAGTTCTCAGGGTGGGACTAGTACTAGTGGAGCTTGATCTTGGATTTCTTTCTCTCTCTCTTTTGGAAGTGCTTGTATTGCTGAAAGTAAAGTTCATCTCATCTTTTTGACGGATACTTGTGTTGGTGTTATGCCTTTTATTTTATGTGCTTAGAAAACAATTTGTCAAGATGGTTACTAAGTGTACTTGGTTTTTTTGTTGGTTTATGAAGTTGTTATAATCAAACTATTTCTCCGCTGCAATAAATGTTGTTTTGAGATTTTTCAAGTACAAACATATGTATCTGTCTTGTTATATTCTGTTCTATTCACGAATAATACTCCATGGAAGATAATGCATTCCCTTTGAGAGTGACATTAATGGACTTGGGGTGTTACACGTTGTATCAGAGCTGAATGTTAACAGAACAGATAAGAGATTTTGAAAAACTGTTTTTCAAAAGCGTTTTATAAAGAAATACTTTCAAAAGTATGTTTTAAGGAGAGTATTTTCAAGAGAAAACTTTGTTTTAAAAACATAACCCCCAAGAGCCATATATCTTTCTTTCGAATTCTCCATTTTGAATCTCTTCCTTTTTCTTTTTCAGCATGTCTGGGGAACCTAAGATACCCGAGGGCATACCGATTCCGGGCTAGTTTAGAAGGTATCTGGAGCCTAGGGCCACTGCCGCAGTCCCAGCAAATGTTCTTCCTTCCCCAGCTGCAGTCGCTCCTCCTCCTCCCCCGCCTCGCGTTGAAACTTTTTCGAAGATATTCAAAGATTTTCGGGCAATGGGCGGGAAACCTTTTCACGTATCAGAGATGTTTGTTGAAGCCCGAAATTGGCTTAAGGAGGTGGAAGATCTATTTGGTATTTTCAAGATAGAAGATGGAAGGAAGGTCCAATTGGCCGCTTAGTTAATAAAGGATGAAGCCTCGTTTTGGTGGGAGGTCAGGAATGGAGAGCGTCCAGTAGAGACGTGGATGGATTTCAGACATAGGTTTGAGATGAAATTTCTCTCACGAGCAGAAGAGAATTTATACATGGAAAGATTCTTGGCACTGAAGAAGGGGAATTTATCAGTAAAGGAGTACGTCAACAAGTTCAATCAGTTGGCGAGGTTTGGCTTAGGCTTAGTGAACACACCTGAAAAGAAGGCCTTGAGGTTTGTTAAAGGATTGAATTAGCTTCTACATGGGTTAGCAATGACCCACACTCCTATGTGGGCTACCTTTGAGAAACTAGTTGACATGGTACTTATGCATGAAGAGGGGAAAGGCTCTAACGCTAATAAGGCACCAAAAAAGAAAGGGGATCAAAAGAAGTCACAGCAGCAACCTAAGAAAGGTGGTAAGGACAACAATAGCAAGGGAAAGAAAAGTTGCTTTAATTGTTGGACACCAGGCTATTTGAGCAAGGACTATAGGAAGAAGAAGACTGGTTATTTCCACTGTGGAGAGGCAGGACATCTAATTATAGATTGCCCGAGAAAACGGAGGCAAGGGCAAAGGACAAGGTCCACTTTTGGAGGGAAGATTCAGGCTCTCATGGCACCAGGGCAGGCAAGAGGGCAGATTCAGGCTCTCATGGCACCAGGACAGGAGAGAGGTAGAAACATTTTTGTTGAAAATTTGGTTTTTCTGTTTGATCATCCTATTCGTACTTTATTTAATTCTGGCGCTTCACGCTCATTTGTGTCTGCTTCGTTAGTTGAAACACTGCACCTAAATACTAGTCTAGTTACGGATCGCATAGTAGTATCAAATCCTATTGGTGGTTTGGCTCATCTTTCAATGATTTGTCGGGATTTGAGAGTGTCTATTTTGAGCGTTGAGTTTGAATGCAACGCCTTCGTTCTTGGGTTCACGGTCTATATATTCATTCTAGGCATGGATTGGTTATCCTGTAATGTTGCCGTCCTTGATTGCGAAAAGAGAGTGGTTAGGCTTATGACTCGCCTTGGCAACACTCTCGAAATCTCATGTAACCCCATACATTCTGTTATGCTTAGCTACCTAGAATCTCCTGATGCGTCTATTGAATACTTGCAGTCTGTTAGAGTAGTCCGTGTATACTCAGATGTATTTGAAGAGGTGAAGGGCTTACCTCCAAAGTGGGAGATAGACTTCCGCATATACCTTGTTGATAATGCAAAATCCGTAGCTCTACCTGTTAGGCACATGGCTCCTAGGGAGATAAAGGAGCTCAGTAAGCAAGTCAAAGAGCTGCTCGAAAAAGGGTTTATAAGGCGGAGTATTTCTGAATGGGGTGCTCCAGTAGTATTTGCAACCAAAGCGGATGGTTCACTTCGCTTATGTGTTGATTATAGGGAGCTAAACAAGCTGACCAAGAAGAATAGGCATCCACTTCCTAGAATAGATGACTTGTTTGATCAGCTTGTAGGTGCGTCTGTTTTCTCCTAACTAGATTTGGCTACCGGGTTCCATCTGTTAAGAGTGGCTGAAGACAACATTAATAAGACCGCGTTTAGAACTCCGGATGGTTTCTTCGGATGGCTTGTTATGCCTTTCGGCTTAACAAACGCACCCGCTTACTCGTTGACCTGATGAGTAGGGTGTTTAGAGAATTCCTTAATAAGTTTGTGGTGGTCTTCATAGACGACATTTTGATCTTCTCGAAGAATGAAGAAGAGCATGCTTTGCATTTAAGGGAAGTCATGGATACTCTTCGTACACATCAGCTGAAGGCCAAATTCTCTAAATGCCATTTCGGGAGAGAAGAAGTGAGGTTTCCTGGACATGTGGTATCCAAAGAGGGGTTAGCCATGGACCCCACAAAAGTAGTTGCGGTGAAAGATTGGAAGGTTCCACGGAATGCAACCGAAGTCCGAAGCTTTCTCGGGCTAGTGGATTTTTACCGAAAATTCATTAAAGAGTTTGCTAAAATCTCAGCCCCACTCACAAGATTAACGAAGAAGAACCTAACTTTCGCTTGGGATTTGGATTGCGATATTGCTTTCCAACGTTTGAAAAGGGCTCTGACAACATCCCCAGTACTGACATTACCAGATGGGAGCAAGATGTTTACCGTATACACAGATGCATGTGGTACGAGACTAGGTGCTGTTTTGATGCAAGAAGGGAAGGTAGTAGCTTATAGAGGCAGACAGTTGAAAGTACATGAGAAAAACTACCCGACTAACGATCTAGAGTTGGCTGCCATCGTCTTTGCGCTTAAGTCTTTGCGCCATTATCTCCTAGGTGAGAAGTTTGAATTATATACTGACCATAAATCGTTGAAATACCTTTTCTCGCAGAAAGATCTTAACTTAAGACAGCAAAGGTTGATGGAATTTCTGGTCTCTTATGATTTTGAGATTTCGTTTACCCCAGGCAAGGGAAATGATGCAGCGGATGCCTTAAGTAGGAAGAAGCTGATCTTGAGTCCTCTCTTTGTAGAAAGGCAAAGCTTGGAATATATAGCAAACTTTAATTTTAGACCCTCCTCTAAAATTGTGCCTGGTCTGTTAGCATCACTAGAGGTGCGACCTACTCTTTTGGACTCAATAGGAACAGCGCAACGAGAAGAACCTCAGCTAGTTGATGTGATGGAAAATCTAGTTAGGGGTGAGATTTCTAGTCACCTCAATAGATACTCCATCGATGATAGGGGTTGGTTGAGACATGATGGATGGTTATGCGTCCCACAAGTAAGGGATTTAGTGAAGAATGTTCTCGAAGAGGCGCCCATTCCAAATTGACCATACACCCAGGTGGAGATAAGATGTATAAAGATATAAAAACTGTTTTCTTTTGGAACGGCATGAAGAGTGATGTAGCCGAGTTCGTCACTAAGTGTTTGATATGCCAGCAAGTCAAAGTGGACCAGAAGAAGCCCAGTGGTCTGCTTCATCCTCTCGAGGTCCCACAGTGGAAGTGGGTTAGTATTTCGATGGACTTTGTTGATGGGTTGCCTCGATCAAGAAGGGGCAATACCAGTATTTGGGTAATAGTGGACAGGCTCACTAAAAGCGCTCACTTTATACCTGTTAAAAGTAGGAGGACTGCCTCGTCCCTATCATCCATTTATCTCAAAGAAATAGTTCAACTCCATGGGATACCCTCCACCATAGTGAGCGATCGAGGTCCTATCTTTACGAGCGAGTTTTGGAAGAGTTTGCAAGAGGCAGTATGCACCCAATTATGCTTAAGCACGACCTATCACACCCAAACTTATGGTCAGACGAAAAGGTGAACAGGGTATTAGAAGACCTCTTGAGATTGTGCATTCTTGACTTTGGAGGGACATGGGAGGATCATCTTCCTTTGGTGGAATTCGCCTACAACAATAGCTACCAAGCCACCATAGGAATGCCACAATTCAAAGCTTTATATAGAAGACCGTGCCGATCACCAACTTGTTGGTGTGAGTCTACAGACTAGCTCGTACTTGGGCCAGACATGATTAGAGAGACATCAGAAAAGGTGGACTAGATAAGAAGACGGATGAAGGCTGCACAAGATAGGCAGAAGTCCTACGCAGACAAAAGAAGGACCGACCTTGAGTTTAAGGTTGGAGATAGGGTGTTCCTTAAAGTATCTCCTTTGAGGAATGTCATTCTCTTTGGGTCCGTAGGAAAGCTAGCACCAAGATTTGAGGTCCATTTCCTATCATTGAAAGGATTGGGATGATGGCTTACAAAGTAGAGCTACTCGAGAGACTGGTTGGAATTCATAATGTTTTTCATGTTTCTCAGCTAGTGCTTACATGAATCTGCGGAAGTGGTGGAGCCGAATATACTAGAGGAAGTAGAAGTGGAACGAGAAGCGACTTTGAGAAGAGTTCCAACTCGTATCTTGGGTACGGAAGTCAAAAAGCTACGCAACCATGAAGTCAAGCTTGTTAAAGTTCAATGGAGTGATGCTGAGGAAGACGCGACTTGGGAAACTTGGAGGAAAATACGTGCAGCCTACCCTTTTCTTTTTGAGGGTACCTCCTTGATCACTTTTTCTGTAGTTTATTCATGCTTATATCTACCTTCTTAAGTATATCTCCTCAGTCCTATTATTTATCCTTAGGTAGAAACCGATGGATGTAAACATGTGTTTGAAACATGTAATGATTGATGGTTGCGAGTGGTTGCAAGTGGTTGCTCGTGGATGCATGTACACACACTTTTGGCACTAGATCGGCTCAATCACTTTCATATTGCATATAAATGTGTGTGCATATTTAAATTAATGGATGTACAATGGTGGTGTTAGCATATGGATGTTGCATTCTGATGAATGGTTGTGCACACATGTAGAAGCACTATGTATCATTAGGATTCTTTTGCATGCATAATGGACGCATGGCACTATCATGATTTGCATTAAGGACGTCAACTGAATCAGTAGATCGCCTGATTTTGCATTAGGTAAGGAACATATACACACACTTTTTGCATATGTTCATACGGCATTAGAAATCTTGTAAGGACAATGGATGCATGTGTTTGATGGTTGAGTAGATGGATGAATGGATGTTAGGATATACATTCTCCTTAACTTGGAGATTTCGGGGGCGACATCCTTTAAGCAGGGGAGAATGTAACACCCCGTGATTTTAAATATTAAATTAAAAAATTTAAGAATACTTAACTTCAAATGTGAGAATTAAGGGAAATGGGTTACGCCATTGCGTTCTCTCAGAATTCTGCTTGAGATAGAGTCTGAGTTTGTGTAAATTAGACTCCGTATGAAGAAGATATGGCCTTCCGAAGTTTTAGAATTTAGAACAACTCAGGTTCAGAAAATTTGAAATTCAAATTCAAACAGGGGAGCAGGTTGGGCGGGAATTCTCCCGCCAAAGGGCCTGGTCGATCAGGGGGTCAACCTGGGGATCGACCTACCCATACAGGTCGACCAGGGGGTAGACCCCCCCCCCCGGGCAGATCAGAAAGATGATGCTATTTCGACTCATTGCTGAGTCATTAGGGCTAAGATGTTATTTTATCTTGACAGGATGGTCTTGATTGCTTCTAGGGTTAATCTGACGGCTCCAAATTAATTAAAATTCTATATAAGAAACCTAACTCTCAACCTAAGATCACACTAATTCATACCAAGAGTCGCCATCCCGTCAACGGAGAACCTAAAGTAGCCGCCATTCTCTTTCAACTAAATAACAAGATAGAAGCAAGATTCAAAATCAAATCTAACCTAATTAGGATAATAATTACTATACATCAAAGGCGAGCAATTCAGTTTCAGAATACAGATCCCAGATAAACAAGTCTGTTCTTCTGTTTGTGAGTATAATTTCTTTCACAAATTAATTAATTAATTTAATTGTGATAAGTTATAATTAGGATTATGAGAATATGACTTTGAATCATGTGATTTTATCGTTGACAGTTTTGTTATTGTAGATCTATTTCTATGTGGAATTGTACATGTTTAACTTGGTTCATCTTATGCAAGTTTGGGATGTTAAATCATATGTATATGAATCTTATGCAAGTTTGGGATGTTAAATCATATGTATATGAATCTTATGCAAGTTTGGGATGTTAAATCATATGCTAGTTTATGAATCTTATGCAAGTCTGTAGGTGGATTATACACAAGTTCATATGTGAATCATGTAGATACATATGCTAGTTTATATGCAAACATGTGACATTGATTTACATGTTTAGATCCATATGCAAGTTCACATCTTTGTGTTTAGATCTATATTTAGATCCATGGCAGTACATAGTTATGCAAATTTATGTTCTATATACCCATTGCCTATGCTAGTTTTGTATGTGAATCATATGCTAGTTTGAATGAAATTCAAATGCGAGTTATAGGAAAACCATATCCATATATAAAATTTCATAATTACATGTTTAGATCTATATTTAGATCCATGATAGTTTATGCAAATTTATGTATATCCATTTCCTATGCAAGTTATTAGCTATGCAAACTTATGTCATGATTCTTAGATCTATTTTATGTGTTATGCAAGTTGTGATGTTGCTTTTCTTTTTAAAAGTTAGACTATTTGCAAGTCTAACATATGTCGTATTAAAATGTACGAATAACATGGGGACAATGGGAAAATATTAAATATACATAATTGTGAATTGGCAAAAAATGGCATTAAAGGCATATAATAAATTTGAGACATTAAGTGGTATAAATTTTTATACCTGAAATTATGGACATAATTTAGGTGACAATTATGGACATAAATTAATTTGGAATTTATTGACAAATTTGAATAGGGATATTAATCCAATTCAGGGTAAAATAATTATGTGTAATAATTAACCAGCTAAGACATGAGGTTAGACTCGTTTGTGGTATAAGACTGCCCGGACCCGCCCGGCAAATCCAGCAACCACAAATGGTAGTCTAATGTGATAGGTCAAAGGCACAAACTAAATGCATAACAATTGTAAAGACACGAGGTTAGGCTAGTTTGCTGTATAAGACTACCCGGACCCGCCCGACAAATCCAGCAACGGCAAACGGTAGTCTAATGTGGGAGGTCTTTATAAGGCTATTGTTCTAATGAATTAAGTAACACTTAACCAGATAAACATGTGGTGGGACATGAGGGTTAAGTGGTTGGCCTGGGTGGCGTGTGAAATACGATTAGAAACACTTAACCAAGTTGAAAACATGTAAGAAGACATGAATAAGAAGGGGTTAAGTGGGAAGTTCTAGTGGGGACTAAGCATAGGTGGTAAGCTTGTGTCAAACATGAGGACCCTTTTCAAACCAGTAACCCATTAAGTATCTTTGTGAACTCGAGTTAGATCGAGGACGGGACACGCTTAATGGGTTTGATTGTAAGAGGTCAAAATGGGTTAACGGTGGCAATGCAAGTCCAACGGGGTCATGTGCGTGCATGGGCCCGGGCTAGTAGGTAAGACATTGTTGCATCGTGTAGATATAAGTTGTGCATCTTTAGTGGTATCGGGTTTCCACTTTGGGGAGTGATACACCCCACTGTGGGACCAGCACGTGTATCTACGAGTTAGGGAGCCGATCGCATGGGGCTAGTGGGTACAACTAGTGGAGATAGGGGCAGGCGGCACCTACAAAGGCAACTAGGGGTACACGAAACTACCATTATCATTATTAAGTTCTGTAGGGTGGATCAACTCTTAGGGTGATTAGTAATGGTGCAGTATAGTAATTATCCTATAGTGATTAGGAACGAGATTAACGCCAGAATATTCCTCTTGTTTTCTTTGTCATGCCCACTTGTTTCACGGTCATACCTTGTTTTACCAGTTTATGCCTTATCCTAATTACTCTAATAATGATACTGTTAAAGTTGTTATACTCGCCAGACTTTATGTTTGACCCCCATTGTTTTCGCCTCTTTTCTTCCTTTCCCCCTTCCCAATTTCTCAGGGTGGGACTAGTACTAGTGGAGCTTGATATTGGATCTCTTTCTCTCTCTTTTGGAAGTGCTTGGATTACTGAAAGTAAAGTTCAGCTCATCTTTTTGATGGCTACTTGTGTTGGGGTTATGCTTTATATTTTATGTGCTTAGAAAACAATTTGTCAAGATGGTTAATAAGTGTACTTGGTTTTTCTATTGGTTTATGAAGTTCTTGTAATCAAACAATTTCTCCGCTGCAATAAATGTTGTTTTGAAAAATTTCAAGTACCAATATATGTATCTGTCTTGGTATATTTTGTTCTATTCACCAATAATACTCCATGAAATTTAATGAATTTCCTTTGAGAGTGACACTAATGGACGTCGGGTGTTACAGATTCAAGGAAATCTAAAGGATCTTTGGTCGTTCTAACTCTCGGTCTCCATTGAAGAGAACACAAGGACATTGTGCTTCTTCTATATTAATCTTACATGAGGATTTCGTGTATAAAACAACTCTCTCTTCCCCACTTGTTCATTAAAATATAAGGATATTGTACGTAAATGATTCCTACATATTGTAGGAAGGCATTGTATTTGTAATTTCTTAGGACTTAAGAAAATATAAGTGGACGTAGGCTTTGTTTGGGATGAACCACTATAAAAACCTCGTATGTTCCTTGTCCTTTACCACTTTTCTACATTTATTCTCTATGATCTGTGATTGTGAGGACTTCACACTGCATTTAGGTGTTAATGCCATTTTTCGGTCTAATAATAAACAGTAAACCATAAACCGTTAACCATAGGAAGTAAACCATAAATCTTAAACCATAAACAATAAAGTGTAAACTGTAAACTATATAATATAAAGCATAAACCGTAAACATTTAACCATAAATGATAAATCATAAAAAAAATACGTAAACCGTAAAACATAAACAATAAAACATAAACTGTAAACCATAAACAATAAAGTATAAATAGTCAACTATATAAAATAAAGCATAAACCATAAACATTAAGCCATAAATGATAAATCATAAACAATAAACCATAAACCATAGAGAATAAAGTATAAACAATAAACCATAAACTACAAACAATAAAGTATAAACAATAAACTTAATATAATAAAGCCGTAAAACATAAACATTAAGCCATAAACTGTAAACCATAAACAATATAGTAAAAACAGTAAACTATAAAAAATAAAGAACAAACCATAAACATTATGCCATAAATCGTAAATGTTGATACGCTTTTTTGTCAAAGCCGTCACACATGGAATTTCTGGTTGACAATACGCTTAAGTATTTATGACATCGTCAGAAGACAGGAAGAGATTTGTTTGAAGTCGCATCACAAACAAAGGACGGCTCGAAACTCTTAACAGTAGACCTCTGAATTAGCTTTAGGTAGAGCTTTCGTTTAGCTAAAAAAGACTTACGGTTTGAAAATTACGATCGTTTCCGTGAACGTCTGCAGAACCGGAAACGTTTGGATTTCGGCATTGATTGGACTCTAGGACGGATTAGATGGCCCGGATTGGATCGGAAAGGGGGACCCGATCCACCTTCTACTGCACAGAAGTGCATGCTGCTTTGGAATGAATTCACCGGCTCGGTTCGAGTGGAGACGTAGGAACCCGACCCGATCCGCTTTCTCCTTACTGCCAAGAAGAGCACGTCGCCTTCAGATTGAACGCATCGGTTTGTATTGGATGGATGACTCGATCCGACCCGCCTGGTATGAAATATTCTACTTCATACACTCGAATTTGACAGATTCTTAACACATGTTCTAATCCTACTTTCACCGATCGGATCAGGCATGGATTTACACGAATTATAGGTGTAATGACCCGGGATTTTCGACTCCGAAAATCAACACAAAACTACCATGTTGACTATTTAAACATCGGTAATACCTGCTCATTAATAGAAAGAAGTTGTAGGGTGAGAATAGATAAGATAGAAAACTAGAATAGAAGAAGAAGATCACTACAGAACCGAATTAGAGTAATACGAATCTCACAGCCGAACGAATAAAATATAATATATAACATAACTTGGTAATAAACAGTATATATTTACAATAACATTATCAGAATACAACACTTACACACAGCGGAAATAACAATAGCTATATAATCATGAAGCCTCCTGCTCCAAGCTCCTCCAAGTATATCTGTAAAGACCTGAACTACTTGACTGCCCGTACAAATTTGGGCACCCAAGAGTTTAGGGAAAACAAAACAGAATAAACTCTGGGTCAGTCATGAGACTGGTGTGAGTAAACTCAAATCATTTGGTTTAAATTTTCAAAATCCTTTTCAAAAGAAAAGATAAGCGTAAGACCGATCCACACATAAACACGGATGATTTTTACCTTACGATAACCCAAAACAGTTTTGGAAATCAATACTTCTTGGATATTATAATAATGTATACTCACAAGTAATTAACAATCTAGCAGAACGCTTGCATCTCACGTTCCACGTATATAGTATACAAACAAAACCGTGGGCGCTTATTGGAAATTGGATTCTGACTATGACAAGGTATGGGACCACCTGCCGATAGTTTATCTCTAGAGGCGAATACACTGGGTTCAACAAGAACGTCTTGCAACCCGGCCCACACATGACCGACCACTCATTTCTCTTGAGTGTATCGAATGTATATCACCAACTGTTGGGAGCTACCCACTGTTTCCCGAAAAGGGACAGAATCGATAGTAGATAATAGAATTAAATGGGTTTTCTCTAGATAGGTGATATACACCCTAATGGGAGCGACCCATCTAGCGGTGATGCCTGCCCGATTTCTGTCATTTCCCGGTTTATGAGGCTTGAGGTCATTACGTATCTTTTGGAACACCTAACCACCGTTCACTTTGAATGCCACATCGTCATACCCACCAAATCACAAATTGATTTCCTTAAAAATACCATGGGTATAAAGCTAAGAGAAACGAATTCCTCCGCCACCAAATGTAAGTTCGTTTGAAAAGATCAACTTACGCGACCCGTTAGATATACTTTGTCAGACATTCATCCATTTACGTTGTGTTGGGACTGGACAAACCGAAGGCACTATTCTGTAAATAGATAGCCCTTGCGTAACTCCGTCTTCAATTATTTCAATCATATTTGATCGCAACGCTAATGTCCATACATAGTGGTTTTTAGATAATGAATCTGATCCCGGTCTCTCCGTATTGACGACGGAAAAATGGTCAAAAACTTCGATAGTCGTTGATTTAACTATCAAAGAAAAATAGGTGTGAATCCAACGACCTTATTTCCAGATAGAAATCCAATCGACCAATCATCAATCAACATTAATCCCCTTTAGTTAAATTAATCATTTATTTATTCATTTCCCATTTCTAAATACTCAACATTTCTTATTTTCTAAATTTAGGAAATATACGTCATCAATTATTGGAAAACATTTCCGTCTCTTTTCACGTATCACTGTCATCCCAGTATTCTTTTCATTAAACATTTCATTTTCTATGATTAGAAAATATATCTGCTTATATTTGGAAAACGTTTGCAAAACTCATTCATCGAATTTTAAACAGATGTTTAAATAAAACAACGCTATGCCACTCAAACCGTTACCCTGATTAACTAATTTCACTTAACCAACCTTCACTATCGAACCTTAACCATTCCTTAGTTAAAAACGAAGCCAATCAAGTTGGGGTATAATTACCTCTCAGACCTTAACTGAACAACATTTCTAACCTCGAAATAGACAAAGTTCACCCTTTAAAATCTTTAAACCAACTTCCTTATATAACTCAGATTCTATTTACGAATCCACTTCTTTATTTTAAAACGTTGATTATAAATATAGCATTATAATCCCTTCTTCTTAAATATCCAACTTCTAAATATAACTCTTATTCCTTAATTTAACTAAATAACTAAACCACTAATTTATTAATAAACAAGTAAATCTTGATTAAAAATGGAAAGTGTGAAAACCCGTAACTTCCCCGGTGAGGAAAGCGCGGATAGTTCGAGAACAATCCACAAAAAAACGCAGACGTAATATTCATTTATACACTGTATATTCTTGTATCTGATGGAATTGTTGTAATATACAATGAAATGTTCTTCCGTCTGCGTTTTGTTGTGGCTTGTTCTCGAACTATCCGCGCTTTCCTCACTGGGGAAAGCGCGGATAGTTCGAGAACAAGCCACAACAAAACGCAGACGGAAGAACATTTCATTGTATATTACAACAATTCCATCAGATACTGTGAAAACCCGTGTCTTCCCCATGAAGGAAAGCGCGGATAGTTCGAGAACAAGCCACAAATTAGAACGCAGACGGAAGAACATTTCATTCTATATTACAACAATGCATCAGATTACAAGAATATACAGAGTATAAATGAATATTACACAGAAATATCAGAGATTTAAATTACATTTAAATACATAGCAGCGGAAAATAATACAATACACAACTAGAAGAGATATACGGATACAAAGCTTTCCGGATATCGTTCCAGCTGTAAACCAGGATCTTGTGAATGTAAATCTGCAAAACCAAACTACTAGCTGCCCGTGTCAAAATAGGGGCACCCAGAGTTTAGGTTAAAACAATAAACTCCAGGTCAGTCATGGGACTGGTGTGAGAAACTCTAGCAGTTATAATTAACTTATTTGATAATATGGTATATCACGGGACCACGCCGCTAACGCGGAACGGGTTTACCCCCATGAATACCAGTGTATAAACAACAATCAATATAGATATATGGATCTACTATGCATCAATCAACATGAAATATCCCAATCTACCCACTTAGATTAATCACTACACTTAGATTTGTATCCGGATATCGTTCCAGCTGTATATTGTATTATTTTCCGCTGCGATGTATTTAAATGTAATTTAAATCTCTGATATTTCTGTGTAATATTCATTTATACTCTGTATATTCTTGTATTCAGATGCATTGTTGTAATAACAATGAAATGTTCTTCCGTCTGCGTTATTCTGTGGCTTGTTCTCGAACTATCCGCGCTTTCCTTTACGGGGAAGTTACGGGTGTTCACAGTTGGTACATGTTTACTACATAATTTACTGTTTTGTTTGGGTGATGATGATTTTATGAGCCTATTGGCTAGCCGCTTGGCATTTTCTTTTTCTTTTTGAGATCAGAAGGCCTGTATGGCAATTTCGGGATTTTCCCGTGGCTCCCGGTGCAGGGGAGGTTATGGCGAAATTTTTCGAAAATTTAGGGTGTTAGCCAAATTTTTGAAAATTTGAAAATTCTCAGAAACTGAAAAGTTGGAGAATGGAAGCCAGATCGAACATAGAGTTAATTAATCAAACCACTTTCGACTTTGTTCCTTTTCGGGGACGAAAAGTTTTAAGTGGGGGAGATTGTAACAACCCGAAAATCTGGGCCAGTTTAAAATTTTTATTTCGGCAATTTTAGCGAATTTTGATTATTTAAAATGAATTATTTTAAATAATGTCGACGAAAAATTTATTTTAAATAGAATTCGAACGTATATATTATATGCGTCGTCGTTAGAATATAAATATTTATATATAATTATAAATAGAATTGAAAATGGCGCGGTAGTTCAATAATTCGATTTCAAACTTCAATTGAACGTACCGGGTGCAAAACAATCCGGATTTTAGTGAAACCAAAAATAATGGAATCTAATTGTGACTATCTTTCCAACGAATCCAAAAAAATCAAAATTTCATAGCGGGAATCAAAAGATATGTCCAGTTGAAAATTCTGAATAGTCGCTATGAAATTCAGGCCCTTAAAAATAGACATTTTGCAAACGACCTCGGATTTCGACGAAACCACTTTTGTCGGGTCCGTGATTAAAATTATTGCTAGGTTCCAAATTTCATAATTTTTCGAATCAATATGTGAGCGTGGAAAAGGAAAACGCGTTTGACCAGTTTCAGTTGATTTTAATCGACTGGAAAATGGCCATTTTTCCAACGGTCTTAGAATTTGACGAAACTAGTTTTGTTAGGACCGTATCGTCAATACGAAGCTAGAAAATATTTTTCTGGGATTTATAGAGTTCGTATGTGACCCCGGTAAATTGAAATGCGCGTTCAAATTCAATATATAGAGTTATATGTTGATTTTAACGGAAACTGATCGAAACGGTCGAAACAGCTTGCGATACATATCCCATTGTGTTCGGAATGGGGGTAATTAGCTATGGACGACAGGCGGTGGGCCTCGTTTAGAGGTCGTTCGTAAAAGTCAACTTTTTGAATTAAAAAGAAAAAAAAACTCACTTCCTCTCTCCTCTCCTTTATCTCTATCTGCCCCCCCCCCCCATTCGATTTTCAAAATTCAGAAATTAAAAAAAAACAAAAGCGAAACCCGCCCCCCCCCCCCCCCCCGCCCCCCGATTGACCGCCGACCACCGCGAGGCCACCCCCCCCCCCCTGCGCGCAACCCCGAAACCCCCCCCCCCTTCCACCTTGACCTCGCGACAGCCCCCGACGCACCCATCCTCCCTCCGCCGCCATCAGACCCCACCGCCCCTGAAGCCTGCGCCGCCCACCACCATCCTCCCAGCCCACCCATCGACTCCCCCTTGGCCTGCAAAGTCCGGCGCAACCCCTCCTCAGCGAAATTGAAAACAATGTAAGTTCTTTTGTTTATTTAGTTTAGTTTATAATATGTTTATAAAACTGATTTTTACATGTCTATAAAACTGATTTTATATAGGTTTATAAAACTGATGTTTAGAAATAAAAGTTGAGATTTTTATGCGTGCAAAGTTGAGATTTCTATCATAGCAACGTCGAGTTTTTATTAAAATAGAAAAGATCAGATTTTTAAAATAGATAAGATTAGATTTTTAAAAATGGTAAAAATTCGATTTTTATATATTGAATAGCGAAGTAAAAATTCGATTTTTATATATTGAATAGAGAAGTAAAAATTCGATTTTTATATATTGAATAGCGAAGTAAAAATTCGATTTTTATATATTGAATAGCGAAGTAAAAATTCGATTGTTATATATTGAATAGCGAAGTAAAAATTTGATTTTTATATATTGAATAGCGAAGTAAAAATTCGATTTTTATATATTGAATAGCAAAGTAAAAATTCGATTTTTATATATTGAATAGCGAAGTAAAAATTCGTTTTTTATATATTGAATAGCGAAGTAAAAATTCGATTTTTATATATTGAATAGCAACCAAATGTGACGGCAAGGAATTTCGCTCGATCTGAATCAGTCGTTAAACCGATCTAGACCGTTCGAAACCCCTGATCGTTTGAGAACAGGACAAATCAGAACGCAGACGGAAGAACATTTCATTGTTATTACAACAATTCCATCCGAATACAAGAATATACAGAGTATAAATGAATAAATTACATTCGATACATATCAGAGATTACAATAAATTACATAGCAGCGGAAAATAATACAATACACAACTAGAAGAGATATACGGATACAAAGCTTTCCGGATATCGTTCCAGCTATAAACCAGGATCCTGTGAATGTAAATCTGCAAAACCAAAACTACTAGCTGCCCGTATCAAAATAAGGGCACCCAGAGTTTAGGTTAAAACAATAAACCCCAGGTCAGTCATGGGACTGGTGTGAGAACTAAAGCAGTTAATCTTTATTTTTAAAGTTAGGTAAATCAAGGGACCACGCCGTATAACACGGAACGGGTTTCCTCCCAAGAACACCAGTGCATAAAACAACAGCGCAATGCTAAATAAAGAAAAATGAAGCTATTATAAGACCCAGGTCCTATCACACAATGCAACGCAAGCCGGGGGATAGGGTTCTTACCTTATAATAGCCAAGAATGCTTGATACGTTTAAAAGAAATCATTTGATACTATTATAAGTGTATAGTGTATAAAACAACTTCAAATCATAAGTATCAATCATAGGCGGCATGAATGCCCCATACCACTATGTCGCCATATATAGGTTATACAATCAAAATCGCAAAGTCACGTATTTGGAAATTGGGTTTCCATCTATGAACCGAGGCAAAAGATAGTCCTCAACCGATTCGAGACTCTCTAGCCCGGGCCTCAGGATCAGAACGCATCAACCCTTTAGATCGTCAGGGCCGGTCCACCGATGTGGATTATTATGCCTGAACACTACGTTTCCCCGCCCTTTGGGGCGTAAATGAGCCAACGAATGACTCCATCGGACCCGGATCGTCCGATCAAACCGAGGCGCCTCGCAACAGCAACAACCACACAGGTGAAAAGTATATAAATGTCAGGGCTGGTAGGTCACTGACACCACCCTAGCTAGAAAGAAACGCATGCCCTCCCTGATGTCCTCTCCCATTTCTAGTTCACAACCGGGGTGTGAGGCTCGCGAATTCACGTTACACAAAGATATGCCACACAGGTGTGCTTTGATCATCACCATAAGACTTTGCTTTTCAACAGAAGCTCCAATCAATTGCATCTTAGCATGCCACACAGGCAAACCACTCTATGCAACCGATATCAGTCACACATAATGAAATCCAATGTCAGACACACAGTCCATTTACAAGTCCGTTCTTGGTCTGAACGAAACCGGAGGCACTTTCCTCGCATATCCATCGATCTCCAAGCACATCTGGACGACCACCGATTGATTCCCTCATCTTGGGTGTACATCCCAATCAAGATCATCAGTAATCACCCAAACGATGTGAAGACTTCCGGTCTTCAACCACCGTCTTCATCTTCGACTTATCGTCGTATCAGTTATTCAGAATGGGATAAACCCGGTCTTTCCGAATAACTCGCGTATATTTTAAATAAGTGTTACACAAACACAACATACGCCTCATTCCAATTCATAAGTCACTAACCGTAAATTAATCAAGAGAATAATTTCCCAAATATTAACCCCGAAGGCCGAAACCAACATCAGATCAATATCCAGAAAACCATTCTGCTTGGCTAACCGACAGTTAGTTTCTAAATTTCACATTCATAGGGAAAGGTTCCCATTAATTTTATCCAAGATAAATTCCTTGAATTTATTCTTTAATCTACCTTTGAATATCAATTCAAACTAGTCGGGATTAACGAACTTTACCGAAGTAATCATTTGTTTTAATTTCCCAATCCCAACCTATTCATCCCATGAAGTAAAACTGGTAATACTTCATATCTAACACTACGGTGTTATCGGTAAATTCAATTACCATTTCACATTCAAATCTAATTAAAGATTTAACTATCGCCTGGAGCAAAACTGGTGATACTCCATTCTCGATCATTTCAATCTAATTAAAGATTCATTAAAACTCCGCTTAGTTTTAATCGTTAACTGGGTTAAAGAATCAGTGTCATTTTAAAACACGGTTCACGATAAACCCAAAGTCACATTCCATTAATTACCGGGTTAAAGAACGAGTGTTATTTAAAACACTGTCCACGATAAACCCAAAAATCAATATCAATTCAATTCCAATTAAATATCATTTAATTAGTACACTTCATTAAACCTAAATAAAAAGATTTAATCTTTTCTCAACTGGGTTCAAGGACAGTGTTAGTCAAGACACCATTCACGACAAACCCAAATCACATTCGATATTAAATACAAGGCTCTGAATAGAAAATATATCGGCTTATATTCAATATCGAATTCTACGACCAACAGATATCGTATTGGAAGTAACGATATATATATATATATATATATCTTTCAAATTTCCATAACGACATCTGTATAATCATGAAATCCAACATTGAAATATTCCGAAGACAATTTCGATTCAAATCCATTCCAATGCAATCATTGGAAATTCTGGTTATTTTCAAAACCATTTCAAATTCAATTTATTTATTTAAAAATAAATAGAATTATAATTCTAGTTCAAAACTAGTTCATTTTGATAAATCTATTTTTATCTTTTCAAATATGGAGTTTTTCATCCCAATTCTTTCTAAATCATTTCTTATGATTTTACACAAATTATTACTATTTTTAATAATTTTATCAAGGCCCGTACAGTCGATTTCCATCAACGGCCATCGAACTGCACTTACAGCGACCTTTTTCAAATTTGATTTGGACATAATTCCAAATCCAACCGTTAGATTTCTAATATTCGTTAGAAAGCTCTTTTTGATACGAACCCAATGGTTCCGGTTTTAGGAGAATCCGACGGTCGGATCTCCCGCAATATCCGTTCGAAGTCAATGGTCGAAATTCGCGAACTGCCGCGGCGCGGCGCGTTCTATTCAGGCCATTATATTATATATAATATATATAATATATACTTCATCGATTTCAATTCAAAACATGCTTTATAAATCGTTTTAAATTCATTTTCAAAACGGTTTCAACTTCATATTCAATTTCAAATAAAAATTGAATATTCCAATATAAATTCGTTTTAAATTCTTTTCAAATCGATTTCAAATTGATTTCGATTCAATTTCAATTCGAATTCATTTATATTCAATTTCAATTTCAATTCGAATTCATTTATATTCAATTTCAATTCGAATTCAATTCTATTCAGTTTCAATTCGAATTTCTATTCTTTTCAAAATATTAGATTTTGAAATCCCTTTCGATATTCATTATAAAATAAATAAAATAATATAATAAAATCTCTCTCCTCCTCTCCTTTATTTCCTCAGGACCCCCCCCCCCCCCCCGTTTACTTTTCAATTCAGTTCAGAAAAAAAAAAGAGAAAAACCGCCGAGTCTCCCCCCCTCCCAGGCGGTGCGCCACCGTGCCATGATACCCCCCCCCCAAATCCCCCTGCCGCGATCGACGACACCCCCCCCCCCCCAAATCCCTCTGCCGCGATCGACGACCCCCCCCCTTAGGTGCCGCACGACGCAAAACACCCCCCTACCCTCTGCTGCCGACCGAAACCCCCCCTCTCTCTGCAAATCACTGTGAGTTTCTATGATTTTTATTTACATTTAAAACGGATTTTTTGTTTAAGATTAAAACTGATTTTTAATTTAGCATAAAGTTTAGATTTTTATCAAAGTAAAGACTTCATTTTTACCAAAGTAAAAGTAAAGATTTCATTTTTATCAATGTAAAGATTTCATTTTTATCAAAGTAAAGATTTCATTTTTAGCGAAGTAAAAATTCGATTTTTATATATTGAACAATGAAGTAAAAAATTCGATTTTTATATATTGAACAGCAAAGTAAAAATTCGATTTTTACATATTGAATAGCAAAGTAAAAATTTGATTTTTATATATTGAATAGCAAAGTAAAAATTCGATTTTTATATATTGAATAGCAAAGTAAAAATTCGATTTTTATATATTGAATAGCAAAGTAAAAATTCGATTTTTATATATTGAATAGCGAAGTAAAAATTCGATTTTTATATATTGAATAGCGAAGTAAAAATTCGATTTTTATATATTGAATAGCGAAGTAAAAATTCGATTTTTATATATTGAATAGCATAGTAAAAATTCGATTTTTATTTATTGAATAGCGAAGTAAAAATTCGATTTTTATATATTGAATAGCGAAGTAAAAATTCGATTTTTATATATTGAATAGCATAGTAAAAATTCGATTTTTATATATTGAATAGCATAGTAAAAATTCGATTTAATCTAACCAACTACACAACCAAACAATTAAACAAACAAGCCATCCATGGTCTGTGGATGACGGGTGTCGGGTGCTACTAAACACCGTCTACATCCTAGTATATATATATAACTAGAAAAAGAAATTGAAGAGTGAGAAGTTCTCACCAATAGCTATTCCAACTCCACGACACTTCATTTAGAGAAATCATCGTCATTCTCGCCTTTTTGTCACTTTCGTTGCCCGTAGCCACTATATATAAAAAATCACATTTTCACTTCGCTATTCAATATATAAAAATCTCGCCTTTTCAACTATAAAGATTTCGCCTTTTCAATTTTAAAGATTTCGCCCTTTTCAATTTCAAAAATCCAATCTTTTCTATTTTAAAAATCTAACCTTTTCTATTTTAAAAATCAAATTTTTTTCCTATGAACAAAATATATTCTTTTTCTACGAAAACACTATAAAAATCACGCCTTTCTTTATATAAAAATACCGTCTTTTATAGATTAAAAACCCCACCTTTTCACGATTAAAAATCTAAATTTTACTTGTATAAAAATCATTTTTTTGCATGATAAAAATCGCTACCTTTCTAAGATAAAAATCACTACTTCCTCGTTTAAAAATCCGACCTATTCTTTGCTAAAATAACAAATAAAAATCAGTGTTTGATTGTTTGAAACCCCACACGGGTATTGGGATAAAATACGGTATACACTAATTCCAATAATTAGTTGTATGTCAATCGATTGATTGACAGGCTGTTATAAGCGTTAGATATCTATATTTGATGCTTATACAGTGTAGTGCACTTTGGATGATGGTTGATTATTAATCGTTGCTATTATATACATTTGTTGTATGGAATCCATATAATTAACTTTATATGGTAATTGATTGTGCCTCATTCCAATCGGGAAAATAAAGAATATTATAAAATAAAGGTTCATGTGTTGACCGTACTCATCCGTTGAGATTAGTCATGTGTTGAACAAAATATTTTAATAATAAAATTTACGTCTTTATCAATATGAAAATAGAAATATTTGAAATAGAAATATTTGAAATAGAAATATTTGAAATAGAAATATTTTAATAATAAAATTTACATCTTTATCAATATGAAAATAGAAATATTTGAAATAGAATATTTGAAAATAGAAATATATGAAGCCGTGTTGATTAGATTGACGCCATTTTGACGTGAACGATATTTATATCGATTTTATTCATTTTAAAATGAATATTGAAAAGTGATTTCGAAATCGAATATTTTGAAATGAAATTTGAATTTGATTTGAATAGAAAACCAATTCGAATTGAATTGAACAGAAAACGAATTGAAATAGAAGTAAAATCAATTTCAAATGAATTCAAATTGAATTGAAATTTGAATTGAATAGAAATGAATTTTAAAACGAATTTATAAAGCAAAATTTAATTTTGATTTAAATTGAAATGGAAGTTGAAAATGTTTTTGAAATGAATTCAAAACTATTTATATAATTCGTTTTAAATAGAAATCGGCGAAATATATATTATATATATAATATAATGGCCTGAATAGAACACGCCGCGCCTCAGCAGTTCGTGAATTTCGACCATTTATTTCAAACGGACATTACGGGAGATCCGACTGTCGGATTCTCCTAAAAACCGGAACCGTTGGGTTCGTATCGAAAAGAGCTTTCTAACGAATATTAGAAATTTGAAATCTAACGGTTGGATTTGGAGATACGTCCAAATCAAATTTGAAAAAGGTCGCTGTAAGTGCAGTTCGATGGCCGTTGATGGAAATCGACTGTACGGGCCTTGATAAAATTATTAAAAATAGTAATAATTTGTGTAAAATCGTAAGTAATGATTTGGGAAAATTTTGGATGAAAAACTCCATATTTGAAAAGATAAAAATAGATTTTTATCGAAATGAACTAGTTTTGAACTAGAATTATAATTCTATTTATTTTTTTAAATAAATAAATTGAATTTGAAATGGTTTTGAAAATAACCAAAACTTCCAATGATTGCATTGGAATGGATTTGAATCGAAATTGTCTTCGGAATATTTCGATGTTGGATTTCGTGATTATACAGATTGTAACGACACGGATTTCGCCCGACCTTAATCGATCGCAAAATCGACCAAGACCGTTCAAAACCCGCATACGTTAACTTTGGGAATACAACACATTAAAACAAATACAGCAGACTTTTATAACATCATAATAAATGTTACATCAAAGTACAGAATATATATCAGAGTACATTAATTACAGCGGAAGATAAATTTTACATTAAATACAATACAGTGCATCGGAAATAAAATAACTAAGACAGCGGAAGACTTTCCTATGCTCTGGACACAGCTTTTGGCTTCAATCCAGGATCCTGCTAAAGAGATAATTATCTGCAAAAGCTACTCGACTGCCCGTGTGGAAGAGAGGGAACCCGAGTTTACAAAAGTGAAAACAAACAACGGGTCAGTCGTGGGACTAGTGTGAGAATTCTTAACTAACATAACTAATAGTAATAAGGCAAATCCAAGGACCACGCCGCTAAAGCGGAACGGGTTTTATTCCAATGGATTGTCGTGCATAGATTAAAGTTAATTGTCAAAACAGCGCAATGCTTTTTAGAAAAATGAAACCATCATAAGACCCAGTTCCCATCACACAATGCAACGCAAACCGGAGGATAGGGTTTTACCTTATAATGGTCAAAGATGCTTGATACGATAAAACGATATTATTATTAGTGTGTATATATTTTCAAAACATTTCAAAGTAAATGTATCAATCCTAGGAAGCATAGGTACCATATGCTATGCCTCCATACTAGTAATACAATAAAAACCGCATGGGGCGTATTGGATATTGGGTTTCCAACATGAGTCAAGGCTAGTGTAACAACCCGAAAATCTGGTCCAGTTTAAAATTTTTATTTTGGCGATTTTAGCGAATTTTGATTATTTAAAATAGATTATTTTAAATAATATCGACGAGAAAAATGTTTAGAATTGAATTCGACGTATATATTTATACGCGTCGTCGTTAGAATATAAATATTTATTTATAATTATAAATAGAATTGAAAATGGCGCGGTAGTTCGATAATTCGATTTCAAACTTCAATTGAACATACCGGGTGCAAAACAATCTGGATTTTAGTGAAACCAAAAATAATAGGATCTAATTGATAATATCTTTCCAACGAATCCGAAAAATCGAGATTTCATAGCGGGAATCAAAAGATATGTCCAGTTGAAAATTCTGAATAGTCGCTATGGAATTCAGGCCCTTAAAAATGGAAAATTTGCAAACGACCTCGGATTTCGATGAAACCACTTTTGTTGGATTCGTGATGTCAAGTTATTGCAAGGTTTCAATTTTCGTAATTTTTCGATTCAGTATGTGAGCGTGGCAAAGGAAAACGCGTTTGACCAGTTTTAGTTGGTTTTAATCGACTGGAAAATGGCCATTTTTCAAACGGTCTTAGAATTTGACGAAATTAGTTTTGTTAGGACCGTATCGTCAATACGAAGCTAGAAAATATTTTTCGGGAATTTTTAGAGTCAGTATGTGGGCCCGACAAATTAAAATGTACGTTCAAATCAGAAATTGAATGTTTTATATTTTAATTTGAAGAATAACTAATTGTAACAGCCGAAATGGGTTACGAAACATATCCTATTGTGTTCGGAATGAGGGTATTTAGCTAGGGGCGACAGTCGTTGGGTTTGATTTCGAGTTCGTATCAAAACAGGGGTATTTTCAAAATTAAATAATATAAAAAATATATATACCCTTTAAATATTTCATAACCCTAATTTTCTACATACACCAGCCGCCGCACCTAGAAACCGACGATCCACACCCACCCAAATTCGATCCAAATTCCCGTACCAAATACAAAGAATCAGCAAATATTTTATAACGAAAATTATAGCCCTCCTTATGATCTTCAAATTGGTACCAAGAAGATCGGTTTTCATTTAGTATTTGTATCGAATTCTGTGCTCGAAGTCATCAGTTTCGAACGCCATTTCCGGCGAGGAGGAGCCGTCGATCCAGGAGTTCATCCTGGCATGAGAAGGCACGGCCAAGGCCGACGATGAGGTGTAGTCCGATCCGGCTCCGATCATACAGGGTAGCGTGCGTAGGAGATTGTTCAATTCGAAGGATGGGTTTCTTGGTCTGGAGCATACGAACGATGGAGAAAGGATTAGCCTGGTTAATTAATGTAATTAGTGAATAGTTAATTAATTAATTATTTTAATTAATGTATACAATGTATAAACGGGAATATCTTTTACATACGACGTCGAAATTCGATGATTTCAGGTCCGTTGGAATCGTCATAACAAACACTATGCCATGGAACTGACCAGAAACAAAAAGGAGCAAATCAGAATTTAGGGCAAATTCTAATCCGAACAGTTCAGAAATTCAGAAATTAAAACTGATGGAGTGGAAACCGACTGTGAGAATTCTCTCACTATAATTTTCTGTTCAGTTATTTATTTCATAACTGCATATATGAATTGTTCCCCGTCGTCCACATACCATGGACGACTTGTTTGTTTGATTGTATTCTGTGTGAAAATTGATCGTGATGTGAAAGTGAATATATCGTATATATTGAAAGTGAAAATATCGAATATATTGAAAGTGAAAATAATATATATATTGAAAGTGAAAATATTATATGTAGAGAAAGTGAAAATAATATATATATTGAAAGTGAAAATATCGAATATATTGAAAGTGAAAATATCGAATATATTGAAAGTGAAAATATCGAATATATTGAAAGTGAAAATATCGAATATATTGAAAGTGAAAATATCGAATATATTGAAAGTGAAAATATCGAATATATTGAAAGTGAAAATAATATATATATTGAAAGTGAAAATAATATATATATTGAAAGTGAAAATATCGAATATATTGAAAGTGAAAATAATATATATATTGAAAGTGAAAATATTGAATATATTGAAAGTGAAAATATCGAATATATTGAAAGTGAAAATATCGAATATATTGAAAGTGAAAATATCGAATATATTGAAAGTGAAAATATCGAATATATTGAAAGTGAAATATCGAATATATTGAAAGTGAAAATAATATATATATTGAAAGTGAAAATAATATATATATTGAAAGTGAAAATATCGAATATATTGAAAGTGAAAATATCGAATATATTGAAAGTGAAAATAATATATATATTGAAAGTGAAAATAATATATATATTGAAAGTGAAAATATCGAATATATTGAAAGTGAAAATAATATATATATTGAAAGTGAAAATATCGAATATATTGAAAGTGAAAATATCGAATATATTGAAAGTGAAAATATCGAATATATTGAAAGTGAAAATATCGAATATATTGAAAGTGAAAATATCGTATATATTGAAAGTGAAAATATCGTATAAAATAGAAAATGAATTCGAATTGAATAAAATAGAAAATGAATTCGAATTGAATAGAATAGAAAATGAATTCGAAATTGATATAAAATAGAAAATGAATTCGAATTGAATAGAATAGAAAATGAATTCGAATTGAATAGAATAGAAAATGAATTCGAATTGAATAGAATAGAAAATGAATTCGAATTGAATTGAATAGAAAATGAATACGAATTGAATTGAAAAGAAAAATGAATTCGAATCGAATTAAAATCGATTTGAATTGAAATCAAATAGAAATGAATTTTAAAACGAATTTATAAAGAAGAATTCAATTTTGATTTGAATTGAAATGGAAGTTGAAATAGCTTTTGAAACGAATTTAAAACGATTTATAAAATTCGTTTTAAGTAGTAATCGACGAAATATATATTATATATATATATATATAATATAATGGCCTGAATAGAACGTGCCGCGCCGCGGCAGTTCGCGAATTTCGACCATTAACTTCGAATGGACATTACGGGAGATCCGACCATCGGATTCTCCTAAAACCGGAACCGTTGGGTTCGTATCGAAAAGAGCTTTCCAATGAATATAAGAGATTTGAAATTTAACGGTTGGATTTGGAGATATGTCCAAATCAAATTTGGAAAAGGTCGCTGTAAGTGCAGTTCGATGACCGTTGATGTAAATCGACTGTATGGGCCTTGATAAAATTATTAAAAATATCGATAATTTGTGTAAAATCATAAGAAATGATTTGTGAAGAATTGGGATGAAAAACTCCATATTTGAAAAGATAAAAATAGATTTTTATCGAAATGAACTAGTTATTAACTAGAAAAATAATCCAATGGTTATAAATAAATAAATTGGATTAGAGTTAAATTGAAATTATCTTTGGATATTTTTGATATTGGATTCCGTGATTATACCGATATTGTGATGGGAATTTGGAAGATTTCGATATCGTTATTCCCGATATGATATCTGTTGGTTTCAGGATTTGATGTTGAATATAAGTCGATACTCTCTCTATTTAAAACCTTATATTTAATGTCAAATTTGATTGATTGATGGTTTGGATTGTGCTCGACCAGTTTATGAGCAAAATATGCTTTTACATTTAGCATTGAGTTGGGTTGAAAATATCTGTGTGCTAACGCCTTGTGAAACACTTCACGATTTGACGATAAGGTGTTTTAGCGATGTTGTGTTCATTTCAAATTTAACGAATGATTGTGAAATGATATTTTTCTTAAGTGAAAAGAAATGTATTCCCGATTTTTGGACAGGGAATGTTTTATAAAAATGTTTTATAAAACAGAAAGGATTTCGAGGCCCAAAACCCGATGATTTCTAAAATGATTTAGAAATGTATTATATGTTACATTGTGGTTCATTGCATATTCGATTAGTTGCTATTGATGATGTATCTGTTTGGTGGCGGAGAATTTATTCTCTTGCTTAACACCCTTCTTTGAGACGTACGAGCTCAAAGGTTATGTGATTAATAGTGACTGATCATATGTGTGAATTACTGATGTGAAGTACTATATTTTGAAAGTACTTGTGATTATTATGTTGTGAAATGATTTTCCCTAATTCGGGATATGAAATGATTTAGTATGTGGCTAAAGAGTCGGGTAACCCTGAGACTAAAAGTATGGGTGAGAGGGCGGTGTATGCTCTCCATGTGTGGGAGGTGCATCGTCGGTGTAGCCTACTCCTATGTGGGGTAGGTGCACATTTATATATTGAGTTGCGAGGTGCGTACCCTTTGCCTTGTCGATGGAGAGCACGATATTTGGTTGCATACTTGTTTGTATGCATTGTTATGTTTTGGAATTCACATTTCCAAACGATTTGATTTGATATCCCGAAGTGAAATCTACTTTGATATAGAAAGTTAGATATGTATTTCAAATGATTTGAAATAAGAAATCGGGAATAAAATCCAAAGGAATAATTTCTGTAAATTGAATTGGATTTAGAAAATCTAAGTGTAGTGATTAATCTAAGTGGGTAGATTGGGATATTGCATGTTGATTGATGGATAGTAGATCCATATATCTATATTGATTGTTGTTTATACACTCGTATTCATGGGGGTAAACCCGTTCCGCGTTAGCGGCGTGGTCCCGTGATATACCATATTATCAAATAAGTTAATTATAACTGTTAGAGTTTCTCACACCAGTCCCATGACTGACCTGTAGTTTGCTTTTCCCTTGCGAACTCGGGTGCCCCTATTTTCCACACGGGCAGCCGAGTAGTTTTATTTTGCAGATGTATTGAGCAAGATTCTGGATTGAAGCTTTAAGCTGTGTCCAGGCATTTACAATCTTCCGCTGTGTAGTTTATATTTCCGCTGTGCATTGTATTACATTTATGTAAATTTATCTTCCACTGTGTATTATTTTCGATATACTCTGATATTCTGTACTCTGATGTAACATTATTATGATGTTTATTGAAGTCTTCTGTTATTTATTCTGATGTGTTGTATACCCAAAGTTAGCGTATGCGGGATTCGAACGGTCTTGGTCGGTTTAGCGATCGATTAGGTCCGGGCGAAATCCGTGTCGTTACAGCTAGGGAGGAGCTCCTTACCGATTCGAGACACTCTAGCTAATGTCTCAGGATCCCCCGCAGTGAACCCTTGGAAAGCTGCAAGGCCGGTCCACACATACAGCTTCGTGGATTGGCAATTCCTGAACACACGTTTCCCGATCCTATAGGACCTATCCGAGGCGCCTCATTCCATCATCCACATAAGTAAAATGTCAAGGCTGGTAGGTCACTGACACCACTCTAGCTAGAAAGAAACGTGCTGCTCTCCCTGCGTTCCCTTCTCCCGTTTTAGACTCCGCCGGTGTGTGAGGCTCGCGAAGTCACGATATACACAAAGCTGTGCCTAAATAGACTATGCTTTGATCATCTACCACAAGGCCTGTTTTTCAACAAAGCCTTGATCAATTGCATCTTAGCATGCCACATTGTCAGACCCTACCATATCGTTGATCATCTACCAATATATATATATATATATATATATATATATATATAACCTCGAAGCTCATACGTCTTAGAGAAGGGTGTTAAGTGAAGAATAAATTCTTCACCACCAAATAGAAATATATAATCAGTAGCGTTCAACAAATACAGTAGAAAAGAATACAATGTCAGACACACAATCCATTTACAAGTCCGCTCTAGGTCTGAGCGAAACAACGTGTCCGTCGATTTCCAAATACGTTTGGACGATCATTACCAAATATCTTGCCTTGGGGTGTCCAATCCCAATTCAAGATACCAGTCATCATCATCCCAACGATGTGAAAACCTTCGGTCTTCTACCACCGTCTTCATCTTCGACTCTTGGTCGTCGTGATGATTATTCAGAATGGGTTAAACCCGGTCTTTCTGAATAACTCGCGTAATTTGTGATTAAAAATCAAATATTGGAAAATCACACATTTCGCCGCATTCCAACCCCGAATATTCTTTTAAATAGAATACTCATATTAAAAGGTTCTCATTAATTTTATCAAGGATAAACTATGAAAATAAATTTTAAATCTTTCTTAAAAGATTTATTAAAACTCCAATTTTTAATTTGATATCAAAAGTCATTATTACAAGGTTATTTATTTTAAGAAACAAATCTTGTCTTGAACGGGTTAAAGAACTAGTGTCCTTTAAAACACAGTTCACGATAAAACCCGCAAATCAATTTTCAAAATATGGAACTCCACAGAAATCAAATCAATACATAATCGCTATAAATTTCTGTATCGGACTAACAGTATACATGGGATAACGGCAAAGCCTCTTAAATTCCATATATAATATCGGTCTTCTATTGCAGAAGCCTATTTCGATTATTACCAATCGAATTTCCACTTAATTCCAATTTTATATATTACACTGGAAAACTTGATTTTTAGAAAATGCCCTTTTTAAAATCTATAAACTAGATTTATAAATTCCAAATAATAATTTCAATGTAAATTGGATTAAAGGACAAATGTCATTTAAAAACATCGTCCACGATAAATCCACTTCACATCTCAATTTATTTCATATCACTAAATATAATTTCAAAATCTAATAATCTTAATTAAAAGATTTCTCTTTAAATGTCAATTCATTATAAAGAAAACATATTTTAAAATAATTATTAAAAATATTCTTTATATAAAAGGATTTTTAATGTACAAATATTCTTCTTAAAAGAACACCTGAATCGGAGTGCGACTCAATCATTCACCATATAATTTGGATTATATGGATTTCACTCGCATCATTTCAATAACACTATATTCATCAAGTCATCCATTTACATCCAGTGTGTAAATTTCACTGTGTAAGCGTTGAAATTAAATAATAACGCTTAACGCAGCCTATCGATCTAACGATAGACATACCATTTAACATTGGGATTTGTGTCAGTTAAATATCATCCCAATACCCTTGTGGGGTTTTCAGCCAACACACTTCATATAGATATACAAATAAATGATTGGTTAATGGATTTAACCAATTTAAATTATGCTAACAATTGATGATTATGAGCAGGTTATTTGATCCCAATGTCGAAATAAAATATAACTTTCTTGAGATATAAATTTATATGGCATTCCCTTTATTTCTTATATCGTAAAATTTCTCTTTCTTTACTACACTGAAAATTATAATCAACATTATAATGTAAATTTTCTATCTTTCAGTTACATTGCAAAATTTTCTTTTTATTTACATTATAAATGTAATTAATATTACAGTGACAAATTTTAACTTTTTAAATTACATTAAAAACGAAAATTTTAATTTTCATCGCAAATCCCTATTTCTAATTTCATATAAAAATGAAATCTTTAATTTACAATGCAAGTCCTCTTTTCTAATTACATATAAAAATGTAATTTTCTTAATTTACATTGTAAATCCTCATTCCTAATTACATAAAAATGTAACTTTTAATTTACGATGCAAATCCTCTTATCTAATTACATAAAAATGTAATTTTTAATTTATTTGTGAATCTTACTTCTTTATTACATTATAAAAATGTAATTTTTATTTTTCATTATAAATTCATGTCCCAGTTACATAAAGAAATGTAATTTTCATAATACAATAAAATTCATATTTTAATTTCATTGAAAAATGTAATCTTTATCATACCGTTATAACTCATATATAAATTACATAGAAAAATGTCATTTTTATTTTACCGTTCTAATTCACATCTAAATTACATAGAAAAATGTAATTTTTCTCATGCGGCACAAAATCAATTTAAATTACATAGAAAAATGTGATTTTTATCATGCGATAGAAATTTATATCTTAATTACATAGGAAAAATGTAGTTCCTATCATACGACATAAATTCATATTTAAATTACATCTAAAAATGTAATTTTTATCCTATAGTGTAAATTTCTCATTTTAATTACATGTAAAATGTAATTTTCATTCTACCGTTATCATTCATTTCTAAATTCCATAGAAAAATGTAATTTTAATCATGCAATGTAAATTTCAATTTTAATTACATAGAAAAATGCAATTTTTGTCATACGATGTAACTTCATATATAAATTACATATAAAAATGTAACTTTTGTTATGCAAAGTAAGTTCACGTTTAAATTACTTATAAAAATGTAATTTTATTCATACGGTGTGAATTCATTCATAAATACATATAAAAACGTTAATTATTCCATGTGATGAAAATTCATTCATAAATTATGTATAAAAATGTTGTTTATTTCATGCGATGAAAAATCATTCATAAATAACATATAAAAACATGTTTCATTTCATACAATGTAAAAACATTTTCTTTTTATGTACAATGCAAAAATATCACCTTTACTATTTATAATATATTAACTTTACTATTTTACGGCATAAAAATATGATCTTTTCTATTTTACCATGTAAAAAATATTAACTTTCCTATTTTGCAATGTAAAAATATGACCTTTTCTATTTTACAAAGTAAAAATATCAACTTTACTATTTTACAATGTAAACATATTATCTTTTCTATTTTACAAAGTAAAAATATCAACTTTACTATTTTACAATGTAAAAATGTTATCTTTTCTATTTTACAAAGTAAAAATATCAACTTTACTATTTTACAATGTAAAAATGTTATCTTTTCTATTTTACAAAGTAAAAATATCAACTTTACTATTTTACAATGTAAAAATGTTATCTTTTCTATTTTACAAAGTAAAAATATCAACTTTTTTATTTTAAAATATAAAAAGATCGTCTCTTTATTTTCATCGTCAAAATTTCATCTTTTCGTTTTCAATATAAAAAGATTGTCTTTTTTATTCACATCCTAAAGTTTCATCTTTTAATTTTCACTATAAAAAAAAAATTATCTTCTTATTTATCAACATAAAATTGCCATCTTCTAATTTCCAATATAAAAAGATGATCTAAAATTGTCATCTTTAATTTTCTGTCCAACGTTTTCATATCCAATTCCATCACAAACGATAAATACCACATCATCAAAACACAAATCGAATTCACAACATAGAATAGCATTCATCGCATAACGATTTATTTTCACCATTCAACATTAAACAACAAAAGAATAATAATTAGATTAATTAATATTAAATTAAAAATAAATTCTCACCTTGCTTGGTTCTGAAATGAAAGTGATTTAAATCAGATCTCGTGTTAGGAGTCACGACGGTTACGGATCTGAAAGATTTCAATTTGAAATTTATGTAAAAATTTGAATTCTGGCTTTTAACAACTGGCACAGTAACGGAAATAAGCGTGACAAAATCTGAAATAATTATACCTTAATTTTCAGAATTGTTCAAATCTTGAAATGCGGATTTCGGGAGCTGTAGTCGACGGTTTTACGAACGGTTTGCGGGAGATTGGAGAGCTACGAGAGGACTATCTTCACCGGGAAGATGGGAAGGTGCGGCTCAACGTGGAGGGGGCGGCAGGGCTGCGTTCGGCGCACCTTGGGGAGGGTGGTGGCGGAGATTCGGGGCACGGGGTGGTTTGAGATTGGTACCAAATCGAAGAGCGGAGAAAGATCTTTAAAAAGTTTAACTACGGGGAGGTCTAATTCTTCATGGATTGGGAGAGAAGGAGGAGAGAAGTTGTGAAGCCAATGGGTTCTTTTTACGGCTGAATCACGATGGAGGAAGAGGAAGAAACCCGACTTTCACTATATAATAAAATAATAGGGTTTTTTAATTATTATTTAATTAGCCCGTTTAAGCCCGTTTTGGTCCGAACTCAGAATTAGGCCTGCTTACTGTCGTTCTTTGGGTTTTGACGTCTTCTGAGCGCAATGGGCTATGTCTCGGATCCCAATTCTGATGTCTGTAGTGTTTTTAATTTAAAATCATATTAAAAATTAATTAATTAAATATTGACCATACATGAAAATTCACCGGGGCCACAAATTAACTTCAAAAATTCCCGAAAAATATATTTAGCTATGTTTTGACGCTGCGGGCCTAGAAAAATTAATTTCGTTCAATTCTGAGCTCGTATGAATTTTTAAAGTCAAAAATTGTCCGCTTACACTAAAAAATCAATTATAATTATATATTAATTCTAAAAATTACCGAAAAATCATTTTTAGCTTTGTTTTGACGATATGAACCCAAAAAAATTATTTTCGTCGAATTCTGAGACTGTTTGAAAAATGGCTATTTTTAAGGCGTTTAAATTTAACTGAAATAGTCAAAACACATTTTCTTTCGCCACACTCACATTTTAATTCGAAAAATTCTGAAAATTGAAACCTAACAATAATTTGGCATTCCGGTTTCAAAAAAAGTGGTTTCGTTGAAAACAGAGGTCGTTTGAAAAATGACTATTTTTAAGGCTAGTATATTTAATATTAAAAATACATTTTTAAACAAATAATTTCTGAAACTCGAAATATATAAGTGTTTACTGTTTTTCAATGTAGAAACATCATTCTGAACTCAATGGAAGTGGTTTCGAGTTCAAATTCCTTCGTATGCAAAAAGTAGCATTTTGACCTTTATAAATTTCATAGCGACCTTTCTAAATTTTAATTTGGGCATAACTTTTGATTCCTGCTATGAAATTTCAATTTTTCGGATTCGTTGGAAAGATATTTTTAAATAGATTCCAATATTTTTGGTTTCACTAAAATTCGTTAAATTTTGCATCCTGTACGGTCAGTCAAAGTTCAAGTTTGACTTTTCAAACTACCGCGCTATTTCTAACTCTTTTTATAATTAAAATTAAATTATTCATTCTATCTTCGATTTGAATCAAATTTGTGATCATTATTATTTAAAATAGATTATTTAAATATCAAAACTCATTAAAATCACTTAAAATAAATTTTAAATTGGCCCCAAAATTCAGGGTTGTTACAGTCTCCCCCACTTAAAAACTTTTCGTCCTCGAAAAGGGACGAAGCTAAAAGTTGATTAATTAACTAACTAATTTATATATATATATATATATATATATATATATTCTCCATTGGTTTAAATAGTTTCATTAGTTGATTAACTTTCAAATATATAACTTTTTATATATTCAAAATCATATTTTCCAAAATAGAGTATAATTAATCACAAATACGTATATTATAGGCTTGCTACTCTCAACTCATTCTAGGGCATTGCTAGTCCCATCTCTAATGAGTTTTCTCATTCTAGGATACTGCTGATCCTATCTCTAATGAGTATTCTTATTGGATATTACTAATCCAATCTCTGATGAGTCTTTTGTTCAGTTCTAACGAGTTGTATCCCAAAGATTTGAGCTAACCAAAGCTCTGATACCACATGTAACGACACGGATTTCACCCGACCTTAATCGATCGCAAAATCGACCAAGACCGTTCAAAACCCGCATACGTTAACTTTGGGAATACAACACATTAAAACAAATACAACAGACTTTTATAACATCATAATAAATGTTACATCAGAGTACAGAATATATATCAGAGTACGTTAATTACAGCGGAAGATAAATTTTACATTAAATACAATACAGTGCAACGGAAATAAAATAACTAAGACAGCGGAAGACTTTCCTATGCTCTGGACACAGCTTTTGGCTTCAATCCAGGATCCTGCTAAAGAGATAATTATCTGCAAAAGCTACTCGACTGCCCGTGTGGAAGAGAGGGCACCCGAGTTTGCAAAAGTGGAAACAAACAACGGGTCAGTCGTGGGACTGGTGTGAGAATTCTTAACTAACATAACTAATAGTAATAAGGCAAATCCAAGGACCACGCCGCTAAAGCGGAACGGGTTTTATTCCAATGGATTGCCGTGCATAGATTAAAGTTAATCGTCAAAACAGTGCAATGCTTTTTAGAAAAATGAAACCATCATAAGACCCAGTTCCCATCACACAATGCAACGCAAACCGGAGGATAGGGTTTTACCTTATAATGGTCAAAGATGCTTGATACGATAAAACGATATTATTATTAGTGTGTATATATTTTCAAAACATTTCAAAGTAAATGTATCAATCCTAGGAAGCATAGGTACCATATGCTATGCCTCCATACTAGTAATACAATCAAAACCGCATGGGGGCGTATTGAATATTGGGTTTCCAACATGAGTCAAGGCTAGGGAGGAGCTACTTACCGATTCGAGACACTCTAGCTAATGTCTCAGGATCCCCCGCAGTGAACCCTTGGAAAGCTGCAGGGCCGGTCCACACATACAGCTTCGTGGATTGGCAATTCCTGAACACACGTTTCCCGATCCTATAGGACCTATCCGAGGCGCCTCATTCCATCATCCACATAAGTAAAATGTCAGGGCTGGTAGGTCACTGACACCACTCTAGCTAGAAAGAAACGTGCTGCCCTCCCTGCGTTCCCTTCTCCCGTTTTAGACTCCGCCGGTGTGTGAGGCTCGCGAAGTCACGATATACACAAAGTTGTGCCTAAATAGACTATGCTTTGATCATCTACCACAAGGCCTGCTTTTCAACAAAGCCTTGATCAATTGCATCTTAGCATGCCACATTGTCAGACCCTACCATATCATTGATCATCTACCAATATATATATATATATATATATATATATATATATATATATATATATATATATATAACCTCGAAGCTCATACGTCTTAGAGAAGGGTGTTAAGTGAAGAATAAATTCTTCACCACCAAACAGAAATATATAATCAGTAGCGTACAACAAATACAGTAGAAAAGAATACAATGTCAGACACACAATCCATTTACAAGTCCGCTCTGGGTCTGAGCGAAACAACGTGTCCGTCGATTTCCAAATACGTTTGGACGATCATTACCAAATACCTTGCCTTGGGGTGTCCAGTCCCAATTCAAGATACCAGTCATCATCATCCCAACGATGTGAAAACCTTCGGTCTTCTACCACCGTCTTCATCTTCGACTCTTGGTCGTCGTGATGATTATTCAGAATGGGTTAAACCCGGTCTTTCTGAATAACTCGCGTAATTTGTGATTAAAAATCAAATATTGGAAAATCACACATTTCGCCGCATTCCAACCCCGAATATTCCTTTAAATAGAATACTCATATTAAAAGGTTCTCATTAATTTTATCAAGGATAAACTATGAAAATAAATTTTAAATCTTTCTTAAAAGATTTATTAAAACTCCAATTTTTAATTTGATATCAAAAGTCATTATTACAAGGTTATTTATTTTAAGAAACAAATCTTGTCTTAAACGGGTTAAAGAACTAGTGTCCTTTAAAACACAGTTCACGATAAAACCCGCAAATCAATTTTCAAAATATGGAACTCCACAGAAATCAAATCAATACATAATCGCTATAAATTTCTGTATCGGACTAACAGTATACATGGGATAACGGCAAAGCCTCTTAAATTCCATATATAATATCGGTCTTCTATTGCAGAAGCCTATTTCGATTATTACCAATCGAATTTCCACTTAATTCCAATTTTATATATTACACTGGAAAACTTGATTTTTAGAAAATGCCCTTTTTAAAATCTATAAACTAGATTTATAAATTCCAAATAATAATTTCAATGTAAATTGGATTAAAGGACAAATGTCATTTAAAAACATCGTCCACGATAAATCCACTTCACATCTCAATTTATTTCATATCACTAAATATAATTTCAAAATCTAATAATCTTAATTAAAAGATTTCTCTTTAAATGTTAATTCATTATAAAGAAAACATATTTTAAAATAATTATTAAAAATATTCTTTATATAAAAAGATTTTTAATGTACAAATATTCTTCTTAAAAGAACACCTGAATCGGAGTGCGACTCAATCATTTACCATATAATTTGGATTATATGGATTTCACACGCATCATTTCAATAACACTATATTCATCAAGTCATCCATTTACATCCAGTGTGTAAATTTCACTGTGTAAGCGTTGAAATTAAATAATAACGCTTAACGCAGCCTGTCGATCTAACGATAGACATACCATTTAACATTGGGATTTGTGTCAGTTAAATATCATCCCAATACCCGTGTGGGGTTTTCAGCCAACACACTTCATATAGATATACAAATAAATGATTGGTTAATGGATTTAACCAATTTAAATTATGCTAACAATTGATGATTATGAGCAGGTTATTTGATCCCAATGTCGAAATAAAATATAACTTTCTTGAGATATAAATTTATATGGCATTCCCTTTATTTCTTATATCGTAAAATTTCTCTTTCTTTACTACACTGAAAATTATAATCAACATTATAATGTAAAATTTCTATCTTTCAGTTACATTGCAAAATTTTCTTTTTATTTACATTATAAATGTAATTAATATTATAGTGACAAATTTTAACTTTTTAAATTACATTAAAAATGAAATTTTTAATTTTCATCGCAAATCCCTATTTCTAATTTCATATAAAAATGAAATCTTTAATTTACAATGCAAGTCCTCTTTTCTAATTACATATAAAAATGTAATTTTCTTAATTTACATTGTAAATCCTCATTCCTAATTACATAAAAATGTAACTTTTAATTTACGATGCAAATCCTCTTATCTAATTACATAAAAATTTAATTTTTAATTTATTTATAAATCTTACTTCTTTATTACATTATAAAAATGTAATTTTTATTTTTCATTATAAATTCATGTCCCAGTTACATAAAGAAATGTAATTTTCATAATACAATACAAATTCATATTTTAATTTCATTGAAAAATGTAATCTTTATCATACCGTTATAACTCATATATAAATTACATAGAAAAATGTCATTTTTATTTTACCGTTCTAATTCACATCTAAATTACGTAGAAAAATGTAATTTTTCTCGTGCGACACAAAATCAATTTAAATTACATAGAAAAATGTGATTTTTATCATGCGATAGAAATTTATATCTTAATTTCATTGGAAAAATGTAGTTCCTATCATACGACATAAATTCATATTTAAATTACATCTAAAAATGTAATTTTTATCCTATAGTGTAAATTTCTCATTTTAATTACATGTAAAATGTAATTTTCATTCTACCGTTATCATTCATTTCTAAATTCCATAGAAAAATGTAATTTTAATCATGCAATGTAAATTTCAATTTTAATTACATAGAAAAATGCAATTTTTGTCATACGGTGTAACTTCATATTTAAATTACATATAAAAATGTAACTTTTGTTATGCAAAGTAAGTTCACATTTAAATTACGTATACAAATGTAATTTTATTCATACGGTGTGAATTCATTCATAAATACATATAAAAACGTTAATTATTTCATGTGATGAAAATTCATTCATAAATTATGTATAAAAATGTTGTTTATTTCATGCGATGAAAAATCATTCATAAATAACATATAAAAACATGTTTCATTTCATACAATGTAAAAACATTTTCTTTTTATGTACAATGCAAAAATATCACCTTTACTATTTATAATATATTAACTTTACTATTTTACGGCATAAAAATATGATCTTTTCTATTTTACCATGTAAAAAATATTAACTTTCCTATGTTGCAATGTAAAAATATGACCTTTTCTATTTTACAAAGTAAAAATATCAACTTTACTATTTTACAATGTAAAAATATTATCTTTTCTATTTTACAAAGTAAAAATATCAACTTTACTATTTTACAATGTAAAAATGTTATCTTTTCTATTTTACAAAGTAAAAATATCAACTTTACTATTTTACAATGTAAAAATGTTATCTTTTCTATTTTACAAAGTAAAAATATCAACTTTACTATTTTACAATGTAAAAATGTTATCTTTTCTATTTTACAATGTAAAAATATCAACTTTACTATTTTACAATGTAAAAATGTTATCTTTTCTATTTTACAAAGTAAAAATATCAACTTTTTTATTTTAAAATATAAAAAGATCGTCTCTTTATTTTCATCGTCAAAATTTCATCTTTTCGTTTTCAATATAAAAAGATTGTCTTTTTTATTCACATCCTAAAGTTTCATCTTTTAATTTTCACTATAAAAAAAAATTATCTTCTTATTTATCAACATATAATTGCCATCTTCTAATTTCCAATATAAAAAGATGATCTAAAATTGTCATCTTTAATTTTCTGTCCAACATTTTCATATCCAATTCCATCACAAACGATAAATACCACATCATCAAAACACAAATCGAATTCACAACATAGAATAACATTCATCGTATAACGATTTATTTTCACCATTCAACATTAAACAACAAAAGAATAGTAATTAAATTAATTAATATTAAATTAAAAATAAATTCTCACCTTGCTTGATTCTGAAATGAAAGTGATTTAAATCAGATCTCGTGTTAGGAGTCACGGCGGTTACAGATCTGAAAGATTTCAATTTGAAATTTATGTAAAAATTTGAATTCTGGCTTTTAACAACTAGCACAGTAACGGAAATAAGCGTGACAAAATCTGAAATAATTATACCTTAATTTTCAGAATTGTTCAAATCTTCAAATGCGGATTTCGGGAGCTGTAGTCGACGGTTTGACGAACGGTTTGCGGGAGATTGGAGAGCTACGAGAAGACTATCTTCACCGGGAACATGGGAAGGTGCGGCTCAACGTGGAGGGGGCGGCAGGGCTGCGTTCGGCGCGCCTTGGGGAGGGTGGTGGTGGAGATTCGGGGCACGGGGTGGTTTGAGATTGGTACCAAATCGAAGAGCGGAGAAAGATCTTTAAAAAGTTTAACTACGGGGAGGTCTAATTCGTCATGGATTGGGAGAGAAGGAGGAGAGAAGTTGTGAAGCCAATGGGTTCTTTTTACGGCTGAATCACGATGGAGGAAGAGGAAGAAACCCGACTTTCACTATATAATAAAATAATAGGGTTTTTTAATTATTATTTAATTAGCCCGTTTAAGCCCGTTTTGGTCCGAACTCAGAATTTGGCCTGCTTACTGTCGTTCTTAGGGTTTTGACATCTTCTGAGCGCAATGGGCTATGGCTCGGGCCCCAATTCCGATGTCTGTAGCGTTTTTAATTTAAAATCCTATTAAAAATTAATTAATTAAATATTGACCGTACATGAAAATTCACCGGGGCCACAAATTAACTTCAAAAATTCCTGAAAAATATATTTAGCTATGTTTTGACGCTGTGGGCCTAGAAAAATTAATTTCGTTCAATTCTGAGCTAGTATGAATTTTTAATGAATTTTTAAAGTCAAAAATTGTCCGCTTACACTAAAAAATCAATTATAATTATATATTAATTCTAAAAATTACCGAAAAATCATTTTCAGCTTTGTTTTGACGATATGAACCCAAAAAATTATTTTCTTCGAATTCTGAGACTGTTTGAAAAATGGCTATTTTTAAGGCGTTTAAATTTAACTGAAATAGTCAAAACACATTTTCTTTTGCCACACTCACATTTTAATTCGAAAAATTCTGAAAATTGAAACCTAGCAATAATTTGACATTCCGGTTTCAAAAAAAGTGGTTTCGTCGAAAACAGAGATCGTTTGAAAAATGACTATTTTTAAGGCCAGTATATTTAATATTAAAAATACATTTTTAAACAAATAATTTCTGAAACTCGAAATATATAAGTGTTTACTGTTTTTCAATGTAGAAACATCATTCTGAACTTAATGGAAGTGGTTTCGAGTTCAAATTCCTTCGTATGCAAAAAGTAGCATTTTGACCTTTATAAATTTCGTAGCGACCTTTCTAAATTTTAATTTGGGCATAACTTTTGATTCCTGCTATGAAATTTCAATTTTTCGGATTCGTTGGAAAGATATTTTTAAATAGATTCCAATATTTTTGGTTTCACTAAAATCCGTTAAATTTTGCATCCTGTACGGTCAGTCAAAGTTCAAGTTTGACTTTTCAAACTACCGCACTATTTCTAACTCTTTTTATAATTAAAATTAAATTATTCATTCTATCATCGATTTGAATCAAATTTGTGATCATTATTATTTAAAATAGATTATTTAAATATCAAAACTCATTAAAATCACTTAAAATAAATTTTAAATTGGCCCCAAAATTCAGGGTTGTTACACAGATGTTGTTATGGAAATTTGAAAGATATAGATATATATATATCGTTACTTCCAATATGATATCTGTTGGTCGTAGAATTCGATATTGAATATAAGCCGATATATTTTCTATTCAGAGCCTTGTATTTAATATCAAATGTGATTTGGGTTTGTCGTGAATGGTGTCTTGACTAACACTGTCCTTGAACCCAGTTGAGAAAAGATTAAATCTTTTTATTTAGATTTAATGAAGTGTACCAATTAAATGATATTTAATTGGAATTGAATTGATATTGATTTTTGGGTTTATCGTGGACAGTGTTTTAAATAACACTCGTTCTTTAACCCGGTAATTAATGGAATGTGACTTTGGGTTTATCGTGAATCGTGTTTTAAAATGACACTGATTCTTTAACCCAGTTAACGATTAAAACTAAGTGGAGTTTTAATGAATCTTTAATTAGATTGAAATGATGGAGAATGGAGTATCACCAGTTTTGCTCCAGGCGATAGTTAAATCTTTAATTAGATTTGAACGTGAAATGGTAATTGAATTTACCGATAACACCGTAGTGTTAGATATGAAGTATTACCAGTTTTACTTCATGGGATGAATAGGTTGGGATTGGGAAATTAAAACAAATGATTACTTCGGTAATGTTCGTTAATCCCGACTAGTTTGAATTGATATTCAAAGGTGGATTAAAGAATAAATTCAAGGAATTTATCTTGGATAAAATTAATGGGAAACTTTCCCTATGAATGTGAAATTTAGAAACTAACTGTCGGTTAGCCAAGCAGAATGGTTTTCTGGATATTGATCTGATGTTGGTTTCGGCCTTCGGGGTTAATATTTGGGAAATTATTCTCTTGATTAATTTACGGTTAGTGACTAATGAATTGGAATGAGGCTTATGTTGTGTTTGTGTAATACTTATTTAAAATATACGCGAGTTATTCGGAAAGACCGGGTTTATCCCATTCTGAATAACTGATACGACGATAAGTCGAAGATGAAGAAGGTGGTTGAAGACCGGAAGTCTTCACATCGTTTGGGTGATTACTGATGATCTTGATTGGGCTGTACACCCAAGATGAGGGAATCAATCGGTGGTCGTCCAGATGTGCTTGGAGATCGATGGATATGCGAGGAAAGTGCCTCTGGTTTCGTTCAGACCCAGAACGGACTTGTAAATGGACTGTGTGTCTGACATTGGATTTCATTCTGTGTGACTGATATCGGTTGCATAGAGTGGTTTGCCTGTGTGGCATGCTAAGATGCAATTGATTGGGGCTTCTGTTGAAAAGCAAAGTCTTATGGTGATGATCAAAGCACAGCCTGTGTGGCATAGCTTTGTGTAACGTGAATTCGTGAGCCTCACACCCCGGTTGTGAACCAGAAACGGGAGAGGACATCTGGGAGGGCATGCGTTTCTTTCTAGCTAGGGTGGTGTCAGTGACCTACCAGCCCTGACATTTATATACTTTTCACCTATGTGGTTGTTGCTGTTGCGAGGCGCCTCGGTTTGATCGGACGATCCGGGTCCGATGGAGTCATTCGTTGGCTCATTTACGCCCCAAAGGGCGGGGAAACGTAGTGTTCATGCATAATAATCCACATCAGTGGACCGGCCCTGACGATCTAAAGGGTTGATGCGTTCTGATCCTGAGGCTCGGGCTAGAGAGTCTCGAATCGGTTGAGGACTATCTTTTGCCTCGGTTCATAGATGGAAACCCAATTTCCAAATACGTGACTTTGCGATTTTGATTGTATAACCTATATATGGCGACATAGTGGTATGGGGCATTCATGCCGCCTATGATTGATACTTATGATTTGAAGTTGTTTTATACACTATACACTTATAATAGTATCAAATGATTTCTTTTAAACGTATCAAGCTTTCTTGGCTATTATAAGGTAAAAACCCTTTCCCCCGGCTTGCGTTGCATTGTGTGATAGGACCAGGGTCTTATAATAGCTTCATTTTTCTTTATTTAGCATTGCGCTTTTGTTTTATGCACTGGTATTCTTGGGAGGAAACCTGTTCCGTGTTATACGGCGTGGTCCCTTGATTTACCTCTGCTTTAGTTCTCACACCAGTCCCATGACTGACCTGGGGTTTATTGTTTTAACCTAAACTCTGGGTGCCCTTATTTTGACATGGGCAGCTAGTAGTTTTGGTTTTGCAGATTTACATTCACAGGATCCTGGTTTACAGCTGGAACGATATCCGGAAAGCTTTGTATCCGTATATCTCTTCTAGTTGTGTATTGTATTATTTTCCGCTGCTATGTATTTAAATGTAATTTAAATCTCTGATATTTCTGTGTAATATTTATTCCTTTATACTCTGTATATTCTTGTAATCTGATGCATTGTTGTAATATACAATGAAATGTTCTCCCGTCTGCGTTCTATTTTGTCGTGTTCTCTAAACAATTCGTTCTTTCTCTTTCTCTTCGGAGACCAGGGGAGTTCGGGTCGTTTCATGATACCACGATGAAACGACCCGAACTTCCCCGGTCCCCGAAGAGGAAGGGAAAGTGCGGATTGTTTTGAGAACACGACACAACAAAACGCGGACGGAAGAACATTTCATTGTATATTACAACAGATCATCAGAATACAAGAATATACAGAGTACAAATGAATATTACACAGAAATATCAGAGATTTAAATTACATTTAAATACACAGCAGCGGAAAATAATACAACACACAACTAGAAGAGATATACGGATACAAAGCTTTCCGGATATAGTTCCAGCTGTAAACCAGGATCCTGTGAATATAAATCTGCAAAACCAAAACTACTAGCTGCCCGTGTCAAAATAGGGGCACCCAGAGTTTAGGTCAAAACAATAAACTCCAGGTCAGTCATGGGACTGGTGTGAGAACTAAAACAGTTATTAATCTTTATTTTTTTTAAAGCTAGGTAAATCAAGGGACCACGCCGTATAACACGGAACGGGTTTCCTCCCAAGAATACCAGTGCATAAAACAAACAGCGCAATGCTAAATAAAGAAAAATGAAGCTGTTATAAGACCCAGGTCCTATCACACAATGCAACGCAAGCCGGGGGATAGGGGTTTCCCTTATAACAGCCAAAGAATGCTTGATACGTTTAAAACAAATCATTTGATACTATAATAAGTGTATAGTGTTTAAAACAACTTCAAATCATAAGTATCAATCATAGACGGCATAAGCGCCCCATCCCACTATGTCGCCATACTAGGCTCTACAAATAAAACGGCAAATGTCACGTATTTGGAAGTTGGATTTCCGTCTATGAACCGAGGCTAGGGATCGTCCTCTACCGATTCGAGACTGTCTAGCCCGAGTCTCAGGGACATAATGCATCGACCCTTGGAGCGACAGGGCCGGTCCACCGATGTGGATTAGACGAAATCCTGAACACTACGTCTCTCCGCCCTTTGGGGCGTAAATGAGCCAACGAATGGCTCCATTGGACCCGGATCGTCCGATCTAACCGAGACGCCTCGCAACAGCAACAACCACACAGGTGAAAAGTATATAAATGTCAGGGCTGGTAGGTCATTGACACCATCCTAGCTAGAAAGAAACGCATGTCCTCCCTGAGGTCCTCTCCCGTTTTTGGTTCACAACCGGGGTGCGAGGCTCGCGAATCAACGCTACACAAAGCTACGCCACAAAGGTCGTGCTTTGATCACCAACCACAAGACTTTGCTTTTCAACAGAAGCCTTGATCATTTGCATCTTAGCATGCCACACAGGCAAACCATACTATGCAACCGATATCAGTCATACAGAATGAAATCCGATGTCAGACACACAGTCCATTATAAGTCCGTTCTGGGTCTGAACGAAACCGGAGGCACCTAGTACCCCGCATATCCATCGATCTCCAAGTACGTCTGGACGATCACCAACTGTTTCCATCTTCTTGGGTGTACATCCCAATCAAGATCATCAGTAATCACCCAAACGACGTGAAGACCTCCGGTCTTCGACCACCGTCTTCATCTTCGACTTATCGTCGTATCAGTTATTCAGAATGGGATAAACCCGGTCTTTCCGAATAACTCGCGTATTATTTTAAATAAGTGTTACACAACATACGCCTCATTCCAATTCATCAGTCACTAACCGTAAATTAATCAAGAGAATAATTCCCCAAATATTAACCCCGAAGGCCGAAACCAACATCAGATCAATATCCAGAAAACCATTCTGCTTGGGTAACCGACAGTTAGTTTCTAAATTTCACATTCATAGGGAAAGGTTCCCATTAATTTTATCCAAGATAAATTCCTTGAATTTATTCTTTAATCTTCTTTTGAATTTTGATTCAACTAGTCGGGATTAACGAACCTTACCGAAGTAATCATTTGTTTTAATTTCCCAATCCCAACCTATTCATCCCATGAAGTAAAACTGGTAATACTTCATATCTAACACCACGGTGTTATCGGTAAATTCAATTACCATTTCACTTCAAATCTAATTAAAGATTTAACTATCGCTTGGAGTAAAACTGGTGATACTCCATTCTCGATTATTTCAATCTAATTAAAGATTCATTAAAACTCCACTTATTTTTAATCTTTAACTGGGTTAAAGAATCTGTGTCATTTAGACACAGTTCACGATAAACCCAAAATCACATTCCATTAATTATCGGGTTAAAGAACGAGTGTTATTTAAAACACTGTCCACGATAAACCCAAAAATCAATATCAATTTAATTCCAATTAAATATTATTTAATTGGTACACTTCATTAAATCTAAATAAAAAGATTTAATCTTTTCTCAACTGGGTTCAAGAACAGTGTTAGTGAAGACACCATTCACGACAACCCAAATCACATTTGATATTCAATACAAGGCTCTGAATAGAAAATATATCGGCTTATATTCAATATCAAATTCTACGATTAACAAATGTCATATTGGAAATAACGATATAAATATATATCTTTCAAATTTCGATAACAACATCTGTATAATCACGAATTCCAACATCGAAATATTCCGAAGACAATTTCGATTCAAATCCACTCCAATGCAATCATTGGAAATTCTGGTTATTTTTAAAACCCTTTTCAAATTCAATTTATTTATTTAAAAATAAATAGAATTATAATTCTAGTTCAAAACTAGTTCGTTTCGATAAAAATCTATTTTTATCTTTTCAAATATGGAGTTTTTCATCCCAATCCTTTCTAAATCATTTCTTATGATTTTACACAAATTATTACTATTTTTAATAATTTTATCAAGGCACGTACAGTCGATTTCCATCAATGGCCATCGAACTGCACTTACAACGACCTTTTTCAAATTTGATTTGGACATAATTCCAAATCCAACCGTTAGATTTCTAATTTCTAATATTCGTTAGAAATCTCTTTTCGATACGAACCCAACGGTTCCGGTTTTAGGAGAATCCGACGGTCGGATCTCCCGTAATGTCCGTTCGAAGTTAATGGTCGAAATTCGCGAACTGCCGCGGCGTGGCGCGTTCTATTCAGGCCATTATATTATATATATATATATAATATATACTTCGTCGATTTCAATTCAAAACGTTCTTTATAAATCGTTTTAAATTCATTTTCAAAATGGTTTCAACTTCATATTCAATTTCAAATCAAAATTGAATATTCCAATTTAAATTCATTTTAAATTCATTTCAAATTGATTTCAATTCAAATTGATTTCTAATTCAATTTTAGTTTGTTTTCAATTCAATTCAATTTCAATTCGAATTCATTTCTATTCAATTTCAATTCGAATTCATTTATATTCAATTTCAATTCGAATTCATTTATATTCAATTTCAATTCGAATTCATTTATATTCAATTTCAATTCGAATTCATTTCTTTTCAAAATATCAGATTTTGAAATCACTTTCGATATTCATTATAAAATGAATAAAATCGATATAAATATCGTTCACGTCAAAATGGCGTCAATCTAATCAACACAGCTCCATATATTTCTATTTTCAAATATTCTATTTCAAATATTTCTATTTCAAACATTTCTTTTCAAATATTTCTATTTTCAAATATTCTATTTCAAATATTTCTATTTCAAATATTTCTTTTCAAATATTTCTATTTTCAAATATTCTATTTCAAATATTTCTTTTTCAAATATTTCTTTTCAAATATTTCTTTTTCAAAACTGGAATGAGGCCCAATCAATTACCATATAATGTTAATTATATGGATTTTCTACAACATAGGTATACAATAACAACGATGAATAATCAACCATCATCCAAAGTGCATTCTACACTGTATAAGCATCGAATATAAATATTTAACGCTTATAACAGTCTGTCAATCAATCGATCGACATACAACTAAACAATCAGGATTAGTGTACGTCGAATATCATCCAAATACCCGTGTGGGGTTTCAAACAATCAAACACAGATTTTATTTGTGCAGTTGGGCGATGTGTAAAATTTATCGTCCCAATCAGTTATCAGTCAAATGTGTGTACATAAACAAATCGTCTGATTTGTTTATTTTTATTTCATTTCATATATACGTTAAAAATTCTATTTTTAACTATAAAATATTTTTAACTATATAAATATTTTATTTTATTTCGTTTCACATCACAACACACAATCAACTACACAGCAAAATCAAACAAACAAGCATACAAGCCGTCCATGGTCTGTGGACGACGGGTGTCGGGTGCTACTAAACACCGTTTGGATCCAAGTATATATTTTAACTAGAAACAAAATTAAAGGTGAGAAGTTCTCACCGAATTGCTAATCCAACGCCTCGACTTTTCTTAGTAGAAAATCTTCGCCACTCGCCCTTTGTCACTTCCTCTGCCCGTATTCTCTACATATGTAAAAATCGAATTTTTACTTTGCTATTCAATATATAAAAATCGATTTTTATATATTGAATAGCATAGTAAAAATTCGATTTTTATACATTGAATAGCATAGTAAAAATTCGATTTTTATATATTGAATAGCATAGTAAAAATTCGATTTTTATATATTGAATAGCAAAGTAAAAATTCGATTTTTATATATTGAACGAAATCCGATGTCAGACACACAGTCCATTACAAGTCCGTTCTGGGTCTGAACGAAACCGGAGGCACCTAGTACCCCGCATATCCATCGATCTCCAAGTACGTCTGGACGATCACCAACTGTTTCCATCTTCTTGGGTGTACATCCCAATCAAGATCATCAGTAATCACCCAAACGACGTGAAGACCTCCGGTCTTCGACCATCGTCTTCATCTTCGACTTATCGTCGTATCAGTTATTCAGAATGGGATAAACCCGGTCTTTCAGAATAACTCGCGTATTATTTTAAATAAGTGTTACACAAACACAACATACGCCTCATTCCAATTCATCAGTCACTAACCGTAAATTAATCAAGAGAATAATTCCCCAAATATTAACCCCGAAGGCCGAAACCAATATCAGATCAATATCCAGAAAACCATTCTGCTTGGCTAACCGACAGTTAGTTTCTAAATTTCACATTCATAGGGAAAGGTTCCCATTAATTTTATCCAAGATAAATTCCTTGAATTTATTCTTTAATCTTCTTTTGAATTTTGATTCAACTAGTCGGGATTAACGAACCTTACCGAAGTAATCATTTGTTTTAATTTCCCAATCCCAACCTACTCATCCCATGAAGTAAAACTGGTAATACTTCATATCTAACACCACGGTGTTATCGGTAAATTTAATTACCATTTCACGTTCAAATCTAATTAAAGATTTAACTATCGCTTGGAGTAAAACAGGTGATACTCCATTCTCGATTATTTCAATCTAATTAAAGATTTATTAAAACTCCACATAGTTTTAATCTTTAACTGGGTTAAAGAATCAGTGTCATTTAAACACAGTTCACGATAAACCCAAAATCACATTCCATTAATTATCGGCTTAAAGAACGAGTGTTATTTAAAACACTGTCCACGATAAACCCAAAAATAAATATCAATTCAATTCCAATTAAATATTATTTAATTGGTACACTTCATTAAATCTAAATAAAAAGATTTAATCTTTTCTCAACTGGGTTCAAGAACAGTGTTAGTGAAGACACCATTCACGACAACCCAAATCACATTTGATATTCAATACAAGGCTCTGAATAGAAAATATATCGGCTTATATTCAATATCAAATTCTACGATTAACAAATGTCGTATTGGAAATAACGATATAAATGTATATCTTTCAAATTTCCATAACAACATCTGTATAATCACGAATTCCAACATCGAAATATTCCGAAGACAATTTCGATTCAAATCCACTCCAATGCAATCATTGGAAATTCTGGTTATTTTTAAAACCCTTTTCAAATTCAATTTATTTATTTAAAAATAAATAGAATTATAATTCTAGTTCAAAACTAGTTCATTTCGATAAAAATCTATTTTTATCTTTTCAAATATGGAGTTTTTCATCCCAATCCTTTCTAAATCATTTCTTATGATTTTACACAAATTATTACTATTTTTAATAATTTTATCAAGGCCCGTACAGTCGATTTCCATCAATGGCCATCGAACTGCACTTACAACAACCTTTTTCAAATTTGATTTGGACATAATTCCAAATCCAACCGTTAGATTTCTAATATTCGTTAGAAAGCTCTTTTCGATACGAACCCAACGGTTCTGGTTTTAGGAGAATCTGACGGTCGGATCTCCCGTAATGTCCGTTCGAAGTTAATGGTCGAAATTCGCGAACTGCCGCGGCGCGACGCGTTCTATTCAGACCATTATATTATATATATATATAATATATACTTCGTCGATTTCAATTCAAAACATGCTTTATAAATCGTTTTAAATTCATTTTCAAAACGGTTTCAACTTCATATTCAATTTCAAATCAAAATTGAATATTCCAATTTAAATTCATTTTAAATTCATTTCAAATTGATTTCAATTCAAATTGATTTCTAATTCAATTTCAGTTCATTTTCAATTCAATTCAATTTCAATTCGAATTCATTTCTATTCAATTTCAATTCGAATTCATTTATATTCAATTTCAATTCGAATTCATTTCTTTTCAAAATATCAGATTTTGAAATCACTTTCGATATTCATTATAAAATGAATAAAATCAATATAAATATCGTTCACATCAAAATGGCGTCAATCTAATCAACACGGCTTCATATATTTCTATTTTCAAATATTCTATTTCAAATATTTCTATTTCAAACATTTCTTTTCAAATATTTCTATTTTCAAATATTCTATTTCAAATATTTCTATTTCAAATATTTCTTTTCAAATATTTCTATTTTCAAATATTCTATTTCAAATATTTCTTTTTCAAATATTTCTTTTCAAATATTTCTTTTTGAAAACTGGAATGAGGCCCAATCAATTACCATATAATGTTAATTATATGGATTTTCTACAACATAGGTATACAATAACAACGATGAATAATCAACCATCATCCAAAGTGCATTCTACACTGTATAAGCATCGAATATAAATATTTAACGCTTATAACAGTTTGTCAATCAATCGATCGACATACAACTAAACAATCGGGATTAGTGTACGTTGAATATCATCCCAATACCCGTGTGGGGTTTCAAACAATCAAACATAGATTTTATTTGTGCAGTTGGGCGATGTGTAAAATTTATCGTCCCAATCAGTTATTAGTCAAATGTGTGTACATAAACAAATCGTCTGATTTGTTTATTTTTATTTCATTTCATATATACGTTAAAAATTCTATTTTTAGCGATAAAATATTTTTAACTATATAAATATTTTATTTTATTTCGTTTCACAACACACAATCAACTACACAGCAAAATCAAACAAACAAGCATACAAGCCGTCCATGGTCTGTGGACGACGGGTGTCGGGTGCTACTAAACCCCGTCTGCATCCTAGTATATATTTCAACTAGAAACAAAATTAAAGGTGAGAAGTTCTCACCGAATTGCTAATCCAACGCCTCGACTCTTCTTAGTAAAAAATCTTCGCCACTCGCCCTTTGTCACTTCCTCTGCCCGTATTCTCTACATATGTAAAAATCGAATTTTTACTTTGCTATTCAATATATAAAAATCGAATTTTTACTTCGTCGTTCAATATATAAAAATCGAATTTTTACTTTGCTATTCAATATATAAAAATCGAATTTTTACTATGCTATTCAATATATAAAAATCTAATTTTTACTATGCTATTCAATATATAAAAATCGAATTTTTACTATGCTATTCAATATATAAAAATCGAATTTTTACTTTGCTATTCAATATATAAAAATCGAATTTTTATTTCTATGTTGTCTTCTTATAGATCATGTTTTTCCTTTCTACACATATAAAAATTCAATTTTTAAACCTTTACCTATATAAAAATTAAATTTTCGGTCCTATGTTAATAAAATTAAAAGTAATAAAAATAAAAGATTACCTTTTTAATGTTATACAAACGCTATTACTTCTCCCACAATGTCCATTCTTGTTCAGCCGACCTACTCCGAAGTTTCAATCGTAGCTTAGGGTTTGAAATCGAACCCCTCATCACACGCCGGAGATCTGCAGGTCGAGGGGGGAGTTGCGGCTGGCCAGGTGGCGGGCCAGGGTGATGGGAGGCGCGCCAGTTGTCTGGTCAACAGAGGGGGTCACGGCGGAGCTCAGGGGGTGGCTCGGGTGGTGTTTTGGGGTTGATTTGAGGGGATAAACGGCGGTGCTGGAGGAGGTTCGACGTGATGAGGAGGCGGAGGCGATGGGTTGGATGCTCGACGCGGTGGGGGAGGGCGGCGAACGGAGGTGGGCAGCGGTGGATCCATCGCGATCTGGAGAGGCGCGGGTTTTTTTTTATTTGTGTTCTGAACGGCAATATTGAGGGAGAAGGAAAATAAAAGGGGGCTTGAGTGTAAATTTATATATAATATTTTTATTTAATTCTCCTATGTTGACTTTTCATTTGTACATGAAATCAAGCCCAACGACTGTCGTCCCTAGCTAATTACCCCCATTCCGAACACAATGGGATATGTATCGTAAGCTGATTCGACTATTTCGACCAGTTTCCGTCAAAATCAACATATAACTCTATATATTGAATTTGAACGCGCATTTCACTTTACCGGGGCCACATGCTAACTAGAAAAATTCCCGAAAAATATTTTCTAGCTTCATATTAACGATACGGTACAAACAAAACTAGTTTCATCGAATTCCGAGACCGTTTGAAAAATGGCCAATTTCCAGTCGATTAAAATCAACTGAAACTGGTCAAACGCGTTTTCCTTTGCCACGCTCACATATCAAGTCGAAAAATTACGAAATTTGAAACCTAGCAATAACCTGACATCTCAGACCCAACAAAAGTGGTTTCGTCGAAATCCGAGGTCGATTGCAAAATGACAATTTTTAAGGGCCGAAATTCCATAGCGACTATTCAGAATTTTCAACTGGACATATCTTTTTATCCCCGCTATGAAATTTTGATTTTTCGGATTCGTTGGAAAGATATTATCAATTAGATTCAATTATTTTTGGTTTCACTAAAATCCGGTTTATTTTGCACCCGGTACATTCATTTGAAGTTTGAAATCGAATTATTGAACTACCGCGCCATTTTCAATTCCTTTTATAAATATATATAAATATTTATATTCTATCGACGAAATATATAATATATATACGTTCGAATTCTATTCAAAATAAATTTCTCGTCGATATTATTTAAAATAATTCATTTTAAATAATCAAAATTCGCTAAAATCGCCAAAATAAAATTTTTAAACTGGCCCAGATTTTCAGGTTGTTACAGTCTCCCCCAATAAAAACTTTTCGTCCCCGAAAAGGAACAAAGTCGAAAGTGGTTTGATTAATCAACTCTACGTTCGATCTGGCTTTCATTCTCCAACTTTTCAGTTTCTGAGAATTTTCAAATTCTTCAAAAATTTGGCTAACACCCTAAATTTTTGAAAAATTTCGCCATAACCTCCCCTGCACCGGGAGCCACGGGAAAATCCCGAAATTGCCATATAGGCCTTCTGATCTCAAAAAGAAAAAGAAAAGGCCAAGAGGCTCATAAAATCATCATCACCCAAACAAAACAGTAAATTATAGTAAACATGTACCTATTTGTCGGGCAAACAAATTTTATTCTCTGCTCTAGCCTCCTTGCTATGACCTGTTCAATGTAAGTACAAGTATATGCAAGCAAATACGACTAAATTTCAATACAATTCAATATTCGACACTATTAGGCAAAATGGCTAAAAATTATCAAACAAATAACCAAACAACACAAACATCAATCAATTAGTGGATTAGCTTTTCAATTGCATAACTTTGATATATAGTCAAAAATCAGATTTTTGATGCCAATTCACAACAATAAGCCCTATCTAATTTTTTTTCCTCACACCAGTCAATAGGAAATATATAAATCACACTTTCGTTACTCGAAAATAAATACTGGCGACGGTGCCCCATCACCAGAATTATACTCGGGCAACTAGAGTATGATTCTATAACCATCCAGTATATTGAAACTTCGAATGCACGTTTGCAAGACATATGCAAAATCGCTATATATTGGATTGTCCAAATTCATATAAATAAATAATCAAATACGAGTAATTGATTTAAATTTTCAAAACAAAAATTTGTTTTCATTTTAAAAATATACTCTTCACACTCGTTCTAGGATACTACTGATCCCATCTCTAACGAGTCATCCCCATTGGATATTACTAACCCAATCATCTGATGAATTCTTTCGTATGGTTCTAATGTGCCTTGTTCTCTGCTTTGTAAACCAAAGCTCTGATACCAACTGTATAAGCATAGTAAAAATTCTATTTTTATATATTGAATAGCGAAGTAAAAATTCGATTTTTATAAATTGAATAGTGAAGTAAAAATTCGATTTTTCAATATTGGGTAGCAAAGTAAAAATGCGATTTTTATATATGTAGTGACTACGGGCGACGAAAGTGACGAAAGGCGAGAACGACGAAGACTTCTACAAAAGAAGAATCAAGATGATTGGATAGCTATCTCTGAGAATTTCTCACTCTTTGATTTAATTTTCTAGTTATATATATATATATACTAGGATGCAGACGGTGTTTAGTAGCACCCGACACCCGTCGTCCACAGACCATGGACGGCTTGTATGCTTGTTTGTTTGATTTTGATGTGTAGTTGATTGTGTGATGTGATGTGAAAAGAAATAAAATATTTTGTAGTGGAAAATATTTTATAGTTAAAAATAGAAATTTTAACGTGTATATGAAATAAAATAAAAATAAACAAATCGGACGATTTGTTTATATACACACATTTGACTGATATTGATTGGGACGATAAATTTTACACATCGCTCAACTACACAAATAAAATCTGTGTTTGATTGTTTGGAACCCCACACGGGTATTGGGATGATATATGACGTACACTAATCCCAATAATTAGTTGTATGTCGATCGATTGATTGACAGGCTGCTATAAGCGTTGAATATTTATATTCGATGCTTATACAGTGTAGAATGCACTTTGGATGATGGTTGATTATTCATCGTTGTTATTGAATACATGTGTTGTAGAAAATCCATATAATTAACATTATATGGTAATTGATTGGGCCTCATTCCAGTTTAGAAAAAGAAATATTTGAAATGGAAATATTTGAAATAGACTATTTGAAATAGAAATTTTTGAAAAGAAAATTTTGAAATAGAAATATTTGAAATAGAAATATTCGAAATGGAATATTTGGAAATATCAATATATGAAGCCGTGTTGATTAGATTGACGCCATTTTGACGTGAACGATATTTATATCGATTTTATTCATTTTATAATGAATATCGAAAGGGATTTCAAAATCTAATATTTTGAAAAGAATAAAAATTCAAATTGAAACTGAATAGAATTGAATTCGAATTGAAATTGAATATGAATGAATTCGAATTGAAATTGAATCGAAATCAATTTGAAATCGATTTGAAAAGAATTTAAAACGAAATTATATTGGAATATTCAATTTTGATTTGAAATTGAATATGAAGTTGAAACCGTTTTGAACATGAATTTAAAACGATTTATAAAGCACGTTTTGAATTGAAATCGACGAAGTATATATTATATATATTATATATAATATAATGGCCTGAATAGAACGCGCCGCGGCAGTTCGCGAATTTCGACCATTGACTTTGAACGGATATTGCGGGAGATCCGACCGTCGGATTCTCCTAAAACTGGAACCATTGGGTTCGTATCGAAAAGAGCTTTCTAACGAATATTAGAAATTAGAAATCTAACAGTCGGATTTGGAATTATGTCCAAATCAAATTTGAAAAAGGTCGCTGTAAGTGCAGTTCGATGGCCGTTGATGGAAATCGACTGTACGGGCCTTGATAAAATTATTAAAAATAGTAATAATTTGTGTAAAATCATAAGAAATGATTTAGAAAGAATTGGGATGAAAAACTCCATATTTGAAAAGATAAAAATAGATTTTTATCGAAATGAACTAGTTTTGAACTAGAATTATAATTCTATTTATTTTTAAATAAATAAATTTAATTTGAAATGGTTTTGAAAATAACCAGAATTTCCAATGATTGCATTGGAATGGATTTGAATCGAAATTGTCTTCGGAATATTTCGATGTTGGATTTCATGATTATACAGATGTCGTTATTGAAATTTGAAAGATATAGATATATATATATCGTTATTTCCAATACGATATCTGTTGGTCGTAGAATTTGATATTGAATATAAGCCGATATATTTTCTATTCAGAGCCTTGTATTTAATATCGAATGTGATTTGGGTTTGTCGTGAATGGTGTCTTCATTAACACTGCTCTTGAACCCAGTTGAGAAAAAAATTAAATCTTTTTATTTAGATTTAATGAAGTGTACCAATTAAATGATATTTAATTGGAACTGAATTGATATTGATTTTTGGGTTTATCATGAACAGTGTTTTAAATAACACTTGTTCTTTAACCCGATAATTAATGGAATGTGGTGTTGGGTTTATCGTGAACAGTGTTTTCAATGACACTGATTCTTTAACCCCGTTAAAGATTAAAACTAAGTGGAGTTTTAATGAATCTTTAATTAGATTGAAATAATCGAGGATGGAGTATCACCAGTTTTGCTCCAAGCGTTAGTTAAATCTTTAATTAGATTTGAACGTGAAATGGTAATTAAATTTACCGATAACACCGTGGTGTTAGACATGAAGTATTACCAGTTTTACTTCATGGGATGAATAGGTTGGGGTTGGGAAATTAAAACAAATGATTACTTCTGTAAGGTTCGTTAATCCCGACTAGTTGAATCGAAATTCAAAAGATGATTAAAGAATAAATTCAAGGAATTTATCTTGGATAAAATTAATGGGAACCTTTCCCTATGAATGTGAAATTTAGAAACTAACTGTCGGTTAGCCAAGCAGAATGGTTTTCTGGATATTAATCTGATGTTGGTTTCGGCCTTCGGGGTTAATATTTGGGAAATTATGCTCTTGATTAATTTACGGTTAGTGACTGATGAATTGGAATGAGGCGTATGTTGTGTTTGTGTAACACATGTTTAAAATATACGCGAGTTATTCGGAAATACCGGGTTTATCCCATTCTGAATAACTGATACGACGATAAGTCGAAGATGAAGACGGTGGTTGAAGACTGGAAGTCTTCACATCGTTTGGGTGATTACTGATGATCTTGATTGGGCTGTACACCCAAGATGAGGGAATCAATCGGTGGTCGTCCAGATGTGCTTGGAGATCGATGGATATGCGAGGAAAGTGCCTCCGGTTTTGTTCAGACCCAGAACGGACTTGTAAATGGACTGTGTGTCTGACATTGGATTTCATTCTGTGTGACTGATATCGGTGGCATAGAACGATTTTTATATATGTAGCGAAACCTGGCTCTGATACCAACTGTGAAAACCCGTAACTTCCCCGGTGAGGAAAGCGCGGATAGTTCGAGAACAAGCCACAACAAAACGTAGACGAAAGAACATTTCATTGTATATTACAACAATGCACCGAAATACAAGAATATACAGAGTATAAATGAATATTACACAGAAATATCAGAGATTTAAATTACATTTAAATACATCGCAACGGAAAATAATACAATACACAACTAGAAGAGGTACACGGATACAAAGCTTTCCGGATATCATTCCAGCTGTAAACCAGGATCCTGTGAATATAAATCTGCAAAACCAAAACTACTAGCTGCCCATGTCGAAAATAAGGGCACCCAGAGTTTAGGTTAAAACAATAAACTCCAGGTCAGTCATGGGACTGGTGTGAGAACTAAAACAGTTATTAATCTTTATTTTTAAAGTTAGGTAAATCAAGGGACCACGCCGTATAACACAGAACGGGTTTCTTCCCAAGAACACCATTGTATAAAACAACAGCGCAATGCTAAATAAAGAAAAATGAAGCTATTATAAGACCCAGGTCCCATCACATAATGCAACGCAAGCCGGAGGATAGGGTTTTTACCTTATAATAGCCAAGAATGCTTGATACGTTTAAAACAAATCATTTGATACTATTATAAGTGCATATTGTATAAAATATCTTCAAATCATAAGTATCAATCATAGACGGCATAAGCGCCCCATCCCACTATGTCGCCATACTAGGCTCTACAAATAAAACCGAAATACACGTATCGGAAATTGGATTTCCATCATGGTGGCTCCTGATTCGAAAGATCGATCGCGTAATGCAATTCCCCACGGCTTACGTCCCAACAAGAGAAAACACCGTCTGCACATCCGCACATTTGGGACCAGAGTACCACCGTGGCTTACGTCCCAGCGAGAGAAAACACCGCTTACTCTATATATCCCTGAGCACTAAGCTCATCTCGGTCGACCGAATCCACGACACCACTAAGGTGCCCATCCACTAAAAAGCATACTGATCAAACCATCAGTTTACCACCATACCGAGGTGTGAGGCTCGCGAATCAACGCTATACACAAAGCCATGCTATATTAAAGCTGCGCTTTGGTCATCATCCACCAAACTTTGCTTTTCAACAAAAGTATGGCTCACTGCATCTCAGCATGCCACACTATCAATCCATATCGTACCACTGATTTCTGCCAATATATAACCTCTGAGCTCGTATGTCTCAGAGAAGGGCGTTAAGCAAGAGAATAAATTCCCCGCCGCCAAACAGATATATATTTAGCAGAGATCAACGAATACGATATAAAGGAATACAATGTCAGACGCACCATCCATTTACAAGTCCGTTCTAGGTCTGAACGAAACCGGAGGCACTTTCCTCGCATATCCATCCATCTCCAAGTACGTCTAGACGACCACCAACTATTTCCATCCTCTTGGGTGTACAACCCAATCAGGATCGTCAGTAATTATCCAAACGATGTGAAGACTTCCGGTCTTCAACCACCGTCTTCATCTTCGACATATCGTCGAATCGGTTATTCAGAATGGGAATAAACCCGGCCTTTCCGAACAACCCGCGTATATTAAAAATAAATGTTACACAAACACAACATATGCCTCATTCCAATTCATTAGTTACTAACCGTAAATCAGTAAGAGAGCAATTCCCCAAATATTAACCCTGAAGGCCGAAACCAACATCAGATCAATATCCAGGAAACCATTCTTCTTAACTAACCTTCAGCTAGTTTCTAAATTTCAATTCTTAGGGAAAGGTTCCCCTTAATTTTATCCAAGATAAATTCTTTAAAATTTATCCTTTAATCTTCCTTTGGATGTCATTTCAAACCAAATTATGGTTTTCCAAACTAGTCGAGATTAGCGAACCATACCGAAGTAATTATTTAATTTATTTCCCAATCCCAACCTATTCATCCCATGAAGCAAAACTGGTAATACTCCATATTTAACACCACAGTGTTATCGGTAAAATTAATTACCATTTCACGTTCAAATCTGATTAAAAATTTAACTATCGCTTTGGAGCAATATTGGTGATACTCCATTCTCGCTCATTTTCTAAAGTTGATAATTTAAATTATCAATCCACATTTCAATTTAATTGAAGATTCATTAAAACTCTTTTTACTGGGTTAAAGAACTAGTGTCATTTAAAACACAGTTCACGATAAACCCAAATCACATTCTATTTATTATCGGGTTAAAGAACTAGTGTTATTTAAAACACAGTTCACGATAAACCCATGAATCAATTCTATTTAAACCCATTTCAAATCCAATTTATTTATTTAAAAATAAACGGGTTTTAATTTCAGTTCAAAACTAGTTCATTTCGATAAAAATCTATTTTTATCTTTTCAAATATGGAGTTTTTCATCCCAATTTTTCCCAAATCATTTCTTATGATTTTACACTAATTATTACTATTTTTAATAATTTTATCAAGGCCCGTACAGTCGATTTCCATCAACGGCCATCCAACTGCACTTACAGCGACCTTATCCAAATTTGATTTGGATGTATCTCCAAATCCAACCGTTAGATTTTGAATTTCTAATATTCGTTAGAAAGCTCTTTTCGATACGAACCCAACGGTTCTGGTTTTAGGAGAATCCGACGGTCGGATCTCCCGTAATGTCCGTTCGAAATCAATGGTCGATATTCGCGAACTGCCGCGGCGCGGCGCGTTCTATTCAGGCCATTATATTATATATATAATATAGATATAATATATATTTCGTCGATTACTATTTAAAACGAATTTTATGAATAGTTTCAAATTTGTTTCAAAAACATTTCAACTTCCATTTCAAATTCAAATCAAAATTGAATTTTCTATTATAAATCCTTTACTTTCATTTTTATTTGATTTCAATTCAAATCAAATTCGTTTTCTATTCAATTCAAATCAAATTCGTTTTATATTCAATTGAAATCAAATTCGTTTTATATTCAATTGAAATCAAATTTGTTTTCTATTCAATTCAAATTCAATTCGTTTTCTATTCAATTCAAATTCAATTCGTTTTCTATTCAATTCATTTTCTATTCAATTCAAATTCAATTCAAATTGGTTTTCTATTCGATTCAATTCAAATTGGTTTTCTATTCGATTCAACTCAAATTGGTTTTCTATTCGATTCAATTCAAATTGGTTTTCTATTCGATTCAATTCAAATTTAAAAACGAATATAATCGATATAAAAAATCGTTCGCGTCAAAATAGCGCATCTCTAATCAATACGGCTTTATATATTTCAATAATTCCTTTATTCTATTCAACAAATGAATATTTATTTTTGTCAACACACGACTAATTTCAACGAATGAGTACTGTCCACGTGTGACTATTTTTGTTAAAATATTTCGTTCAACACATGACTAATCTCAACGGATGAGTACAGTCAACACATGAACCTTTATTTTATAATATTCTTTATTTTCTAAATTGGAATGAGGCCCAATCAATTACCATATAAAGTTAATTATATGGATTCCATACAACGCATGTATATAATATCAACGATAGATAATCAACCATCAACCAAAGTGCACTACACTGTATAAGCATCAAATATAGATATCTAACGCTTATAGCAGCCTGTCAATCAATCGATCGACATACAACTAATTATTGGGATTAGTGTATGCCGTATTTTATCCCGATACCCGTGTGGGGTTTCAAACAATCAAACGCAGATTTTATTTGTGCAGTTGGGCGATGTGTAAAATTTATCGACCCAATCAATATCAGTCAAATCAGTGTATATAAACAAATCGGCCGATTTGTTTATAGATATTTATTTATTCACATTCACGTTAAAAATTATATTTCGACACGGGCAGCTAGTAGTTTTGGTTTTGCAGATTTATATTCACAGGATCCTGGTTTACAGCTGGAATGATATCCGGAAAGCTTTGTATCCGTATATCTCTTCTAGTTGTGTATTGTATTATTTTTTGTTGCGATGTATTCAAATGTAATTTAAATCTCTGATATTTCTGTGTAATATTTATTCATTTATACTCTGTATATTCTTGTATTCTGGTGCATTGTTGTAATAACAATGAAATGTTCTTTTGTCTGCGTTCTGATTTGTCTTGTCCTCACAGTAATTCGTTCTTTCTCATCTCTTCGGAGATCGGGGAAGTTTCGGGTCGCTTCATTTAATAGCTTCATTTTTCTTTATTTAGCATTGCGCTGTTGTTTTATGCACTGGTGTTCTTGGGAGGAAACCCGTTTCGTGTTATACGGCGTGGTCCCTTGATTTACCTAACTTTAAAAATAAAGATTAATAACTGTTTTAGTTCTCACACCAGTCACATGACTGACCTGGGTTTATTGTTTTAACCTAAACTCTGGGTGCCCCTATTTCCGACACGGGCAGCTAGTAGTTTTGGTTTTGCAGATTTATATTCACAGGATCCTGGTTTACAGCTGGAATGATATCCGGAAAGCTTTGTATCTGTATATCTCCTTCAGTTGTGTATTGTATTATTTTCCGCTGCAATGTATTTAAATGTAATTTAAATCTCTAATATGTCTGTGTAATATTCATTTATACTCTTTATATTCTTGTATCTGATGGAATTGTTGTAATATACAATGAAACGTTCTTCCGTCTGCGTTTTGTTGTGGCTTGTTCTCGAACTATCCGCGCTTTCCTCACCGGGGAAGTTACGGGTTTTCACAGTAAGTAAATATTACTTTCCCGAATTCGATATAATCGAATTCAATGTATAATTCTCTTTTTCGAATAATCCCTATTCGATAACTCCTTTTCGGATAACTATATTCGATAGTCTCTCTTCGAATGATTTACATTTGATTAACTTTCTACGAATGATTTACGTTCGATTAATCTCCTTTCGAATAAACTATATTCGATTAACTCCTTTAAATTTTATTCGAATAAACTATTTCGAATAACTCCTTTGGATTAACTCATTGGATTAACTTGGTTCGATTAACTCATCTTGACTAACTCAACTCAATTAACTCAACTTGATTAAATTACTTGATTAACTCAACTTGACTAACTTAACTTATTTAACTTCTATCGAATAACTAATATTCGATTAACTTATATTCGAATAACTATGTCTGTTTTAGCTTTATTTCGAATGGCTAATATTCGATTCAACTCCATTCGTTTGACTCTAGATCGCAGCGATCACAATGGTTATGCCTGATTCCATCAGGAAACATCTGACCACCGTAGGCTATCTGCAGCCCTGCGAATTACGCTATCAGTCGTACGAAATGGCAACACATCCTAAATAACTATGTTTGACTAACTCTATCTCAGATAACTATATTCGATCAACTCTAATTGAATAACTAATACTCAATTAATCCTAATTCGATTAACTATGTTCAATTTACTCTAATTCGATTAATTCTAACTCTAATCGATTTACTCTAACTGGTTAACTCTAACTGATTAACTCTAATTGATTAACTCTATGTCCCTATTCAGTTTCAGTTGTCAATGTTGAAATCGATTCTTACTTCTCTACATAAGTCCCGACTTATATATTCTATTTATCCAATGATAAACATTTTATTTAATTTATAAAATATTATTTATAAATTTATCTTCTCAATCTATCTGCTAGAATAGATTCTATTCAAAATCATTGTTTTAAACCCATATCATGTTATACCCGTGTGCGAAGCACGGGTCTAAACCTTTCAAATGTAAAATTTTCCTTTTTATACAATTCTATCCATTTTTCAAGTATTTCCTTTTATAATCTATTTATTTACAAAATAAATCCCCTTTTTGATAATCCTATTTATTTTATAAAATATTTTCTATTTATAAAATCTATTGATTTTCTAAGTAATTCCTTTTATAATCTAATTATTCCCTTTTCTATTTGTTTTACACATATTTCCTCTTTCTATTCTATTTATTTTCAAATAAATATCCCTTTTCAATTCTATTTGTAAATAATTTACAAATACTTCTTTTTCAATTCTATTTGTAAATATTTTAAAAATATTCCCTTCAATTTTATCTATTTGATTAACAAATAAATGTTCTTTTTTAATCTATTTATTTTCTAAATAAATAGTTTTCTTTTTATAAAATCTTTTAATTTTATAAATATTTCTTTTTCAATATAACAATGAAAATTTTCTTTTTAACATTCCATTATTCCTTATGGTATTTAACGTATCATATAACAATGATCGGCATCATTCAACCATACAAAATCAGCAACAGATTTCATATCACATCATATAACACAATATATAAAAAATAGTAAAATAAATGTTGAGGAACCCAGTTGGGTCCCTCCGACCTGTTTTCCTGCATCCACATATGTTAAACAATAAAATTAACATTAATTTCATTTCACTATGAAATATTCTGCAAAATAGAATCAATATTTGATTAACGATTTATATCTATATCATTATCTATATTTTCAACCAATTAACTAGTAGTTCAACCAAACAGCCAACACACAACAAACAACCATTATTTATCAGTTATGAAAACACGTTATAAAAACATAACTGAGAAGATTTAGTGAGTTTTACTCACATTGGACGGTTATCGTTAAATAACGATAATTGGTCATTGATTTGATTCCGGCATTTAATTTTACCATAAATCCAAATGAGCTCTAATCCACTCCCGATTAGTTCCACGATGTAGCCACCATCCATACGATCCCGATGCAACTGACGGTTCGCGATTTCGATTCCATATGACAAAGTTATGATATTTACAAGTTAGTGTACACTTTAAATAGAATAAACATGGAATTAATTATGTAAATGGGCTTTTCCCTTTCATTTCAGCCCATCACCCATTTAAACACAGCCCACCCATGTTGCCTTCTTCCCCAAAGGCTGGACACAGCCTTTCTCCCACTTCCATGGCCATTTCCTCACGTTCCCTTGATCCATTCGCCCTCCACACTTCACCGAATCACATGAAACTACCACCATTCTCCTTCTCTTCCCTTCCTCTTCCTCCCCAACCCCTTCATCTCCAACTAGGTGCTACTACAAAAATCCCATTTTCAGCCTCCTCTACCGATGTACCGTGCATGGTGCAACACCTCTTGGCACCAAATACCAAAAAAAATTCACGTAACATGCTATTCAACCTCCTGAATCCAAAAACAATAATAGAAACGAGCACTGATCCTTGTATTCTCCAATAATCTCAACCCTAGTCTATGGAACCCATACGGTTCGAATTTCCAGCGAATGAAAACTTCACCGAACCTTTCAATGTTTATATCAGATCGAAGAGCATCCCTTAGTGAGTCCAAATATATATGTAAGATGATTTTTAGTATTTATTTTGATTTGATTTGGTTTTCTAAAGAGGAGGTATAGTGTCTTTGGGTGACGACGTGAGTTTTGGATGCTGGGGAAAATGGGATTAGGGTTAGGAAGGTTAAGGATTATTTATAGGTAGGTTATTTGATTTTTTTATTAATTCTTATATTGATTTTTAAGCAAACGTTATTTTTATTTGTCCTCCAAAATTCCTGTAATTACACATGATATCCAGAAATCACGAAACTGGACATCCAACTATAATTCGATATTACGGACCCAACAAAACTCGTTTCGTCGAGTTCCGACTCCGTTTGCTCAAAAAGCGTATTTTTAACCATCGAAATACTGATTGTTTTTCACATCAAAAATCCGTACGGCCACATACTGGCTCTAAAAATCACAAAACTTGAAATCTAACAAAAATTTAATGTTACGGATCCAACAAAATTAGTTTCATTGAAAACAGAGTTCGTTTGCAAACTAGCTATTTTTAAAGCTCTAAATAACCCTTTTAAATATATAAATATATTTAGAAATAATTAAATTAAATATAAACAAGTATATATTATCGTATATATTCACAATAGAATACCATACAGCTCCAATGGGATTTATAACTCGATACTTCAAATCCCGATTAAATCGATATTTGATTTAAAATGAAATTCCTTTTTTTAAATATAAATAATTCCTTTATAAATTATAAAGGAATTCCTCAGCGACTCTTCTAAAATTTGATTTGGACATATATAAAAATCTACACGATGAAATCCCGATTTTTCTCTTCCACTAGAAAAATATACTTCACCTCTCTCTGAACATTTCTTGTTTCACAGAAATCCGATTTAAAATGGACCATGTACATTCAATTGAAGTTCAAATTACCAAATAGCGAACTGCCACACCATTTCAAGCTCGATTTTAATTATAATATAATTATACATTCAAACTGCCGTTCAAATAGTATATTCGTTATTCTAATTCAATTCTAAACTGAATTAAATATCACAGATGATCCAATTCACACCATTTTGTGAATTCCACTATTTCTGACTATTTCAGAAATTAAATATATTATTATATTATTTATTTTAATTAATTATTAAATTTTAATTTTGGTTATTTTAAATAACCAAACCATTATTTAAATAATTAAATAAATTATTTATATACCATAAAAATACGGGTCGTTACATTCTTCCCCCCTTAAAATAATTTCGTCCTCGAAATTGCTCAGGTAGAGAACAAACCCTATTGACTAGTACAAATTCATTTGTTTGCTTATCAACTTACATTTCAACTGAACCAATTAAATTTTAATTAAATATTTATTTATTTCTTACTAACGAAAATTTTCCAAAATCCTGAAAATTTTCTAATACCTGAAATTTTCGAAAAATTTCGCCAGCACCTCCCTTGTACCGGTCAATAGCTCAAACCCCAACTCGCCTCTCTAAGCCCTTCCCTTTCAAAAAGAAAATCTAAAGGCCAAGCGGCTTGCCAAATCGGCCCATAAATTACCAAATCTATAAAAATAACGTGTACCTTTTTGTCGGGCATATCATTTCGTCTTTTCCATCTGTTACCAATCGATTTCCAATCAAATTCCAATCTGTTTTTATCCACAAATCCAACCATTCGCTTATAACTAAGCCAATTTCCATTCTGAACTCAAATTCCATTATCAGTTCCAAATTCTTATGACATCAATCCAACCTACTCGATATCATTATAATTCAATTCTATTTCAATTTCAATTCGCTTTCACAAATTTCTATTTAAATTTGTTTTTGTTCAACCAATCCCTCCTAGGAGTTTTTGAGCAGTTTAGCTCTTTCAAAAATCAAATATTCCTTTTCAAGATTCAAAACAACTTGTTTTCTTAAAACAATTCAACATAAAATCTTTTGTAGTAATTTGTCACTTACAGCTCGAAAATGAACACTGATGATGTGGCCAGCATCATCAGAGTTATTTTCCAATGATCGAAGTGAGTTCAATACTATATCACTTATCAAAACCATATTTAAACATTTCCATTTTGAAATACATTTAAAAATATCATTCACAATGCTTGTAAAACAATTTTAAAATCTCCCAGGATCTTAAAATTCTCATATATATAATCCATTTATAAACACTTCTCCAAATTTCCAGAGTTTTAGTTTCAATCTTGATTTAAATTCAGATTTAATCCATCTGATTACGATATTATACGAACTCTAATTGGTTATTTATATAACCATTTCAATTATAATCAACCAACACATCCAATAACCTATAATATTTCAAATATTAATCATTCATTTATATTAAAATATAATTTGGGTAAAATTATTTCATTTACCCTTTTTCCAAAACATATCGTGTCAACCAATCGTATTCGAGTGTTTAGAAACTCCTACCGATACAATGGATCAAACTGATCGATCAGAACCCATAAACAACTCAACCAATAAATCTCCACAACATAAAACCATTTTTATATCAAATAACAAATACGTTCACTCTTATATATACACTCAACTCAATCTAGGGTATTGCTAACCTCATCTCTACTGAGTCACGCCACAAAGCCAAGGTAATCACTCAACCTTCAGCTCTGATACCACTGTAACGACCCGGGATTTTCGACTCCGAAAATCGACATAAAACTACCATGTTGACTATTTAAACATTGGAAATACCTGATCATTAACAGAAAGAAGTTAAAGGGTGAGAATAGATAAGATAGAAAATTAGAATAGAAGAAGAAGAAGATCACTATAGAACCGAATCAGAGTAATACGAATCTCACAGAGGAACGAATAAAATATAATATATAACATAACTTGGTAATAAACAGTTTATATACATACGATAACATTATCAGAGTACAACACTTACACACAGTGGAAATAACAATAGGTATATAATCATGAAGCCTCCTGCTTCAAGCTCCTCCAAGTATATCTGTAAAGACCTGAACTACTTGACTGCCCGTACAAATTTGGGCACCCAAGAGTTTAGGGAAAACAAAACAAAATAAACTCTGGGTCAGTCATGGGACTGGTGTGAGTAAACTCAAATCATTTGGTTTAACTTTTCAAAATCCTTTTCAAAAGAAAAGATAATCGTAAGATCGATCCACACATAAACACAAATGGTTTTTACCTTACGATAACCCAAAACAGTTTTGGAAATCAATACTTCTCGGATATTATAATAATGTCTCATCACAAGTAATTAACAATATAGCAGAATGCTTGCATCTCACGTTCCACATATATAGTATACAAACAAAACCGTGGGCGCTTATTGGAGATTGGATTCTGACTATGACAAGGTATGGGACCACCTGCGAATAGCGTATCTCTAGAGGCGAATACACTGGGTTCAACAAGAACGTCTTGCAACCCGGCCCACACATGACCGACCACTTATTTCGCTTGAGTGTATCGAATGTATATCACCAACGGTTGGGAGCTACCCACCGTTTCTCGAAAAGGGACAGCATCGATAAAAGATAAAAAAATGAAATGGATTTTCTCTAGATAGGTGATATACACCCTAATTGGAGCGACCCACCTAGCCATGTTGCCTGGCCGATTTTTGTCATTTCCCGGTTGATGAGGCTTGAGGTCATTACGTATCTTTTGGAACACCTAACCACCCTTCTTGAATGCCACATCGTCATACCCGCCAAATCACAAATTGATTTCCTTAAAAATACCACAAGTATAAAGCTAAGAGAAACAAATTCCTCCACCACCAAACGTAAGTTCGTTTGAAACGATCAACTTACGCGACCCGTTAGATATACTTTGTCAGACATTCGTCCATTTACGTTGTACTGGGACTGGACAAACCGAAGGCACTATTCTGTAAACAGGATAGCCCTTGCATAACTTCGTCTTCAATTATTTCAATCATATTTGATCGCAACGCTAACGTCCATACAGAGTGGTTTTAAGATAATGAATCTGATCCCGGTCTCTCCGTATTGACGACGGAAAAATGGTCAAAAACTTCGATAGTCGTTGATTTAACTATCAAAGGAAAATAGGTGTGCAACCAACGATCTTATTTCCAGATAGAAATTCAATCGATCAATCATCAATCAACATTAATCTCCTTTAATTAAATTAATCATTTATTTATTCATTTCCCATTTCTAAATACTCAACATTTCTTATTTTCTAAATTTTGGAAATATTCGTCATCAATTATTGGAAAACATTTCCGTCTCTTTTCACGTATCACTGTCATCCCAGTATTCTTTTCATTAAACATTTCATTTTCTATGATTAGAAAATATATCTGCTTACATTTGGAAAACGTTTGAAAAACTCATTCATCGAATTTTAAACAGTTGTTTAAATAAAACATCGCTATGCCACTCAAACCGTTACCCTGATTAACTAATTTCACTTAACCAACCTTCATTATCGAACCTTAACCATTACTTAGTTAAAAACGAAGCCAATCAAGTTGGGGTATAATTACCTCTTAGACCTTAACTGGATAACATTACTAACCTCGAAATAGACAAAGTTCACCCTTTAAAATCTTTTAACCAACTTCCTTATATAACTCGGATTCTATTTACGAATCCACTTCTTTATTTTAAAACGTTGATTATAAATATAGCATTATAATCCCTTCTTCTTAAATATCCAACTTCAAAATATAACTCTTATTCTTAATTTAACTAAATAACTAAACCACTAATTTATTAATAAATAAGTAAATCTTGATTAAAAATGGAAAGTAAATATTAATTTCTCGAATTCGATATGATCGAATTCAATGTATAATTCTCTTTTTCGAATAATCTCTATTCGATAACTCCTTTACGAATAACTATATTCAATAGTCTCTCTTCGAATGATTTACATTCGATTAACTTTCTACGAATTATTTACATTCGATTAATCTCCTTTCGAATAAACTATATTTGATTAACTCCTATAAATTTTATTCGAATAAACTATTTTGAATAACTCCTCTGGATTAACTCATTTGGATTACCTCGGTTCGATTAACTCATCTTGACTAACTCAACTAAATTAACTCAACTTGATTAACTTACTTGATTAACTCAACTTGACTAACTTAACTTACTTTACTTCTATCGAATAACTAATATTCGATTAACTTATATTCGAATAACTATGTCTGTTTTAACTTTATTTAGAATGGCTAATATTCGATTTAACTCCATTCGTTTGACTCTAGATCACAGCGATCACAATGGTTACGCCTGATTCCCTCAGGAAACATCCGACCACCGTAGGTTATCTGCAGCCCTGCAAATTACGCTAGCAGTCGTACGAAATGGCAACACATCCTAAATAACTATGTTTGACTAACTCTATCTCAAATAACTATATTCGATCAACTCTAATTAAATAACTAATATTCAATTAATCCTAATTCGATTAACTATGTTCAATTTACTCTAATTCGATTAATTCTAACTCTAATCGATTTACTCAAACTGATTAACTCTAACTGATTAACTCTAATTGATTAAATCTACGTCCCTATTCAGTTTCGATTGTCGATGTTGAAATCGATTCTTACTTCTCTATATAAGTCCCGACTTATGTATTCTATTTATCCAATGATAAACATTTTATTTAATTTATAAAATATTATTTATAAATTTATCTTCTCAGTCTATCTGCTAGAATAGGTTCTATTCAAAATCTTTGTTTTAAACCCATATCATGTTATACCCGTGTGCGAAGCACGGGTCTAAACCTTTCAAATGTAAAATTTTCCTTTTTATACAATTCTATTCATTTTTCAAGTATTTCCTTTTATAATCTATTTATCTACAAAATAAATCCCCTTTTTGATAATCATATTTATTTTATTAAATATTTTCTATTTATAAAATCTATAGAGTTTCTAAGTAATTCCTTTTATAATCTAATTACTCCCTTTTCTATTTGTTTTACACATATTTCCTCTTTCTATTCTATTTATTTTCAAATAAATATCCCTTTTCAATTCTATTTGTAAATAATTTACAAATACTTCTTTTTCAATTCTATTTGTAAATATTTTACAAATATTTCCCTTCAATTTTATCTATTTGATTAACAAATAAATATTCCTTTTTAATCTATTTATTTTCAAAATAAATAGTTTTCTTTTTATAAAATCTTTTAATTTTATAAATATTTCTTTTTCAATATAACATTGAAAATTTTCTTTTTAACATTCCAGTATTCCTTTTGGTATTTAACGTATCATATAACAATGATCGGCATCATTCAACCATACAAAATCAACAACAGATTTCATATCACATCATATAACACAATATATAAAAAACAGTAAAATAAATGTTGAGGAACCCAGTTGGGTCCCTCCGACCTATTTTCCTGCATCCACAGATGTAAACAATAAAATTAACATCAATTTCATTTCACTATGAAATATTCTGCAAAATAGAATCAATATTTGATTAACGATTTATATCTATATCATTATCTATATTTTCAACCAATTAACTAGCAGTTCAACTAAACAGCCACCACACAGCAAACAACCATTATTTATCAGTTATAAAATACATGTTATAAAAATATAACTAAGAAGAGTTAGTGAGTTTTACTCACATTGGACGGTTATCGTTAAATAACGATAATTGGTCATTGATTTGACTCAGGCGTTTAATTTTAACATAAATCCAAATGAGCTCTAATCCACCCCCAATCATTACGATGTTGCCACTGTCCATACGATCCCAATGCAACTGACGGTTCGCGATTTCGATTCCGTATGACAAAGTTATGATATTTACAAGTTAGTGTACATTTTAAATAGATTAAACATGGAATTAATTATGTAAATGGGCTTTACCCTTTCATTTCAGCCCATCACCCATTTAAACACAGCCCACCCATGTTGCCTTCTTCCCCAAACGCTGGACACAGCCTTGCTCCCACTTCCATGTCCATTTCCTCACGTTTCCTTGATCCATTCTCCCTCCACACTTCACCGAATCACATGAAACTACCACCTTTCTCCTTCTCGTTCCTTCCTCTTCCTCCCCAACCCCTTCATCTCCAACTAGGTGCTACCATTAAAGTCCCGTTTTCAGCCTCCTCCACCGCTGTACCGTGCATGGTGCAACACCTCTTGCCACCAAATACCATAAAAACTTCACACAACATGCTATTCAACCTCCTGAATCCAAAAACAATAATAGAAACGAGCATCGATCCTTGTATTTGCCAATAATCTCAACCCTAGGATATGGAACCCATACGATTCGAATTTCTAGCGAATGAAAACTTCACCAAACCTTTCAATGTTTATATCAGATCGAAGAGCATCCCTTAGTGAGTCCAAATATATATCTAAGATGATTTTTAATATTTGTTTTGATTTGATTTGGTTTTCCAAAGAGGAGGTTTAGTGTCTTTGGGTGACGACGTGTGTTTTGGATGCTACGGAAAATGGGATTAGGGTTAGGAAGGTTAAGGATTATTTATAGGTTGTTTATTTGATATTTTTTATTAATTTTTATATTGATTTTTAAGCAAACGTTATTTTTATTTGTCCTCCGAAGTTCCTGTAATCACACATGATATCCAAAAATCACGAAACTGGACATGCAGCTATAGTTCGATATTACGGACCCAACAAAACTGGTTTCGTCGAATTCCGACTCCGTTTGCTCACACAGCATATTTTTAACCATCAAAATACTGACTATTTTTCACATCAAAAATCCGTACGGCCACATATTGACTCTAAAAATCACGAAACTTGAAATCTAACAAAAATTTAATGTTACAGATCCAACAAAATTAGTTTCATCGAAAACGGAGTTCATTTTCAAAACTGGATATTTTTAAAGCTCTAAATAACCCTTTTAAATATATAAATATATTTAAAAATAATTAAATTAAATATAAATAAGTATATATTATTTTATATATTCATAATAGAATACCATACAGCTCCAATGGGATTTATAACTCGATACTTCAAATCCCGATTAAATCGATATTCGATTTAAAAGGAAATTCCTTTTTTTAAATACAAATAATTCCTTTATAAATTATAAAGGAATTCCACAGTGAATTTTCTAAAATTTGATTTGGACATATATAAAAATCTACACGATGAAATCCCGATTTTTCTCTTCCACTAGAAAAATATACTTCACCTCTCTCCGAACGTTTCTTGTTTCATAGAAATCTGATTTAAAATGGACCATGTACATTCAATTGAAGTTCAAATCGCCAAATAGCGAACTGCCACGCCATTTCAAGCTCGATTTTAATTATAATATAATTATACGTTCAAACTGTCATTCAAATAATATATTCGTTGTTCTAATTCAATTCCAAACTGAATTAAATATCACAGATGATCCAATTCACACCATTTTGTGAATTCCACTATTTCTAACTATTTCAGAAATTAAATATATTATTATATTATTTATTTTAATTAAATATTCAATTTTAATTTTGGTCATTTTAAATAACCAATCCATTATTTAAATAATTTAATAAATTATTTATATACCATAAAAATACGGGTCGTTACAATAGGAGACTTCCTCCACTTACCCACTACGTCTAAGCAATGCACTAGATTCGTGACACATGTCATTCATCTGGAGACTCTCTACATCTATAAATATACGGATTGAGGGACTTCTAAAGGATCTTTGGACAATAATGTATAAACAATAAACTTTATAAAATAAATTCGTAAAACATAAACATTAAGCCATAAATAATAAATTATAGACAATAAACCATAAACCATGACCCATAAACATTAAACCATTAACCGTAAACCATAAACAATGAACCATAAACTATAAACCATAAGCTATAAAGTAAAAACAGTAAATATAAAAAATAAAGAATAAACCATAAACATTATGCCATAAATGATAAATCGTAAATGTTGACACGCTTTTTTGTCAAATCCGTCACACATGGAATTTCTGGTTGACAATACGCTTAAGTACTTGGTACATCGTCAGAAGACGGGAAGAGATTTGGTTGAAGTCGCATCACAAATAAAGGACGGTCGAAATTCCTAACAGATGACCTATTTTGGACCCGAAAACATAAATTACAGAGCTTTGCTCTGCAATTCTGTAGTCCTCTGAATTAGATTTAGGTAGAGATTTCTTTTAGCTAAAACGGACTTACGGCTTGAAAGTTACGCTCGTTTCCGTGAACGTCCGTAGAACCGGAAACATTTGGATTTCGGCATTTATTGGACTCCGGGTCGGATCGGATGGCCCAGATTGGATCAGAAAGGTGGACCCGATCAACTTTCTGCTACACACCAGTGCACGCTGCTTTGGACTAAATTCATCTGCTTGATTCGGGTGGAGACGTAGGAACCCGACCAGATCCGCTTTCTCCTTCCTGCTAAGAAGAGCACGTCGCCTTCGGATTGAACGCACCAGTTCAAATCGGATGGATGAATCGAACCGACCCGTCTGGGATAAAATATTCTACTGCACACACTCGAGTTTGACCTGTTCTTAAGGCCTGTTCTAATCCTACTTTCACGGATCGGACCAGGCATGGCTTTAGATGAATTACAGGAGACTTCCTACATTTACCCACTACGTCTAAGCAACGTACTAGATTCGTGACACATGTCATTCATCCTGGAGACTCTCTATATTTATAAATACATGGATTCAGGGACTTCAGAAGGATCTTTGGTTATTCTAACTTTCAGCCTCCATTGAAGAGAACATAAGGACAATGTGCTTCTTCCATATTAATCTAACACGAGGATTTCATGTATGAAACCACTCTCTCTTCCCCACTTATTCATTAAAATACAAGGAAGTTGTACGTAAATGATTCCTACAGATTGTAGGAAGGCATTGTATTTGTAATTTCTTAGGACTTAAGAAAATATAAAGCGGACGTAGGCTTGGCTTGGGAAGAACCACTATAAAAACCACGTGTGTTCCTTGTCCTTTACCACTTTTCTACATTTATTCACTGTGATCTATGATTGTGAGGACTTCACACTGCATTTGTGTGTTAATGCCATTTTTGGGTCTAATAATAAACAGTAAACCATAAACCGTACACCATAGACAATATACCATAAATCGTAAACCATAAACAATAAAGTATAAGCAGTAAACTATATAATATAAAGCATAAACCATAAACATTTAGCCATAAATGACAAATCATAAACAATAAAACATAAACCATAAAACATAAATAGTAAACCGTAAACCGTAAAACATTAAGAGTAAAGTATAAACACTAAACTGTATAAAATAAAGCATAAACCATAAACATTAAGCCATAAATGATAAATCATAAACAATAAACCATAAACAATAAACCATAAACCATAAAGAATAAAGTATAAATAATAAACCATAAACAATAAAGTATAAACAATAAACTTTACAAAAAAAAGCCATAAAACATAAACATTAAGCCATAAATGATAAGTTATAGACAATTAACCATAAACCATGACCCATAAACATTAAACCAGAAACCGTAAACCATAAACCAAAAACCGTAAACCATAAACAATAAGGTAAAAACAGTAAACTATAAAAAATAAAGTATAAACCATACATATTATGCCATAAATGATAAATCGTAAATGTTGACACGCTTTTTAGTCAAAGCCGTCACACATGGAATTTCTGGTTGACAATACGCTAAAATATTTCGGACATCGTCAGAAGACGGGAAGCGAATTGGTTGAAGTCGCATCACAAACAAAGGACGGCTCGAAACTCCTAACAAATGACCCATTTTGGACCCGAAAACATCAATTACGGAGTTTGCTCTTTAATTCTTGTAGACCTACGAATTTGCTTTAGGTAGAGCTTTCGTTTAGCTAAAACGGACTTACGGTTTTAAAGTAATGCTCGTTTTTGCGAACGCCCACAGAACCGGACATGTTTGGATTTCAGCATTTATTGGACTCTGGGTCGGCTCGGATGGCTTGGATTGGATCGGAAAGGAGGATCCGATCCACCTTCTGTCGCACAGAAGTGCACGCTGCTTTGGAATAAATTCACCGGCTCGGTTCGGGTGGAGACGTTGGAACCCGACCCAATCCGCTTTCATCTTACTTACAAGAAGAGCACATCGCATTCGAATTGAATGCATCGGTTCGGGTCGGATGGATGACCTGATCTGACCCGTCTAGGATGAAATATTTTACTACACACACTCGAGTTTGACCTGTTCTTAAGGCCTGTTCTAATCCTACTTTCGTTGATCAGACCAGGCATGGCTTTAGATGAATTACAGGAGATTTCCTACATTTACCCACTACGTCTAAGCAACGTACTAGATTCGTGACACATGTCATTCATCCTGGAGACTCTCTATATTTATAAATACATGGATTCAGGGACTTCAGAAGGATCTTTGGTTATTCTAACTTTCAGCCTCCATTGAAGAGAACATAAGGACATTGTGCTTCTTCCATATTAATCTAACACGAGGATTTCGTGTATAAAACCACTCTCTCTTCCCCAATTGTTCATTAAAATAAAAGCATCATTGTACTTAAATGATTCCTATGGATTATATGAAGGCATTGTATTTGCAATTTCTTAGGACTTAAGAAAATATAAAGTGGACGTAGGCTCCGCTTAGGACGAACCACTATAAAGACCTCGCGTATTCCTTGTCCTTTACCGCTTTCCTACATTTATTGTATGTGATCTGTGATTGTGAGGATGTCATTTTTGGGTGTTAATGCCATTTTTGGGTCAAATAATAAACATCAAACCATAAACCGTAAATCATAGACAATACACCATAATTTGTAAACCATTAACAACAAAGTATAAACAGTAAACTATATAATATAAAGCATAAACTGTAAACATTTAACCATAAATGATAAATCATAAACAATGAACCATAAACCGTAAAACATAAATAATAAATGGTAAACCGTAAACCATAAACAATAAAGAATAAATAGTAATCTATATAAAATAAAGCATAAACCGTAAACATTAAGCCATAAATGATAAATCATAAACAATAAACCATAAACAATAAACCATAAACCATGATCAAGAATAAAGTATAAATAATAAACCATAAACAATAAAGTATAAACAATAAACTTTATAAATTAAAGCCATAAAACATAAACATTAAGCCATAAATGATAAATTATAGACAATAAACCATAAACCATGGCCCATAAACATTAAACCATAAACTGTAAACCGTAAACCATAAACCGTAAACCATAAACAACAAACCATAAACATTAACCATAAACAATAAAGTAAAAATAGTAAATTATAAAAAATAAAGAATAAACCATAAGCATTATGTCATAAATGATAAATCGTAAATGTTGACACGCTTTTTTGTCAAGGCCGTCACACATGGAATTTCTTGTTGACAATACGCTTAAGTATTTGGGACATCGTCAGAAGACGGGAAGCGATTTGGTTGAAGTCGCATCATAAACAAATGACGGCTCGAAACTGCTAAAAGATGACCTATTTTGGACGCGAAAACATCAATTACAAAGCTTTGCTCTGTAATTCTTGTAGACCTCTGAATTAGCTTTAGGTAGAGCTTTTGTTTAGCTAAAACGGACTTACGGCTTGAAAGTTACGCTCGTTTCCGTGAACGCCCGAATAACTGGAAATGTTTGGATTTCTATAATGATTGGACTCCAGGTCGAATCGGATGGCCCGGATTCGATCGGAAAGGAGGACCCGATCCACTTCTGCTGCACAGAAGCTCACGCTGCTTTGGAATGAATTCACCGGCTCGGTTTGGGTGGAGACGTAGGAAACCGACCCGATCAACTTTCTCCTTACAGCCAAGAAGAGCACGTCGCCTTTGGATTGAACGCACCAGTTCGGATTGGATGGATGACTCAATCCGACCCATCTGGGATGAAATATTCTATTGCACACACTCGAGTTTGACCTATTCTTAAGGCCTATTCTAATCCACTTTCACGGATCGGACCAGGCATGGCTTTACACGAATTACAAGAGACTTCCTCCACTTACCCACTACGTCTGAGCTACGCACTAGATTCGTGACACATGTCATTCATCCTGGAAACTCTCTACATCTATTAATACTAGGATTCAGGGGCTTCTGAAGGATCTTTGGTCATTCTAACTCTCGGCCTCCATTGAAGAGAACATAAGGACATTGTGCTTCTTCCATATTAGCCTAACACAAGGATTTCGTGTATAAAACCACTCTCTCTTCCCCACTTGTTCATTAAAATAAAGGATGTTGTACGTAAATGATTCCTATGGATTGTAGGAAGGCATTGTATTTGTAATTTCTTAGGAAATAAGAAAATATTAAGTGGACGTAGGCTTGGTTTGGGACAAACTACTATAACAACCTCGTGTGTTCCTTGTCCTTTACCGCTTTCCTACATTTATTCTCTGTGATCTGTGATTGTAAGGACTTCACATTGCATTTGGGTGTTAATGCTGTTTTTGGGTCTAATAATAAACAGCAAACCATAAACCGTAAATCATAGACAATAAACCGTAAATCGTAAACCATAAATAATAAAGTATAAATAGTGTATTATATAATATAAAGCATAAACCTTAAACATTTAACCATAAATGATAAATCATAAACAATAAACCATAAACTGTAAAACATAAACAATAAACCGTAAACCGTAAACAATAAAGTATAAACAGTAAACTATATAAAATGAAGCATAAACCATAAACATTAAGCCATAAATGATAAATCATAAAAAATAAACCATAAATTGTAACACCCCACCTCCGCTAGGGTCACTCACAAAGGGAATGCACTAGTTTTGGAGGAGCGTTATCGAGGTAAACAATCACAGAAATATTACAAGACAGAACATAAATAAAACATCAGAAGAATCAATTTCTAAATTTCATTACTTTCAAAAAGAGTCAAAACCTCTTACATCCAAAGTACCAACTATCCTTTTTCATTACAACAAGTTCTGCCTTGAATAAATAAAGAAGCATAAATCTTAAAACAACAAAAGTAGCTTAATTCCCCAAACGTAGCAGAAATGCAGCCATAGCATAGCTCAAGATCAAACCATACATGAGCTGAACCAAAAGCAAGCGAAATCCAAGCTAAGTGCTAGAGTTTCCTCCATGAGAACCGGGGGGGGGGGGGAATGAAAGAAAAAGAGGTGAAAGAAAACGGGTCAGTCATAAAGACTGGTAAGTCCTAGTGACTTTCAGCATAAAAACAGGTAAAGGTAACATGACATGTATAAACTGAAAGTAAACATAAGGATGATGACAAGATGGGCAAGATAGACTAAGATAACATGATGATTCAAGTATAAACCAAGTAGCATCGCATGTTCAAGGTTCGCTGCACCAACTGTACTAGTATCCCAAACCCATGTCAATATTAACCATGAAATGATCCCTTGGCATAATATCATGAAATGACCCATTTCGGGATCCTACGGAACGATCCATTAATCGATTGACTCCCTACAAGTTCTAGTTTGTCTTGTGTCTGTGTCATACGGCCCTATCACGAATGTAGTTACCTGTGCTAGGTCCATCATAGGGTGTATCAAGTCCTAGGGTGCCAACCACCGACATGAATCAAGCACGCACAGTGTAAACCTACAGATGCCCAATGCATGCTTTTTCATCTCCGGACTACGTGCATGACCATAGTCTGCCTGAACCTACACTAGCGCACTAACTTAGCCGTCGTTCTGGTCGCTTACAATCAGCCCAGTAATCGTGCCCCACCCTGCCTAGTTCCAGGGTACCATGATACATCTAAGTGGGTTACTGCTGAAATGGACCGCATAACTAGGGTTTACGTCCAACAGTTTAAGTGTTGTCATTTAAGTTCGTGACTTAACCCTTATCAGTCAAGCATGTCAAGTTGGTTAAGTGTTGTCTTTCAATTTCAGGATTTAACCCCACTAATCATGTGTCATGTTGGTTAAGTGTTGTCTTTCATGTTCATGACTTAACCCTATCTTGTGACATTAATTCATTAATGCACCCCAACCTCTCACATCAGACGTGTTGTTGTGGTCACTGGATATGCCAGGCGGTTCCAGGTAGAATTACACCACAACTCAGTCTGACCTCGGGTTTCAAGCGCGATATGACCAACTACCCACATTGGATCCTATTGTTTGCAGTTACTGGATTTGCCGGGCGGTTCCGGGCAGAATTACACTGCAAACTCAACCCAACCTCGAGTTGGCCATTTTCAAGTTCATTATAGTGTCATGTCCATGTTCAGGTTTCATGTCAAGTTCGTGTCAAGTTTCATGGCAAGTTTCAACTTATGCCTATTATCAAGTTCATGATTCATGTTCATAATCAATTCATGCTTTACCTAATCTACCCAAATCGTATTCCCATCGCATGTAAACGTGAATCGATCTAAATTACAAGTAAATCTAGATCCAGAAATAAAGGGAATAACATCAAAGCTATGATAGGCACAAAGGACGGGCATAAAATGATAAAAGGGATTACAAAACTAGCATGATATAACTTTAGATAATTGGTTACAGCATCACTGGAATATAGAGAATAATAGGATCTCAAATCTAGCATAATAAGGTGATAGTCATGGCATAAGGTGGTAGTCCCAAACTTGTAAATAATAGACTGATTCAACATTACAGGCATGATAATGTTATGGACATGAAAGAGTTTGATTTACAACATGAATAGGTCCAAATTGATTTCATAGCAATATACCCAAATGTCAGGATCCAAGATGGAAACTAGAATAGATGTGAATCGATTATCATACTTAAGTCCAATTTCACTTTATCTCATGTCTAAATTACAATTAACAAGTTTAAATCTCAAAGTAACTAGAACTTACAGATCGTGGACTAAGAATTTAGAAAGTAGAATTGAAGCTCTAGTCGGACAACCACAATATGCAATTCTTAGCCGTAGCCTTCAAGAAATAGTCTTCAAGAAATAGTCTTCGTGTTTTATTTTAATTTAATTAATAAGAAGAAGCCACGTCCATCAAGAATTTGTGCAACATAAGGTTAGAGAAGAATGGTGTAAAGAGAATGGGGCTAAGGGCAATTTATATAGGATTAGGCAGACGAATCTAGACTGAAAACGAGACCAGATACATCAGAATGAACCCAGGCTCAAAACTGGGTTTCAGCACCAGGTCGACCCCCAGGTCGACCATAGGGTTGACCTGGTCTCTGGGAGGTCGACCATAGTGTCGACCCCCAAGCCGACCTGGTCCTGGACGGGAAAATTCCCGCCCGGTCTGCGCTGGGATTTGAATTCGAATTTCGAATTCGAATTTAAGCTGTTTTTCTATTTCGAAAATTCTTGAAACTTCGTAGGGTTATATCTCCCTCATACGGACTCCGTTTCTCGAAATCTCGGCCTCGTTTCCAAGCAGAATTTCGAGACGAACGCAATGACGTAACCTGTTTCCCTTGATTCTTATTTTAAAATTTAATTCTGCTTTGGTTTATGGTTTTAACATGTGATTAAAACACCGGGTATTACATAAATAATAAACCATAAATCATAGAGAATGAAGTATAAACCATAAATCATACAGAATGAAGTATAAACCATAAACCATAAACAATAATGTATAAACAATAAACTTTATAAAACAAAGCCATAAAACATAAACATTAAGCTATAAATAATTAATTATAGACAATAAACCATAAACCATGACCGATAAACATTAAACCATAAACCGTAAACCATAAACAATTAACCATAATCTGTAAACCATAAACTATAAAGTAAAAACAGTAAATATAAAAAATAAAGAATAAACCATAAACAGTATGCCATAAATAATAAATCGTAAATGTTGACACGCTTTTTTGTCAAAGCCGTCACACATGGAATTTCTGGTTGACAATACGGTTAAGTACTTGGGACATCGTCAGAAGACGGGAAGAGATTTGGTTGAAGTTGCATCACAAATAAAGGATGGCTCGAAACTCCTAACATATGACCTGTTTTGGACGCGAAAACATCAATTACGGAGCTTTTCTCTGCAATTCTTATATACCTCTGATTTAGGTTTAGGTAGAGCTTTCGTGTAGCTAAAATGGACTTAAGGCTTGAAAGTTACGCTCGTTTCCGTGAACGCCCACAGAACCGGAAACGTTTGGATTTCAGCATTTATTGGACTCCGGGTCAGATTGGATGGCCCGGATTAGATCGGAAAGGTGGACCCGATCAACCTTATGCTGCACACAAGTGCACGCTACTTTGGAATGAATTCACCGGCTCGGTTGGGGTGGAGACGTAGGAACCCGACCAGATCCACTTTCTCCTTCCTGCTAAGCAGAGCGCGTCGCCTTCGGATTGAACGCACCTGTTCAGATCGGATGGATGAATCGAACCGACCCGTCTGGGATAAAATATTCTATTACACACACTCGAGTTTGACCTATTCTTAACGCCTTTTCTAATCCTACTTTCACGGATTGGACCAGGCATGGCTTTACACAAATTATAGGAGACTTCCTCCACTTACCCACTACGTCTAAGCAACGCACTATATTCATGACAAATGTCTTTCATTTGGAGACTCTCTACATCTATAAATACAAGGATTCAGGGACTTATGAAGGATCTTTTGTCATTCTTACTCTCGGCCTCCATTGACGAGAAAACAAGGACATTGTGCTTATTCCATATTAATCAAACATGAGGATTTCATGTATGAAACCACTCTCTCTTCCCCCACTTATTCATTGAAATACAAGGATGCTGTATGTAAATGATTCCTACGGATTGTAGAAAGGCATTGTATTTGTAATTTCTTAGGACTTAAGAAAATATAAAGCGGACGTAGGCTTGTCTTGGGAAGAACCACAATAAAAACCACGTGTGTTCCTTGTCCTTTACCGCTTTCCTACATTTTTTCAATGTGATCTGTGATTGTGTGGACTTCACACTGCATTTGAGTGTTAATGCCATTTTTGGGTCTAATAATAAACAGTAAACCATAAACCGTAAACCATAGACAATTCACTGTGATCTGTGATTGTGTGGACTTCACACTGCATTTGAGTGTTAATGCCATTTTTGGGTCTAACAATAAATAGTAAACCATAAACCGTAAACCATAGACAATAAACCATAAATCGTAAACCATAAACAATAAAGTATAAGAAGTAAACTATATAATATAAAGCATAAACCATAAACATTTAACCATAAATGACAAATCATAAACAATAAACCATAAACCATAAAACTTAAACAATAAACCGCAAACCATAATCCATAAACAATAAAGTAAAAACACTAAACTATATAAAATAAAGCATAAACCATAAACATTAAGCCATAAATGATAAATCATAAACTATAAACAATAAACCATAAACCATAAAGAATAAAGTAAAAGTAATAAACCATAAACAATAAAGTATAAACAATAAACTTTATAAAAAAAGCCATAAAACATAAACATTATGCCATAAATGATAAATTATAGAAAATAAACCATAAACCATGACCCATAAACATTAAACCAAAAACCGTAAACCATAAAAAATAAACCATAAACTGTAAACCATAAACAATAAAGTAAAAACAGTAAACTATAAAAAATAAAGAATAAACCATACACATTGTGCCATAAATGATAAATCGTAAATGTTGACACGCTTTTTAGTCAAAGCCGTCACACATGGAATTTCTGGTTGACAATACTCTAAAATATTTTGGACATCGTCAAAAGACGGGAAGCGAATTGGTTGAAGTCGCATCAAAGGACGGCTCGAAACTCCTAACAAATGACCCATTTTGTACTCGAAAACATCAATTACGGAGCTTTGCTCTTTAATTCTTGTAGACCTCTGAATTAGCTTTAGGTAGAGCTTTCGTTTAGCTAAAACGGACTTACGGTTTGAAAGTGAAGCTCGTTTCCGTGAATGCCCACATAACCACATTTTTGGATTTCAGCATTGATTGGACTCCAGGTCGGATCGAATGGCTCGAATTGGATCGGAAAGGAGGATCCGATCCACCTTCTGCTGCACAAAAGTGCACGCTGCTTTGGAATGAATTCACTGGCTCGGCTCGGGAGGAGACATAGGAAACCGACCCAATTCGCTTTCTTCTTACTACCAAGAAGAGCACGTCGCCTTCGGATTGAACGCACCGGTTCGGATCGGATGGATGACCCGATCCAACCCTTCTGGGATGAAATATTCTAGTACACACACTCGAGTTTGACCTGTTCTTAAGGCCTGTTCTAATCCTACTTTCACGGATCAGACCAGGCATGGCTTTATACGAATTACAAGAGACTTCCTCCATTTACCCACTATGTCTAAGCAATGCACTAGATTCGTGACATATGTCATTCATCCTGGAGACTCTCTAAATTTATAAATACACGGATTCAGGGACTTCAGAAGGATATTTGGTTATTCTAACTTTCAGCCTCCATTGATGAGAACACAAGGACATTGTGCTTCTTCTATATTAATCTAACATGAGGATTTCGTGTATAAAACCACTCTCTCTTCTCCACTTGTTCATTAAAATACAAGCATCATTGTATTTAAATGATTCATATGGATTGTAGGAAGGCATTGTATTTGCAATTTCTTAGGACTTAAGATAATATAAAGTGGACGTAGGCTTGGCTTAGGACGAACCACTATAAAGACCTCGCGTGTTCCTTGTCCTTTACCGCTTTCCTACATTTATTGTCTGCGATCTATGATTATGAGGACGTTACACTGCATTTGGGTGTTAATGCCATTTTTGGGTCTAATAATAAACAGCAAACCATAAACCGTAAACCATAGACAATAAACCATAAATTGTAAACCATAAACAATAAAGTATAAACAGTAAACTATATAATATAAAGCATAAACCATAAACAATAAACCATAAACCGTAAAACATAAATAATAAACCGTAAACCGTAAACCACAAACAATAAAGTATAAATAGTAAACTATATAAAATAAAGCATAAACCGTAAACATTAAGCCATAAATGATAAATCATATATAATAAACCATAAACAATAAACCATAAACCATAAAGAATAAAGTATAAATAATAAACCATAAACAATAAAGTATAAACAATAAACTTTTTAAAATGAAGCCATAAAACATAAACATTAAGCCATAAATGATAAATTATAGAAAATAAACCATAAACCATGACCCATAAACATTAGACCATAAAACGTAAACCATAAACCAAAAGTCGTAAACCATAAACAATAAACCATAAACTGTAAAACATAAGCAATAAAGTAAAAACAGTAAACTATTAAAAATAAAGAAAAAACCATAAACATTATGCCATAAATGATAAATCGTAAACGTTGACATGCTTTTTAGTCAAAGCCATCACACATGGAATTTCTGGTTGACAATACGCTTAAGTATTTGGGACATCGTTAGGAGACGGGAAGCAACTTGGTTGAAGTCACATCACAAAAAAAGTACGGCTCGAAACTCCTAACAAATGACCTATTTTGGACCCGAAAACATCAATTCCGGATCTTTTCTCTGTAATTGTTGTAGATCTATGAATTAGCTTTAGGTAGAACTTTCGTTCAGTTAAAACGGCCTTACGGTTTGAAAGTTACGCTCGTTTCGTGAACACCCGCAGAACCGGAAACGTTTGGATTTCGGCATTGATTGGACTCCGGGTCGGATCAGATGGCCCGGATTGGATCAGAAAGGAGGACCCGATCCACCTTCTACCATATAGAAGTGCGCGCTTCTTTGGAATGAATTCATCGGCTCGGTTCTAGTGGAGACGTAGGAACCCGACCCGATCTGCTTTCTCCTTACTGCCAAGAAGAGCACATCGCCTTCCAATTGAACGCATCGGTACAGATCGGATGGACGACCCGATTCGACCCATCTGGGATGTAATATTTTACTATACACACTCGAGTTTGACCTATTCTTAAGGCATGTTCTAATCCTACTTTCATGGATCGGACGAGGCATGGCATTACGCGAATGACAGGAGACTTCCTCCACTTACTCACTATGTCTAAGCAAAGCACTAGATTCGTGACACATGTCAATCTTCCTGGAGACTCTCTACGTCTATAAATACACGGATTGAGGGACTTCTGAAGGATCTTTAGTCATTCTAACTCTTGGCCTCCATTGAAGTGAACACAAGGACATTGTGCATCTTCCATATTAATCTAACACGAGGATTTCGTGTATAAAACCACTCTCTCTTCCACACTTGTTCATTAAAATATAAGGACGTTGTACGTAAACGATTCCTACGGATTGTAGGAAGGCATTGTATTTGTAATTTCTTTGAACTATAGAAAATATAAAGTGGACGTAGGCTTGGTTTGGGATGAACCACTATAAAAACCTCGTGTGTTCCTTGTTCTTTACAGCTTTCCTACATTTATTGTCTGTGATCTGCGATTGTGAGGACTTCACACTGCATTTGGGTGTTAATGCCATTTTTGAGTCTAATAATAAACAGTAAACCATAAACCGTAAACCATAGACAATAAACCATAAATCGTAAACCATAAACAATAAAGTATAAACAGTAAACTATATAACATAAAGCACAAACCGTAAACATTTAGCCATAAATGATAAATCAAAAACAATAAACCATAAACCGTAAAACATAAACAATAAACTGTAAACCGTAAACCATAAACAATATAGTATAAACATTAAACTATATAAAATAAAGCATAAACCATAAACATTAAGCCATAAATGATAAATCATAAAAAATAAACCATAAATCATAGAGAATAAAGTATAAACAATAAACCATAAACCATAAACAATAAAGTATAAACAATAAACTTTATAAAATAAAGCCATAAAACATAAACATTAAGCCATAAATGATAAATTATAGACAATAAACCATAAACCATGATCATAAACATTAAACCGTAAACCGTAAACCATAAACAATAAACCATAAACTGTAAATCAAAACAATAAAGTATTAACCACAAACTATAAAAAATAAAGAATAAACCATAAACAATATGCCATAAATGATAAATCGTAAATGTTGACACGCTTTTTTGTCAAAGCCGTCACACATGAAATTTCTATTGACAATACGGTTAAGTATTTGGGACATCGTTAGAAGACGGGATGCGATTTGGTAGAAGTCGCATCACAAACAAAGGACGACTCGAAACTCCTAAAAGAAGACCTATTTTGGACCCGATAACATGAATTATGGAGCTTTGCTCTGTAATTCTTATAGACTTCTGAATTAGCTTTAGGTAGAGCTTTCGTTTAGCTAAAATGGACTTACGGCTTGAATGTTACGCTCATTTCCGTGAATGCCCGCAGAACCGGAAACGTTTGGATTTCGGCATTAATTGGACTCCCGGTCGGATCGGATAGCCCGAATTGGATCGGAAAGGAGGACGCGATCCACCTTTTTCCGCACAGAAATTCACGTTTCTTCAGAATGAATTCACCGGCGCGGTTCGAGGGGATACGTAGGAACCCGACTCGATCTGCTTTCTCCTCTCTGCCAAGAAGAGCACGTCGCGTTTGGATTAAACGCTCCAGTTCAGATCGGATGGATGACCGATCCAACCCATCTTGGGTGAAATATTCTACTGCACACACTCAAGTTTGACTTATTCTTAAGGCCTGTTCTAATCCTACTTTCATGGATCGGACCAGGCACGACTTTACACGAATTATAGGAGACTTCCTCCACTTATCTACTACGTCTAAGCAACGCACTAGATTCGTGACACATGTCATTCATCTGGAGACTATCTACATCTATAAATACAAGGATTCAGAGACATCTGAAGGATCTTTGGTCGTTCTAACTCTCGGCCTCCATTGAAGAGAACACAAGGACATTGTGCTTCTTCCATATTAATCTATCATGAGGATTTCGTGTATAAAACAATTCTCTCTTCCCCACTTATTCATTAAAATGCAAGGATGATGTATGTAAATGATTCCTACAGATTGTGGGAAGGCATTGTATTTGTAATTTCTTAGAACTTAAGAAAATATAAAGGGAACGTAGGCTCGGCTTGTGACGAACCACTATAAAAACCTCACGTGTTCCTTGTCCTTTACCGCTTTCCAACATATATTCTCTGTGATATGTGATTGTGAGGACTTCACACTGCATTTGGGCATTATAGCCACTTTTGGGTCTAATAATAAATAGTAAACCATAAACCGTAAACCATAGACAATAAACCGTAAATCGTAAACCATAAACAATAAAGTACAAACAATAAACTATATAACATAAAGCATAAACCGTGAACGTTTAACCATAAATGATAAATCATAAACAATAAATCATAAACCGTAAAACGTAAACAATAAACCGTAAACCGTAATACATGAACAATAAAGTATAAATAGTAAACTATATAAAATAAAGGGTAAACCGTAAACATTAAGCCATAAATGATAAACCATAAACAATAAACCATAAACAGTAAACCACAAACCATGAAGAATAAAGTATAAATAATAAACCATAAACTATAAACTATAAACAATAAACTTTATAAATTAAAGCCATAAAACATAAACATTAAGCCACACATGATAAATTATAGACAATAAACCATAAACCATGACCCATAAACATTAAACCATAAACTGTAAACCATAAACCATAAACCGTAAACCATAAACAACAAACCATAAACTGTAACCATAAACAATAAAGTAAAAACAGCAAACTATAAAAAATAAAGAATAAACCATAAACAATATGCCATAAATGATAAATCGTAAATGTTGACATGCTTTTTTGTCAAGGCCGTCACACATGGAATTTCTTGTTGACAATACGCTTAAGTATTTGGGACATCGTCAGAAGATGGGAAGCGATTTGGTTGAAGTCGAACACAAACAAAGGACGGCTCGAAACTGCTAACAGATGACCTATTTTGGACACGAAAACATCAATTATGGAGCTTTGCTCGGTAATTCTTGTGGACCTCTGAATTAGCTTTAGGTAGACCTTTCGTTTAGCTAAAACGCACTTACGGCTTGAAAGTTACGCTCGTTTCCGTGAACGCCCGCATAACTGGAAACGTTTGGATTTCCGTATTGATTGGACTCCGGGTCGAATCAGATGGCCCGAATTCGATCGGAAAGGAGTACCCGATCCACCTTCTGCCGCACAGAAGCGCACGCTGCTTTGGAATGAATTCACCGGCTCTGTTCGGGTGGAGACGTAGGAACACGACCCTATCCGGTTTCCCCTTACTGCCAAGAAGAGCATGTCGCCTTCGGATTGAACGCACCGGTTCAGATCGGATTAATGACTCGATCTGACCCATCTGGGATGAAATATTCTACTGCACACACTAGAGTTTGACCTATTCTTAAGGCCTGTTCTACTCCTACTTTCACAGATCGGACCAGGCATGGCTTTACACGAATTATAGGAGACTTCCTCCACTTACCCACTACGTCTAAGCAACATACTAGATTCGTGACACTTGACATTCATCTGGAGACTCTCTACATCTATAAATACAAGGATTCAGGGACATCTGAAGGATCTTTGGTCGTTCTAACTCTCGGCCTCCATTGAAGAGAACACAAGGACATTGTGCTTCTTCCATATTAATCTAACACGAGGATTTCGTGTATAAAACAATCCTCTCTTCCCCACTTATTCATTAAAATACAAGGATGATGTACGTAAATGATTCCTACGGATTGTAGGAAGGCATTGTATTTGTAATTTCTTAGAACTTAAGAAAATATAAAGTGGACGTAGGCTCGGCTTGGGACGAACCACTATAAAAACCTCGCGTGTTCCTTGTCCTTTACCGCTTTCCTACATTTATTCTCTGTGATATGTGATTGTGAGGACTTCACACTGCATTTGGGCATTATTGCCACTTTTGGGTCTAATAATAAATAGTAAACCATAAAATGTAAACCATAGACAATAAACCGTGAACGTAAACAATAAATGATAAATCATAAATGATAAATGATAAACCGTAAACATTAAGAAATAAATGATAAATCATAAACAATAAACCATAAACCATAAAGAATAAAGTATAAATAATAAACCATAAACAATAAACTATAAACAATAAACTTTATAAATTAAAACCATAAAACATAAACATTAAGACATAAATGATAAATTATAGACAATAAACCATAAACCATAAACATCAGACCATAAACTGTAAACCATAAACCATAAACCGTAAACCATAAACAACAAACCATAAACTGTAATCATAAACAATAAAGTAAAAACAGCAAACTATAAAAAATAAAGAATAAACCATAAACAATATGCCATAAATGATAAATCTTAAATGTTGACACGCTTTTTTGTTAAGGCCGTCACACATGGAATTTCTTGTTGACAATACGCTTAAGTATTTGGGACATCATTAGAAGACGGGAAGCGATTTGGTTGAAGTCACATCACAGACAAAGGACGGCTCGAAACTGCCAACAGATGACCTATTTTGGACGCAAAAACATCAATTACAGAGCTTTGCTTTGTAATTCTTGTGGACCTCTGAGTTAGCTTTAGGTAGAGCTTTCGTTTAGTTAAAACGGACTTACGGCCTGAAAGTTATGCTTGTTTCCGTGAACGCCCGCATAACTGGAAACATTTGGATTTCTGTATTGATTAGACTCCGGGTCGAATCGGGTGGCCCGGATTCGATCGGAAAGGAGGACCCGATCCACCTTCTGCCGCACAGAAGTGCACGTTGCTTTGGAATGAATTCACCGGCTCGGTTCGGGTGGAGACGTAGGAACCCGACCCGATCCGCTTTCCCCTTACTGCCAAGGAGAGTACATCGCCTTCGGATTGAACGCACCGGTTCAGATCGGATGGATGACTCAATCCGACCCATCTGGGATGAAATATTCGACTGCACACACTCGAGTTTGAACTATTCCTAAGGCCTGTTCTAATCCTACTTTCACGGATCGGACCAGGCGTGGCTTTACCCAAATGACAAGAGACTTCCTCCACTTACCCACTACGTCTAAGCAACGCACTAGATTTGTGACACATGTCATTCATCCTGGAGACCCTCTACTTCTATAAATACTAGGATTTAGGGGCTTCTGAAGGATCTTTGGTCATTCTAACTCTCGGCCTCCATTGAAGAGAACACAAGGACATTGTGCTTTTTCCATATTAGTCTAACACGAGGATTTCGTGTATAAAACCACTCTCTCTTCCCGACTTGTTCATTAAAATAAAGGATGTTGTACGTAAATGATTCCTTTGGATTGTAGGAAGGCATTGTATTTGTAATTTGTTAGGAAATAAGAAAATATAAAGTGGACGCAGGCTTGGTTTGGGACGAACTACTATAACAACCTCGTGTGTTCCTTGTCCTTTACCGCTTTCCTACATTTATTCTCTGTGATTGTGAGGACTTCACATTGCATTTGGGTGTTAATGCCATTTTTGGGTCTAATAATAAACAGTAAACCATAAACCGTAAAACGTAGACAATAAGCCGTAAATCATAAACCATAAACAGTAAAGTATAAACAATGTACTATAAAATATAAAGCATAAACTGTAAACACTTAACCATAAATGATAAATCATAAACAATAAACCATAAACTGTAAAACATAAACAATAAACCGTAAACCATAAACAATAAAGTATAAACAGTAAACTATATAAAATAAAGCATAAACCATACACATTAAGCCATAAATGGTAAATCATAAAAAATAAATCATAAATAATAAACCATAAATCATAGAGAATAAAGTATAAACAATAAACTTTAAACCATAAACAATAATGTATAAACGATAAACTTTATAAAATAAAGCCGTAAAACATAAACATTAAGCCATAAATAATAAATTATACACAATAAACCATAAACCATGACCCATAAACATTAACCATAAATCGTAAACCATAAACAATAAACCATAAACTGTAAACCATAAACTATAAAGTAAAAACAGTAAATATAAAAAATAAACCATAAACATTATTCCATAAATGATAAATCATAAATGTTGACATGCTTTTTCTTCAAAGCCGTCACACATGGAATTTCTGGTTGACAATACGCTTAAGTACTTGGGACATCGTCAAAAGACGGGTAGAGATTTGGTTGAAGTTGCATCACAAACAAAAGAAGGCTCGAAACTCCTAACAGATGACCTATTTTGGACCCGAAAACATCAAATACGGAGCTTTGCTTGCAATTCTTATTGACCTCTAAATTAGATTTAGGTAAAGCTTTCGTTTAGCTAAAACGGACTTATGGCTTGAAAGTTACGCTTGTTTCCGTGAACGCCCGCAAAACCGGAAAACGTCTGGATTTCGGCATTTATTGGACTCCGGGTCGGATCTGATGGCCCGGATTGGATCAAAAAGGTGGACCCGATCAACTTTCTGCTACACACAAGTGCACGCTGCTTTGGAATGAATTCACCAGCTCGGTTGGGGTGGAGACTTAGGAACCCGACCCGATCCGCTTTCTCCTTCCTGCTAAGAAGAGCACGTCGCCTTCGGATTGAACGCACCAGTTCAGATCGGATGGATGAATCGAACCGACCCGTCTGAGATAAAATATTCTACTACACACACTCGAGTTTGGCCTATTCTTAACGCCTATTCTAAGCATACTTTCATGGATCGAACCATGCATGGCTTTGCACGAATTATAGGTGAGACGACCCCAAACCCCGTACTGACGGTGGCAAGGGTAATCCTTGGAATATAACACATAAACAGATAACAACAGAACAGAATTAAACAAATACACCAGAAAATGAACAATAGAATATACTGGATAAACGTAATCATCAGAGTTACACAGTATACAGGATCTTGCTTAGTACAAATACAGTTCAGCTATACATAAAAGTCTACAGCAGAAAACAAACATAATGTACAATAGGAGCTGAACAACATAAAAAGAGATAAATAATAGAATCCATCTTCAGCTCCAGCTATCCGGATAAAGCCTTCTAAACCTGAATACAAGGCTGCCCGTGTAGAAAAAGGGGCACCCGAGTTTGAAAGTGAAACAAACTACGAGTCAGTCATGGGATTGGTATGAGAAGTCTACTCAACACATTTAAAATATGGCCAATCACAGGACCACGCCACTTTCGTGGAACGGGTTTAGTCCATCGGATTGCCAGTGCTTTAAAACAAATCAATCTTTGAAACATCGCAATGCTTTTTATAAAAAATGAAGCCATTATAAGACTCAGTTCCCATCACACAATGCAACGCAAACCGGAGGATAGAGTTTTACCTTATAATGGCCAAAATATGCTTGATACGAATAAAACAAAAGCATTTGATATTATTACTAGTGTTTACATGTTTCAAAAACAATTTCAAATCATAACTCTCAATCATAGACGACATGAGCGTCCCATGCCACTATGCCGCCAAATATAGGTATACAATCAAAACCGCACAGTCACATATTTGGAAATTGGATTTCCGTCATGAACCAAGGCAAAAGATAGTCCTTACCGACTTCGAGACAATCTAGCCCATGTCTCAGGGTCAGAGCGCATCGACCCTTGGATCGTCAGGGCCGGTCCACCGATGTGGATTAAAATTCCTGAACAGTACGTTTCCCCGCCCTATGGGGCGTATATATATATATATATATATATATATATATATATATATATATATATATATATATGTGTAGCATTTCACTTCTATTTCAACACATATATAATTTTTACAACGCATATACAACATATACATCGAACGTACAACTTATACAACGCTTATACAAGAGGTGTACAACGCTTATACAACTCATACATCGATTATATAATTTATACGTCGTCGTTTTCCATATTGTTTATAAATTAGAAATCTCACATTGCTTTTCGTGTTGCCAAAAATTGTAGAAAGCTCAGAAAAATATCCAGTCTCTTCTAGAATGTAGAAGACATCCTTACGGTCACGATGTTTCCTGTTTCATCGAATTTCGTCAATACACGAAAAAGATATGATTTTTCAAAGTTCAAACATCAAAAAGGACTCACCTTTCTCGATGGTTCGAACTAGGGTTTGGAGTTTTCGTGAAATTCGTGCGCCGTGGTGAAGATCGGAGGGTGCGACATGAAAGAGGGGAGCGAGGCGGTCCTGTCGGTGGTGGTGCGGTCGGATTTGGTGGCCTTTGGCGATCGTGGCAGCGCTGGGAAGTTGTCGACTTTGGGTCAACGATTCAGGCGATAGCGGCGATGAGGAGGGTCGAGGTAGGGTCGGATTTGAAGAGGGGAGGGAGGCGCGTCGAGGTAGGGTGGTGGCGATGGCTAGAGATGGCTGAGGCGGCGGGAAAAGGGTCGGAAAGGATGGAAGCGCGAGCCACTGTCGATCGGGGGGAATAAAAGGGTTTTTTCAATTTTTTATTTTTAAAATTATGAAAGAAATAATTTGATTGGCCGGGGGGGTTTTAAAAAGGGTTTTCTGACACGACCTCCAATCCAAACCCAACGACTATCGTCCTTAGCGTTTTACCCCCATTCCGAACACAATGGGATATGTTTTGAAGGCCCATTCGACTGTTTCAGTCAGTTTTCCTTCAAATTAAAATATAAAACATTTAATATTTAATTTGAACGTACATTTCAATTTGCCAGGGCCACAAACTGATTCGAAAAATTCCAGAAAAATAAAACTAGCTATGTTTTAATGATACAGTCCCAACAAAACTAGTTTCGTCGAATTCTGAGACCGTTTGAAAAATGGCCCATTTCTGGTCGATCCAATTTAACTGTAATTGACCAAAACACGTTTTCCTTTGCCACGCTCACATACTAGCTTAAAAAATTATGAAATTAGAAACCTAGCAATAACTTCACATCCCGGATCCAACAAAAGTGGTTTCGTCGAATTCCGAGGTCGTTTGCAAAATGGCCATTTTCACGGGCTATATAATTTCTATAGCGACCTTTCTGAAAATTCATTTGGCCATAACTTTTGCTTCCCGCTATGAAACTTCGATTTTTCAGATTCGTTAGAAAGGTATTCACTAACAGATTTAAATATTTTTGGTTTCATTCAAATCCGTTTTGTTTTGCAACCGGTACAGTCAGTCGAAGTTTGAATTCAAATTTTGAAACTACCTCGCCATTTCAGGCCTTGTTTATAATTAGAATTAATTATATTCCTTTTCAACATTGATTCAAACATACATTTCATCGCTATTATTTAAAATATTTATTTTAAATATTTAAAATCCACTAAAATAGCCAATTTAAAATTTTTAAATTGGTTCAGATTTTCCGGGTCGTTACAATAGGAGACTTCCTCCACTTACCCACTACGTCTAGGCAATGCACTAGATTCATGATAAATGTCATTCATCAGGAGACTCTCTACATCTTTAAATACAAGGATTTAGGGACTTATGAAGAATCTTTGATCATTCTAACTCTCGGCCTCCATTGACGAGAACACAACGACATTGTGCTTCTTCCATATTAATCTAACACGAGGATTTCGTGTATGAAACCACTCTCTCTTCCCCACTTATTCATTAAAATACAAGGATGCTGTACGTAAATGATTCCTACGGATTGTAGGAAGACATTGTATTTTTAATTTCTTAGGACTTAAGAAAATATAAAGCGGACGTAGGCTTGGCTTGGGAAGAACCACTATAAAAACCTCGTGTGTTCCTTGTCCTTTACCGCTTTCCTACATTTATTCACTGTGATCTGTGATTATGAGGACTTCACACTGCATTTGAGTGTTAATTCCATTTTTAGGTCTAATAATAAACAATAAACCATAAACAGTAAACCATAGACAATAAACCGTAAATCGTAAACCATAAACAATAAAGAATAAGCAGTAAACTATATAATATAAAGCATAAACCATAAACATTTAACCATAAATGACAAATCATAAACAATAAAACATAAACCATAAAACATAAACAATAAACCGTAAACCGTAAACCATAAACAATAAAGTATAAACACTAAGCTATATAAAATAAAGCATAGACCATAAACATTAAGCCATAAATGATAAATCATACACATTAAAGTATAAACAATAAACTTTATGAAGAAAGCCATAAAACATAAACATTAAGCCATAAATGATAAATTATAGACTATAAACCATAAACCATGACCCATAAACATTAAACCAAAAACCGTAAACCATAAACCAAAAATCGTAAACCATAAACAATAAACCATAAACTGTAAAACATAAAAAATAAAGTAAAAACAGTAAACTATACAAAATAAAGAATAAACCATACACATTATGCCATAAATGATAAATCGTAAATGTTGACACACTTTTTAGTCAAAGCCGTCACACATGGAATTTCTGGTTGATAATACGCTAAAATATTTGGGACATCGTCAGAAGACGAGAAGAGAATTGGTTGAACTCACATCACAAACAAAGGACGGCTCAAAACTCCAAACAAATGACCCATTTTGGACCTGAAAACATCAATTACAGAGCTTTGCTCTTTAATTCTTGTACACCTTTGAATTAGCTTTAGGTAGAGCTTTCGTTTAGCTAAAACGGACTTACGGTTTGAAAGTAACGCTCGTTTCCGTGAACGCCCATAGAACTGGAAATGTTTGGATTTTAGCATTGATTGGACTCCGGGTCGGATCGGATTGAATTGGAAAGGAGGACCCGATCCACCTTCTGCCACACAGAAGTGCACGCTGCTTTGGAATGAATTCACTGGCTCGGTTCGGGTGGAGACGTAGTAACCCGACCCGATCCGCTTTCTTCTTACTGCCAAGAAGAGCACATCGCCTTCGAATTGAACGCATCAGTTCAGATCGGATGGATGACCCGATCTGACCCGTCTGTGATGAAATATTTTACTACACGCACTCGAGTTTGACCTGTTCTTAAGGCCGGTTCTAATCCTACTTTCACGGATCAGACCAGGCATGGCTTTATACGAATTACATGAGACTTCCTCCATTTACCCACTATGTCTAAGAAACACACTAGATTCGTGACACATGTCATTCATCCTGGAGACTCTCTACAATTATAAATACACGGATTCAGTGACTTCAGAAGGATCATTGGTTATTCCAACTTTCAGACTCTATTGAAGAGAACACAAGGACATTGTGCTTCTCCCATATTAATCTAATACAAGGATTTCATGTATAAAACCAGTCTCTCTTCCCCCACTTGTTCATTAAAATGCAAGCATCATTGTACTTAAATGATTCCTATGGATTGTAGGAAGGCATTGTATTTGCAATTTGTTGGGACTTAAGAAAATATAAAGTGGACGTAGGTTTGGCTTAGGACGAACCACTATAAAGACCTCGCGTGTTCCTTGTCCTTTACCGCTTTCCAACATTTACTGTCTGTGATCTGTGATTATGAGGATGTCACACTGCATTTAGGTGTTAATGCCATTTTTGGGTCTAATAATAAACAGCAAACCATAAACCATAAACTATAGACAATAAACCATAAATTGTAAACTGTAAACAATAAAGTATAAACAATAAACTATATAATATAAAGCATAAACCGTAAACATTTAACCACAAATGATAAATCATAAACAATAAACCGTAAACCGTAACATAAACCATAAACCGTAGACCGTAAACCATAAAAATAAAGTATAAATAGTAAACTATATAAAATGAAGCATAAACCGTAAACAATAAGCCATAAATGATAAATCATATACAATAAACCATTAACAATAAACCATAAAGAATAAAGTATAAATAATAAACCATAAACAATAAAGTATAAACAATAAACTTTTTAAAATAAAGCCATAAAACATAAACATTAAGCCATAAATGATAAATTATAGAAAATAAACCATAAACCATGATCCATAAACATTAAACCATAAAACGTAAACCAAAAACCAAAAGCCGTAAACCATAAACAATAAACCATAAACTGTAAAACATAAACAAAAAGTAAAAACAATAAACTACTAAAAATAAAGTTTACACCATAAACATTATACCATTAATGATAAATCGTAAATGTTGACATGCTTTTTAGTCAAAGCCGTCACACATGGAATTTCTGGTTGACAATACGCTTAAGTATTTAGGACATCGTCAGAAGACGGGAAGCGACTTGGTTAAAGTCACATCACAAAAAAAGTACGGCTCGAAACTCCTAACAAATGACCTATTTTGGACCCAAAAACATCAATTACGGATCTTTGCTCTGTAATTCTTGTAGATCTCTGAATTAGGTTTAGGTAGAGTTTTCGTTTAGCTAAAACGGACTTACGGTTTGAAAGTTACGCTCGTTTCCGTGAACGCCCGCAGAACTGGAAATGTTTGGATTTCGACATTGATTGGACTCCGGGTCGGATCAGATGGCCCGGATTGGATCGGAAAGGAGGACCCGATCCACCTTCTACCATATAGAAGTGCGCTCTGCTTTGGAATGAATTCATCGGCTCGGTTCGAGTGGAGACGTAGGAACCCGACCCGATCCGCTTTCTCCTTACTGCCAAGAAGAGCACATCGCCTTCCAATTGAACGCATCGGTACGGATCAGATGGACGACCCGATTCGACCCGTCTGGGATGTAATATTTTACTATACACACTTGAGTTTGACCTATTCTTAAGGCCTGTTCTAATCCTACTTTCATGGATCGGACCAGGCATGGCATTACACGAATTACAGGACACTTCCTCCACTTACCCGCTACGTCTAAGCAATGCGCTAGATTCGTGACACATGTCATTCATCCTAGAGACTCTCTACATCTATAAATACATGGATTGAGGGACTTCTGAAGGATCTTTGGTCATTCTAACTCTTGGACTCCATTGAAGAGAACACAAGGACATTGTGCATCTTCCATATTAATCTAACTCGAGGATTTCGTGTATAAAACCAATCTCTCTTCCACACTTGTTCATTAAAATATAAGGATGTTGTACGTAAACGATTCCTACGGATTGTAGGAAGGCATTGTATTTGTAATTTCTTTGGACTATAGAAAATATAAAGTGGACGTAGTCTTGGTTTGGGATGAACCACTATAAAAACCTCGTGTGTTCCTTGTTCTTTACTGCTTTCCTACATTTATTTTCTGTGATCTGTGATTGTGAGGACTTCACACTGCATTTGGGTGTTAATGCCATTTTTGGGTCTAATAATAAACAGTAAACCATAAATCGTAAACCATAGACAATAAACCATAAATAGTAAAGTATAAATAGTAAACTATATAACATAAAGCATAAACCGTAAACATTTAACCATAAATGATAAATCATAAACAATGAACCATAAACCATAAAACATAAACAATAACCTGTAAACCGTAAACCATAAACAATAAAGTATAAACATTAAACTATATAAAATAAAGCATAAACCATAAACATTCAGCCATAAATGATAAATCATAAAAAATAAACCATAAATAATAATCCATAAATCATTGAGAATAAAGTATAAACAATAAACCATAAACCATAAACAATAAATTATAAACAATAAACTTTATAAAATAAAGCAATAAAACAAAAACATTAAGCCATAAATGATAAATTATAGACAATAATCCATAAACCATGATCATAAACATTAAAACATAAACCGTAAACCATAAATAATAAACCATAAACCAAAACAATAATTATAAAAAGTAAACTATAAAAAAATAAAGAATAAACCATAAAAAATATGCCATAAATGATAAATTGTAAATGTTGACACGTTTTTTTGTCAAAGCCGTCACACATGAAATTTTTGTTGACAATACGCTTAAGTATTTGGGACATCGTAAGAAGACGAGAAGCGATTTTGTTGAAGTCGCATCACAAACAAAGGACGACTCGAAACTCCTAAAAGAAGTCCTATTTTAGACCCGATAACATGAATTACGGAGCTTTGCTCTGTAATTCTTATAGACTTCTGAATTAGCTTTAGGTAGAGCTTTCGTTTAGGTAAAATGGAATTACGGCTTGATTGTTACGCTCATTTCCGTAAACGCCCGCAGAACCTGAAACGTTTGGATTTCGGCATTGATTGGACACTAGATCGGATCGGATGGCCCGTATTGGATCGGAAAAGAGGACCCGATCCACCTTCTGCTGCACAGAAGTGCACGTTTCTTCGGAATGAATTCACCGGCTTGATTCGGGGGGAGACGTAGGAACCCAACTCGATCCGCTTTCTCCTTTCTGCCAAGAAGAGCAAGTCGCCTTTGGATTGAACGCACCGGTTCAGATCGGATGGATGACCCGATCCGACCCATCTGGGATGAAATATTTGACTGCACACACTCCAGTTCGACCTATTCTTAAGGCATGTTCTAATCCTACTTTCACGGATCGGACCAGGCATGGCTTTACACAAATTACAGGAGACTTCCTCCAATTACCCACTACGTCTAAGCAACGCACTAGATTTGTGACACATGTCATTCATCGTGGAGACTCTCTGCATATATAAATACACGAATTGAGGGACTTGTGAAGGATCTTTGGTCATTCTAACTCTCGGCCTCCATTGAAGAGAACACAAGGACATTGTGCTTCTTCCATATTAATCTAACAAGATGATTTCATGTATAAAACCGATCTCTCTTCTTCACTTGTTCATTAAAATATAAGGATGTTGTATGTAAATGATTCCTACGGATTGTAGGAAGGCATTGTATTTGTAATTTCTTAGGACTTAAGAAAATATAAAGTGGACATAGGCTTGGTTTGGGACGAACCAATATAAAACATCATGTGTTCCTTGTCCTTTATCGCTTTCCAACATTGATTCTCTGTGATCTTTGATTGTAAGGAATTCACACTGCATTTGGGTGTTAATGCCATTTTTGGGTCTAATAATAAACATTAAACCATAAATCGTAAACCATAGACAATAAACCATAAATCATAAACCATAAGCAATACAGTATAAACAGTAAACTATATAATATAAAGCATAAACCGTAAACATTTAACCATAAATCATAAATAATAAACCATAAACAATAAACCATAAACCGTAAACCATAAACAATAAAGTATAAACTATAAACTATATAAAATAAACCATAAACCATAATCATTAAGCCATAAATGATGAATCATAAACAATAAACCATAAAAAATAAACCATGAAGAATAAAGTATAAACAATAAACCATAAATCATAAACTATGAAGTATAAACAATAAACTTTATAAAATAAAGCCATAAAACATAAACATTAAGCCGTAGATGATAAATTATAGACAATAAACCTTATACCATGACCCATAAACATTGAACCATAAACCGTAAACCGTGAACCATAAACCGTAAACCATAAACAATAAACCATAAACCATAAATTGTACACCATAAAGAATAAAGTAAAAACAGTAAACTATAAAAAATAAAGAATAAACCATAAACATTACGCCATAAATGATAAATCGCAAATGTTGACACGCTTTTTAGTCAAAGTCGTCACATATGGAATTTCTTGTTGACAATACGCTTAAGTATTTGGGACATCATCAGAAGACGGGAAGCGAATTGGTTGAAGTCGCATCACAAACAAAGGATGGCTCAAAACTCCTAACAAATGACCTATTTTGGACCCAAAAACATCAATTATGGAGCTTTGCTTTGTAATTCTTGTACACCTCTGAATTAGCTTTAGGTAGAGCTTTGGTTTAGCTAAAACGGACTTACGATTTGAAAGTTACGCTCGTTTCCGTGAACGCCCACAGAACCGGAAACATTTGGATTTCGGCATTGATTGGACTCCGGTTCGGATCGTGTGACGACCCCAAACCCCGTTTCATGGTCGCAAGGGTAATCTTTGTAATATAGCACATAAACAGATAACAGCAGGACAGAAATAAATAAATACACCAGATAATGTACTACATAATACACTGGAATTAATAATCATTAGAGTTACACAGTATACAGGATCATACTTAGTACAAATACAGTTCAGCTATACATAAATGTCTACAGAGGAAACAAAACATAATATGTACAATAGGAGCTGAACAGCATAAAAAGAGATAAATGATAGAATCCATCTCCAGCTCCATTGCTATCCAGAAAGAGCCTGCTATAACCTGAATACAAGGCTGCCCGTGTAGAAATTGGGGCACCCGAGTTTGCAAGTGAAACAAACTACGAGTCAGTCATGGGACTGGTATGATAAATCCACTTAACTTACTTTATAATATGGCCAATCACAGGACCACGCCGCCAACGTAGAACCGGGTTTACTCCATTGGATTGCCAGTGCTTTAAAACAAGTAAATCTTTTAAACATCGCAATACTTTTTGTAAAAATGAAGCCATTATAAGACTCAGTTCCCATCACACAATGCAACGCAAAACGGAGGATAGAGTTTTACCTTATAATGGCTAAAATATGCTTGATACGAATAAAACAAAAGCATTTGATATTATTACTAGTGTTTATATGTTTCAAAAACAATTTCAAATCATAAGTATAAATCATAGACAGCATTAATGCCTCATACCACTATGTCGCCATATATAGGTATACAATCAAAACCGCACGGTGTCGTATTTGGAAATTGGATTTCCATCATGAACCAAGGCAAGGGATCGTCCTTACCGAATTCGAGACAATCTAGCCTACCATGTCTTTGGAAAGCGCGCAGGCAAGCCTTGGAGCAACAGGGTCGGTCCACTCGATGTGGATTAAACTTAAAACCTGGACAATACGTCTCCCCATCCTGTGGGGCGTAAATGAGCCCAATGACTCCATTTCCGAGGTACCTCGCATTCCAATAACCACACAGGTGAAAATAATATAAATGTTAGGGCTGATAGGTCACTGACACCACCTCTAGCTCGAAAGAGACGCATGTCCTCCCTGTCGTCCTCTCCCGTTTCTGGTTCATACAGGGGCATGAGGCTCGCGAATTAACGGTATACACAAAGCTATGCCCCACAGGCCGTGCTTTGATCATCAACCACAAGACTTTGCTTTTCAACAGAAGCCTTGATCATCGACCCTTAAGCATGCCACATAGGCAATTCACTCTGTGCGACTGATTTCTATCGATATATAGCCTCTGAGCTCGTACGTCTCAGAGAAGAGCGTTAAGCAAGAGAATAAATTCCCTACCGTCAAACAGATATATATTTAATAGAGATCACTCAACACAGAACAAAATCCAATGTCAGACACATAGTCCATTTACAAGTTTGTTCTGGGTCTGAACGAAACCGGAGGCACCTTATGCCTCGCACATCCGTACAATCGACAAGTACGTCCGGATGGCTACCACTTCAGCCCCTTCAAGGTAGCTACTCCTATCATGAGCATCAGTAGCAGCCCTCCATTCGACGTGAAGATCATCGGCCTTGCACTATCTTCATATCTTCGACTTTTAATCGTCGATCTATTATTTGAAATGAAGATCAACTCGGCCTTTTCAAATAATTCATGTATATTTAGAATTTCAAATCAATTCATTTCAATGGTTAAATTATTCGACATCAATAATTCTGTTCTTTAATGTAATTTTTACACCAAACACATTCAACCATCAAATATCAAATAAACCAGGCAAAATCGGTTTATTTCCATTCCATATCTTTTATAATATTTTATCATGATTTATCGCTGTTTTTATTTATTTTAAAAATAGCCAATTCATTCAAATGACGCTTCAGGCCATAACACGGTCGTGGCACAGTTTTTCTTCAGATTTGATTTACACATATCTGAAAATCTAACCATTGGATCTTCATGAATTTTATATCATTAGAAAGATCTTTTCTAAACGAATCCAACGGTTCCAGTTTTGGGAAAATCCGATGGTCGGATCTCCCGGTATAATCGTTTGAAGTTACGATTTCAAAATACAAACAGCAGCGTCGTTATTCAATTTAATTTAATTATATTTATATTTATATATAACTATAACTGATTCTGGCACTGTTTTCATTCAGATTTGAATTAAACATTCCAGACAATCCAACCGTTGAATCTTTACAAAGTTGGTGTCGTTGAAAAGGTATTTCCAAAGCGAACCCAACGGTTTCGGTTTCGGGAAAATCCGATGGTCGAATCTCCGGCAATAATCATTTGAAATCACGGTTTCAAAATACGAACTGCAGCTTCGTTATTCAATTTATTTTAATTATATATATATATATAATCCATTCTTTGATTTCAAAACCCTATTCACTTCATATATTTGATAAAAATGATATTTTTATCCAACATATATTTATTTCCACACATCACTATTTTTAACAATTCATAATATAATAAAAATGTGTTTTTATTGTAAAACAATTTATTTCAAAACACGATTATTTTATATAGTTCATATATGTGATAAAATGTTATTTTTATCTTTCAAAGAATTTATTCAACACATGATTTTTTTTTCAACACATGAATATAGTTTCAACACATGAATATTTTCTATAGTTTATATATATAATAAAAATGTAACACCCCGTATTTTCTGTGAACTTAAGAATTACAAATCTGAGTATAATTAAAATATAAAATTAGAATCAAGGGAAACGGGCTGTGCCATTGTGTTCGTCTCGGAAAAATACGCGAAATAGAGTCCGAAATTTCGTAAATCGGAGTCCATATGACCAAGTTATGGCCTTCCAAAGTTCAGAAAAAAATTAAACAGCACAGACCAGGTCGACTGGGGAGTCGACCCTAGAGTCGACCTGCCCCCAGGGGGCCGACCCTAGAGTCGACCTGCCCCCAGGGGGTCGACCCTAGAGTCGACCCTAGAGTCGACATGGGGGTCGACCTGCCTCCCGAATCTGCTTTTCTGCCTGGGTGCGTTCTGATGTATCTGGTCTCGTTTTCTGTCTAGATTCGTCTGCCTAAACCTATTTAAACAGCCCCAAACCCAGCCTTCTCTGCACACAATTCTATTCTGCTTCTACTCTGCGTCTGTTCTAAATTCAAAATTAAAAATGGCGTTGCTACTCTGCTGGAATCAAAACTAGAAGACAATCAACATCAACCTAAATTCAATTAGAGATTAGAGCTTCTGCAACGGTTCTACAACAACTAGAGTTCTTTCTTTAATCCAATTAAGGCAAGTGCAGTTACTTTCCGATATAAACGTTAATTTTGATTGTGACATGAACTCTAAATCTGAATCTGAGGTTATATCTGTTCTGTTCTGATCTGATCTGTTTTATTCTGTACCTCTTTCCTCTTTCTGTTCTATAGCCAGGCTACCACGAGCCTGAGCCAATCTCATAAGAGATCAACATACGCTAAAATGTTTGGGACAATCAAATGAATGTGCATAAATTGGGCATGACCGATATGTGATTGATTTGAGGAAAGAACATAGGTTGGACTTGGAACTTTAAACATAAATCTAAGGCATAATTGGACTGATCTGTGACTGATTTGAGTATATAAACTAGATCTAGATCTGTGCATATATGACTGTTTGGGATTATCATATGATAATACATAACTTGCAAATCTGGAATATTAAGATCTGAACTAAAACACATATCATATGTTAGATCTAGATCCTTGGGCATATTTTATAACGGATTATAACTTAGGTGTGAAGATCCATATTAAGATTTGATAACTATCAAGTGTGAATAACACCTAAGTAGGAGATTTTTGAATATATGACATGCATTGAAATAGATGGCTATAGTTGGTATAATTTATATGTGAATCTTTTGTACTAGGCAAGTGGAACTAAATTGGGACATGTAAATTATGACCATAATCTATGACATGCAAATTCAATGCAAACGTAGGGTATATAATCCTAGTGTGAATCATGACCACTATTTTAGGCATGCAAATTTAGGCCAAATTTATAATTAGGAAAGATATGTGAAACTTTAAGAAATGATGAAAATCAGTTATAATTGCCTAATTTGCTAGTTCTGCTATATTTGCCTAATCTGATAGTTTTATTATATCGCCTAATCTGCTAGTTCGTTATATTGCTTAATCTGCTAGTTCTGCTCTACTGCCTAGTTTACTAGATCTATTCATCTGCTGGATCTGTCATCCGCTAAGTCTGTTGAAAATGCCTAAATCTGTTAAATTTATTTGTTTAAATGCCTTACCTGTTATATGCCAAAATCTGCTAAGTTGCTAAATCTGTTAAATCCGTTAAGTCATATAATCTGGAAAATCTGTTGTCTGCTAAAATTTGTTATCTGCTGTGTTGATATAATCATCCTGTTATTGATATAATCTGAATTGGCATATATATTGGGCGTGCGCATAAACGGTAAATTATTAATTAATTGGCCGCAAAGATAAACGTGACTAACTCGAGGTTAGAATGAGTTTGTGGCGTAATTCTGCCCGGAACCGCCCGGCACATCCAGTGGCCGCAAACAATAGGTTCTAATGTGAGAAGTCAGTCATAACCTGCTTAAGACACGAGGTTAGGTCTGGCTTGTGGCAAAAGTCTGCCTGGAACCGCCCGGCCCATCCAGCGGCCACAAGCTAGCGACCTAATGTGAGAGGTCTGGGCATTAATAATTAACTAATGCAAATCTAAGATAAGAATGACGTCTAAAACGTATTGGGGGAAATAGGGTTAAACCAACTGGATTAATAGGTGTAGTAAACCCGTCCAGGAATCTGTAGGCCCAATACAAAGTAGACAAATCTGAAAAATCTGTACATCTGATCTGTTAGTCTGAAAACTTGTTAACTTAATCTGTGAACTAATAATTCTGAATTCTATATGTCTGAACTTGTAAACAAGTTAATCTGAAATCTGTTAGTCTGGGGACACAAGGTTAGGAGGGGAATTACTTGTGTCATCTGTTGTTTGGGACCCATATTAGTCAGTAACCCTTTCTGGTATCAAAACTTTGACCCAACAGTAAGTAGGGTCCGGGCACGCTTACTGAACTAATTATAAGCGGTTCATTCTGATAATGGAGAGGGGTGTTGATGGTGCGTTCCAACCGGGTCATGTGCGTGCATGGATCCCGGTCTGCCTCTGAGGATGTAAGACGCCGTGACATCTGTAAATAGGTCTGTGCCAATTGGTTGTCACTTTAGGGAGTGATACACCCTACTGTGGGGCCGACACAGGATATTTATGTATTAGGGAGCCGATCGCTTGGGGTAGGGTTTTAGGGTACACTTAGTTCTGTCTGTTTCTGTTGGTACCGCCTGTTTCTTTTGGGTGGTAACACCTGTCTGTTTCTGCGTGGTACCGTCTGTTCGGGTGGTAAAGGCCCATTACTAGTGTACACCTAATTCTACATTTTGTTTCCGTAGGGATTAATCTGTTTCTGCTTCTGTCTGTTTCTGATCGGGTAGTAAAGGCCCATTATTAGCATTCTGTTTCTGTTAAATTATTCAGTACCCGTTCCTGTTTCAGTTTAGACATTAGGGTGACACCTAATTCTATTATACTAGTATTAGTGCAGAGAAGTGTAAAGCAATAGTTTATGTCATTCTGTTCTTCTATTATATCTGCTACACCTGTTACAGTTATCCCTCATCCAGTTTTATGTTCATGTCATATTGTTATTATTATCTGTTCATATGCTGAAAGTCACTGGACTTGCCAGACTTTTTGTCTGACCCTTGTTGTTTCGCCTCCTTTCTTCCGTTTCCCCCCCCCGGATTATCCAAGGAGGGAATACTTTAGCTTGATCCGGATTTCTCTTTGCTTGAAGTGCTTAAAGTATGGCTTGGCTCTGTATAGCTTCCGTTCTATGGGGATTATGATTTTAAACCATGCATTTTGAAGGCTTTTGTACAAGACTGATATTTTGTACTTGAATTCTGAGATTTGAAAGGATGTAACCATATTGATTTCTGTTTCCGCTGTAATAAAATTAAAAATTTTCAAGTACTGTTTTATCTGTCTTGTAAGTTTCTATTCTGTTTACTAAAATGCTCCACCAAAGTTAAGGCATTCCCTTTGTGAGTGACCTTAACGGAGGTGGGGTGTTACACTTGGTATCAGAGCTGAAGGTTACCGGATTTGATAAAGAATTTTTGAAAACTATTTTCAAAAAGGTTTTGAAAATGAAGTATTTTCAAAAGTAAAGCTTATTTTGAAAAACATAGTCCCCTAAGCTATATATCTATCTTTTGATCCTCTGCTTGAATCCTTGTTTCCTTCTTTCTTGAGTCTCTGGGGCTCCCGGCTTTCTGGGAGGTAACCTCGTCGAAGGGCAAAGTAGTGCCCGACTTCCATCGATAGCTGTAGTAGTTTCACCTGCGGCTAGTTTTCTTTAGAGCTTTGAAGGATTTTTCCGGGCGATGGAGGCAGCTTTCGAGGGATTGGTCAACGTGTTACACAAGGATAGTAAAGATGAGAATGATGAGGTTTGGCTAAGGAGCACAACCCAAAGGTGAGAAACTCATATAGACTTAGTTCACAATGGAGGCAAAGGGAAACACAAAAGAAGGAAGGAAAGTTTGAAGATAAGGAGGAGGAAAGTGTTTTACTTATGGAAGCTCGACTCATCTGAATAAGGATTACCGAAAGAGGAAGGGGAGGGTGCTTGCTTCAACTGTGGTGAGATGGGGCACTTTACTAGGGACTGCCCGAAGAAACGAAGGCAAGGACAGAGGACAGGACCAACTTCTGGAGGGCAGTCAAACACTCTCAAGGCTAGTGGATAGGATAGAAATAGGGAAAATTTCTGTAGAAGGTTTAATTTTCTTATCTGGTTATGGAGTTAAGACTCTTTCTGATTCTGTACTTGATACTCTGCACTTGAATACTAGTATTGTTTCTGATTCTGCTGTAGACTCAGACCCATAATGGGTATGACTCATCTGTTTTAAGTTAAGGTTTGAGGGATATCTGTGTTAGGCGTCAAATATGACGCATATATTCTGAGTTTTTGTGGGATATGATTTTATCATGCTTAGCTTCCGAAGAATCATTAGGGAACCATATCTGTACCAGTAGTCTGTAAATATCTGAATACTTCTGATAAGATTTCCAGTTTTGACATTGTCTAAAGAGGGTAACCCTCTGGGTGTCAATCTGATGTTGATTTCGGTCTTCGGGGTTGAAACTTAGGGGAATTATTTTCTCAACCAATGTCTGATAGGAATCAAGTTTTTGTTTTATCTGTACTCGCTTCCATCACTCGACTGTATCCTATCGATCGAGTGTTCAACTTATAGATAGGAATCCTAATGGGTGTAAACATGTGTTTGAGACATGTTATGTTTGATGGTTGCAAGTGGATGCAAGTGGTTGCTAGTGGTTGCTCGTGGACGCATATACACACACTAGGCACTAGAACGGCTCGAAAACACTCTCATACTGCATATGGATGTGTGAGCATTTTAAATTTTTATGGATGCAAAATGGTTGAATCAGCACATGGATGTTGCATATGAGTGGATGGTTGTGCACTCATATAGAAATGATATGTATCAAATAGGAAAATTGCATACATATTGGACTCATGGCACTGACATAATTCGCATTAAGGAGGTCAACTGAATCAGTAGACCGCCTGATCTTTGCATTAGATAAGGAACATATACACACACTTTTGCAAATGTTCATACAGCACTAGAAATTTCTAAGGACAATGGATGCTTATGGATGATGACTGAGTAGATGAGTGATTGGATGGTAGGAAACATTCTTCTTAACTTGAAGATTTCGGGGACGAAATCCTTTAAGGAGGGGAGAATGTAACACCCCGTATTTTCTGTGAACTTAAGAATTACAAATCTGAGTATAATTAAAATATAAAATCAGAATCAAGGGAAACGGGTTGTGCCATTGCTTTCGTCTCGGAAAAATACGCGAAATAGAGTCCGAAATTTCGTAAATCGGAGTCCATATAACCAAGTTATGGCCTTCCAAAGTTCAGAAAAAAATTAAACAGCACAGACCAGGTCGACTGGGGAGTCGACCGTAGAGTCGACCTGCCCCCAGGGGGTCGACCCTAGAGTCGACCTGCCCCCAGGGGGTCGACCCTAGAGTCGACCCTAGAGTCGACCTGCCCCCAGGGGGTCGACCCTAGAGTCGACCTGGGGGTCGACCTGCCTCCCGAATCTGCTTTTCTGCCTGGGTGCGTTCTGATGTATCTGGTCTCGTTTTCTGTCTAGATTCGTCTGCCTAAACCTATTTAAACGGCCCCAAACCCATCCTTCTCTGCACACAATTCTATTCTGCTTCTACTCTGCGTCTGTTCTAAATTCAAAAATAAAAATGGCGTTGCTACTCTGCTGGAATCAAAACTAGAAGACAATCAACATCAACCTAAATTCAATTAGAGATTAGAGCTTCTGCAACGGTTCTACAACAACTAGAGTTCTTTCTTTAATCCAATTAAGGCAAGTGCAGTTACTTTCCGATATAAACGTTAATTTTGATTGTGACATGAACTCTAAATCTGAATCTGAGGTTATATCTGTTCTGTTCTGATCTGATCTGTTTTATTCTGTACCTCTTTCCTCTTTCTGTTCTATAGCCAGGCTAATACGAGCCTGAGCCAATCTCATAAGAGATCAACATACGCTAAAATGTTTGGGACAATCAAATGAATGTGCATAAATTGGGCATGACCGATATGTGATTGATTTGAGGAAAGAACATAGGTTGGAATTGGAACTTAGAACATAAATCTAAGGCATAATTGGACTGATCTGTGACTGATTTGAGTATATAAACTAGATCTTGATCTGTGCATATATGACTATTCGGGATTATCATATGATAATACATAACTTGCAAATCTGGAATATTACGATCTGAACTAAAACACATATCATATGTTAGATCTAGATCCTTGGGCATATTTTATAACGGATTATAACTTAGGTGTGAAGATCCATATTAAGATTTGATAACTATCAAGTGTGAATAACACCTAAGTAGTTGATTTTTGAATATATGACATGCATTGAAATAGATGGCTATAGTTGGTATAATTTATATGTGAATCTTTTGTACTAGGCAAGTGGAACTAAATTGGGACATGTAAATTATGACCATAATCTGTGACATGCAAATTCAATGCAAACGTAGGGTATATGATCCTAGTGTGAATCATGACCACTATTTTAGGAATGCAAATTTAGGCCAAATTTATAATTAGGCAAGATATGTGAAACTTTAAGGAATGATGAAAATAAGTTATAATTGCCTAATTTGCTAGTTCTGCTATATTTGCCTAATCTGATAGTTTTATTATATCGCCTAATCTAATCTGCTAGTTCTGCTCTACTGCCTAGTTTACTAGATCTATTCATCTGCTGGATCTGTCATCCGCTAAGTCTGTTGAAAATGCCTAAATCTGTTAAATTTATTTGTTTAAATGCCTAACCTGTTATATGCCAAAATCTGCTAAGTTGCTAAATCTGTTAAATCCGTTAAGTCATATAATCTGGAAAATCTGTTATCTGCTAAAATCTGTTATCTGCTGTGTTAGTATAATCATCCTGTTATTGATATAATCTGAATTGGCATATATATTGGGCGTGCGCATAAACGGTAAATTATTAATTAATTGGCCGCAAAGATAAACGTGACTAACTCGAGGTTAGAATGAGTTTGCGGCGTAATTCTGCCCGGAACCGCCCGGCACATCCAGTGGCCGCAAACAATAGGTTCTAATGTGAGAAGTTAGTCATAACCTGCTTAAGACACGAGGCTAGGTCTGGCTTGTGGCAGAAGTCTGCCCGGAACCGCCCGGCCCATCCAGCGGCCACAAGCTAGCGACCTAATGTGAGAGGTCTGGGCATTAATAATTAATTAATGCAAATCTAAGATAAGAATGACGTCTAAAACGTATTGGGGGAAATAGGGTTAAACCAACTGGATTAATAGGTGCAGTAAACCCGTCCAGGAATCTGTAGGCCCAATACAAAGTTAGACAAATCTGAAAAATCTGTACATCTGATCTGTTAGTCTGAAAACTTGTTAACTTAATCTGTGAACTAGTAAATCTGAATTCTGTATGTCTGAACTTGTAAACAAGTTAATCTGAAATCTGTTAGTTTGGGGACACAAGGTTAGGAGGGGAATTACTTGTGTCATCTGTTGTTTGGGACCCATATTAATCAGTAACCCTTTCTGGTATCAAAACTTTGACCCAACAGTAAGTAGGGTCCGGGCACGCTTACTGAACTAATTATAAGCGGTTCATTCTGATAATGGCGAGGGGTGTTGATGGTGCGTTCCAACCGGGTCATGTGCGTGCATGGATCTCGGTCTGCCTCTGAGGATGTAAGACGCCGTGACATCTGTAAATAGGTCTGTGCCAATTGGTTGTCACTTTAGGGAGTGATACACCCTACTGTGGGGCCGACACAGGATATTTATGTATTAGGGAGCCGATCGCTTGGGGTAGGGTTTTAGGGTACACTTAGTTCTGTCTGTTTCTGTTGGTACCGCCTGTTTCTGTTGGGTGGTAACACCTGTCTGTTTCTGCGTGGTACCGTCTGTTCGGGTGGTAAAGGCCCATTACTAGTGTACACCTAATTCTACATTCTGTTTCCGTAGGGATTAATCTGTTTCTGCTTCTGTCTATTTCTGATCGGGTAGTAAAGGCCCATTATTAGCATTCTGTTTCTGTTAAATTATTCAGTACCCGTTCCTGTTTCAGTTTAGACATTAGGGTGACACCTAATTCTGTTATACTAGTATTAGTGCAGAGAAGTGTAAAGCAATAGTTTATGTCATTCTGTTCTTCTATTATATCTGCTACACCTGTTACAGTTATCCCTCATCCAGTTTTATGTTCATGTCATATTATTATTATTATCTGTTCATATGCTGAAAGTCACTGGACTTGCCAGACTTTTTGTCTGACCCTTGTTGTTTCGCCTCCTTTCTTCCGTTCCCCCCCCCCCCCAAGGATTATCCAAGGAGGGAATACTTTAGCTTGATCCGGATTTCTCTTTGCTTGAAGTGCTTAAAGTATGGCTTGGCTCTGTATAGCTTCCGTTCTATGGGGATTATGATTTTAAACCATGCATTTTGAAGGCTTTTGTACAAGATTGATATTTTGTACTTGAATTCTGAGATTTGAAAGGATGTAACCATATTGATTTCTGTTTCCGCTGTAATAAAATTAAAAAATTTCAAGTACTGTTTTATCTGTCTTGTAAGTTTCTATTCTGTTTACTAAAATGCTCCACCAAAGTTAAGGCATTCCCTTTGTGAGTGACCTTAACGGAGGTGGGGTGTTTCAAAAAATGTGATTTTTTTTTGTTAAACAATTTATTTCAAAACACGATTATTTTATATAGTTCATATATGTGATAAAATGTTATTTTTATCTTTCAAAGAATTTATTCAACACATGAACTTCTATTCAACACATGAATTTCTATTCAACACATGAATATATTTTCAACACATGAATATTTTATATAGTTTATATATATAATAAAAATGTGATTTTTATTGTAAAATAATTTATTTTAAAACACGAACAATTTATATAGTCTATATATGTGATAAAATGTTATTTTTATCTTTCAAAGAATTTATTCAACACATGAATTTCTATTCAACACACGAATTTCTATTCAACACATGAATATAGTTTCTACACATGAATATGGTTTCAACACATGAAAATAATTCCAACACATGAATATTATTGAAAATTTCCGTAGCATAACGGCAGGGTAGTTAAAACCGGCACCATCCCTAGTACGGCTCCTTGCTCTACCTGAAAGCCTCGCATCTTTTGACAATGGGGATTTCAATATCTAGTTCGTATGCAGATGAATTTTCCCATATACTAATCCTATTGGGATTTCAACCACAATCAATCATTTCCAATCAACCATTCATGATATTCACCAAATTTCACATCAATCAATAATCCAAACAATATCACAACCAATATATATCGTCCATGGTCTGTGGACGAGGGGAGAGTATATATATATAGATATACGTATATAACTATATTTCGATTTCATTTCAATATCATTGCAATTCATTTCAACTCATATATCATTTTTACAACGCATATATAACTTATACATCGAACATACAATTTATACAATGCTTATACATGAGGTGTACAATGCTTATATAACTCATACATCGACTATATAATTTATACATCGTTGTTTCCATATCGTTTATAATTCAGAAATCTCACATTGGGTTCCACTCCTCCAAAAATTGTAGGTGGCTCAAAAAAATATCCGGTCCCTTCTAAAATGTAGAACACGTCCTCACGGTCCCGATGTTTCCTGTTTCATCGAATTTTGTTACCGTATGAAAAAGATATGATTTTTATACGATAATCCACCTTTGAAACACTTTAAAGTGTTAAAAACTATTTTATTTACAAAGGTTATTACCTCTCAGAGTTGGTTCAAAACTAGGTCATCAGTTTTCTTCGAATCCGTGGCACGTGACGAAGATCAGGGGGTACCTCGTCGAAGAGGGAAGGAAGGCGCCTCCGTGTGTAGTGGAGCGGTGGCATTCGGTGGCCCCAGCTGTCGGCGACAGCGGTTCAACTTTGGAGCTCGATCCAGGCCAAATACACAATGGAAAATCCCGAATCTTATATGGATTTATAGATCTGAAGATCCTCTACAAAATCCTTAAAATGATGGTGATCTAATTTCTCGTGTGGAGGGAGTAATCGGAGGGGGAAGGATTCCGCTCGTTTCTGCCATCGTTTAGAGCGTGTTGCCGGGGAGAGAGAAAGTGGTCTTTGAATTTGATTGGCCTGTGTATTATATTTTAATTTTTAATTTAATTAAATCCAAAAATATCCTTTTCTCCATACGAACACTAATTCAAACCCAATGACTGTCGCCCCTAGCTAAATACCCCCATTCCGAACACAATGGGATATGTTTCGTAGACCCATTTGACTATTTCAGTCAGTTTTCCTTCAAATTAAAATATAAAACATTCAATATTTGATTTGAACGTACATTTCAATTTGCCGGGGCCACAAACTGATTCTAAAAATTCCTGAAAAATTAATCTAGCTATGTTTTGACGATACGATGCCAATAAAACTAGTTTCGTTGAATTCTGAGACCGTTTGAAAAATGGCCCTTTTCTGATCGATCAAATTTAACTAAAATTGACCAAACACATTTTCCTTCGCCACGCTCACATATTAACTTCAAAAATTATGGAATTTGAAACCTAGCAATAATTTGACATCCCGGATCCAACAAAAGTGGTTTCGTCAAATTCATAGGTCGTTTGCAAAATGGCTATTTTCCAAGGTCTATATATACTCTATAGCGACCTTTCTGGAAATTCATTTGCCATAACTTTTGATTTCCGCTACGAAAATTCGATTTTTCAGATTCGTTAGAAAGATAATCATAAACAGGTTTAAATATTTTTGGTTTCACTAAAATCCGTTTTATTTTGCACCCGGTATAGTTAGTTAAAGTTCGAATTCAAATTTTGAAACTGTCGCGCCATTTCAGGCCTTGTTTATAATTAAAAATAATTATATTTATATTCAAACAATGATTCAAACCTACTTTTCGTTGTTATTATTTAAAACTATTTATTTTAAATATTTAAAATCCACTAAAATAGTGAAATTAAATTTTTTAAACTAGTTCTGATTTTCCGAGTTATTAAAGATCGGATGGCCCGGAATTGATCGGAAAGGAGGACCCGGTCCACCTTCTGCCGCACAGAAGTGCACGCTGCTTTGGAATGAATTCACTGGCTCAGTTCAAGTGGAGATGTTGGAACCCGACCCGATCCGCTTTCTTCTTACTGCCAAGAAGAGCACGTCGCCATCGGAGTGAACGCACTGGTTCAGATCAGATGGATGACCCGATCCGACTCATTTAGGATGACATATTCTACTGCACACACTCGAGTTTGTCCTATTCTTAAGGCCTGATCTAATCCTACTTTCACGGATCGGACCAGGCATGGCTTTACTCAAATTATAGGAGATTTCCTCCACTTACCCACTATGTCTAAGCATTGCACTAGATTCATGACACATGTCATTCATCTGGAGACTCTCTACATCTATAAATCGAAGGATTCAGGGGCTTCTGAAGGATCTTTGGTCATTCTAACTCTTGGCCTCCATTGGAGAGAACACAAAGACATTGTGCTTCTTCCATATTAATCTAACAGAGGATTTCGTGTATAAAACCACTCTCTCTTCCCCACTTATTCATTAAAATACAAGGATGTTGTACGTAAATGATTCCTACGGATTGTAGGAAGGCATTTTATTTGTAATTTCTCAGGACTTAAGAAATAAAAAGTGGACGTAGGCTTGGCTTGGGACGAACCACTATAAAAACCTCGCGTGTTCCTTGTCCTTTACGGCTTTCCTATGTTTATTCTTTGTGATATGTGATTATGAGGACTTCACTCAGCAATTGGGTGTTAATGCCATTTTTGGGTCTAATAATAAACAGTAAACCATAAACCGTAAACCATAGACAATAAACCATAAATCGTAAACCATAAACAATAAAGTATAAACAGTACACTATATAATATAAAGCATAAACCGTAAACATTTAACCATAAATGATAAATCATAATCAATAAACCATAAACCGTAAAACATAAATAATAAACCGTAAACCGTAAACAATAAAGTATAAACAGTAAACTATATAAAATAAAGCATAAACCATAAACATTAAGCCATAAATGATAAATCATAAACAATAAACCATAAACAAAAAGCCATAAACCATAAAGAATAAAGTATAAATAATAAACCGTAAACAATAAAGTATAAATAATAAACTTTATAAAATAAAGCCATAAAACATACACATTAAGCCATAAATGATAAATTATAGACAATAAACCATAAACCATGACCCGTAAACATTAAACAATAAACCGTAAACCATAAACCATAAACCGTAAACCATAAACAATAAACCATAAATTGTAAACCATAAACAATAAAGTAAAAATAGTAAACTATAAAAAATATAGAATAAACCATACACATTATGCCATAAATGATAAATCGTAAATGTTGACACGCTTTTTAGTCAAAGCCGTCACACATGGAATTTCTGGTTGACAATACGCCAAAGTATTTAGGACATCATCAGAAGACGGGAAGCGAATTGGTTGAAGTCGCATCACAAATAAAGGACGGCTCGAAACTCCGAACAAATGACCTATTTTGGACCTGAAAATATCAATTACGGAGCTTTGCTCTGTAATTCTTGTAGACCTCTGAATTAGCTTTAGGCAGAGCTTTCGTTCAGCTAAAACGAACTTACGGTTTGAAAGTAATGCTCATTTCCGTGAATGCCCGCAGATCCTAAACCTTTTGGATTTCGGCATTGATTGGACTCCGGGTCGGATCGGATGGCCCGTATTGGATCGGAAAGGAGGACCCGATCCACCTTCTGCCGCATAGAAGTGCACACTGCATTGGAATGAATTCACTAGCTCGGTTCGGGTGGAGACATAGGAACCCAACCCGATCCGCTTTCTCCTTACTGCCAAGAAGAGCACATCGCATTCGAATTAAACGCATCGGTTCAGATCGGATGGATGACTCGATCCGACCCATCTAGGTTGAAATATTTTACTACAAACACTCGAGTTTTACCTATTCTTAAGGTCTGTTCTAATCCTACTTTCACGGACCAGACCAGGCATGGCTTTACACGAATTGCAGGAGACTTCCTCCATTTACCCACTACGTCTAAGCAACGTACTAGATTCGTGACATATGTCATTCATCCTGTAGACTCTCTACATCTATAAATACATGGATTCTAGGACTTTTAAAGGATCTTTGGTCATTCTAACTCTCAGCCTCCATTGAAGAGAACATAAGGACATTGTGCTTCTTCCATATTAATCTAACACGAGGATTTCGTGTATAAAACCACTCTCTCTTTCCCAATAGTTCAATAAAATATAAGGATGTTGTACATATATGATTCCTATGGATTGTAGGAAGGCATTGTATTTGTAATTTGTTAGGACTTAAGAAAATGTAAAGTGGACGTAGGCTTGGTTTGGGACGAACCACTATAAAAACCTTGAATGTTCCTTGTCCTTTACCGCTTTCCTACATTTATTCTCTGTGATCTATGATTGTGAGGACTTCACACTGCATTTTGGTGTTAATGCCATTTTTGGGTCTAATAATAAACAGTAAACAATAAACCGTAAACCATAGACAATAAACCATAAATCGTAAACCATAATCAATAAAGTGTAAACAATAAACTATATAATATAAAGAATAAGCCGTAAACATTTAACCATAAATGATAAATCATAAACAATAAACCATAAACCGTAAAACATGAACAATAAACCATAAACCGTAAACAATAAACAATAAAGTATAAACAGTAAACTATATAAAATAAAGCATAAACCATAAACATTAAGCCACAAATGATATATCATAAACAATAAACCGTAAACCATAGAGAATAAAGTATATACAATAAACCATAAACTATAAACCATAAATTATTAACAATAGAGTATAAAAAATAAACTTAATAAAATATAACCGTAAAACATAAACATTAAGCCATAAATTGTAAACCATAAACTGTAAACCATAAACAATAAAGTAAAAATAGAAAACAATAAAAAAATAAAGAATAAAACATAAAAAATATGCCATAAATTATGAATCGTAAATGTTGACACGCTTTTTTGTCAAAGCCGTCACACATGGAATTTCTGGTTGAAATACGCTTAAGTATTTAGGACATCGTCAGAAGACGGGAAGCGATTTGGTTGAAGTCGCATCACAGGCAAAGGACAGATTGAAACTCCTAACAGTAGAACTCTGAATTAGCTTTAGGTAGAGCTTTTGTTTAGCTAAAATAGACTTACGGCTTGTAAGTTACTGTCATTTCTGTGAATGCCAAAAGAACCGGAAATGTTTGGATCTCGGCAATGGTTGGACTCCGAGTCGGATCGGATGGCCAGGATTGGATCGGAAAGGAGGACCCAATCTAGCTTCTACCGCACAGAAGTGCATACTGCTTTGGAATGAATTCACCGGCTCAATTCGGGTGGAGACGTAGGAACCTGACCTGATCCGCTTTCTCCTTACTGCCAAGAAGAGCACGTCGCCTTCGGATTGAATGCACCGGTTCGGATCGGATGGATGACCCGATCCGACCCATCTGGGATGAGATATTCTACTACACACAATCGAGTTTGACCTATTCTTAAGGCCTGTTCTAATCCTACTTTCACGGATCGGACCAGGCATGGCTTTACACGAATTACAGGAGACTTCCTCCACTTACCTACTACGTCTAAGCAACGCACTAGATTCGTGACACATGTCATTCATCATGGAGACTCTCTACATCTATAAATACCCGGGTTGAGGGACTTCTGAAGGATCTTTGGTCATTCTAACTCTTGGCCTCCATTGAAGAGAACACAAGGACATTGTGCTTCGTCCATATTAATCTTACACAAGGATTGCGTGTATAAAACCACTCTCTCTTCCTTACTTGTTCATTAAAAATATAAGGATGTTGTACGTAAATGATTCCTATGGATTGTAGGAAGGCATTGTATTTTTAATTTCTTAGGACTTAAGAAAATATAAAGTGGAAGTACGCTTGGTTTGGGATGAACCACTATAAAAACCGCATGTGTTCCTTGTCCTTTACCGCTTTCCTATATTTATTCTCTATGATCTGTGATTGTGAGGACTTCACACTGCATTTGGGTGTTAATTCCATTTTTTGGTCTAATATTAAACATAAACCATAAACTATAGACAAAAACCATAAATCATAAACCATAAACAATAAAGTATAAACAATAAACTATATAATTAAAGCATAAACCGTAAACATTTAACCATAAATGATAAATCATTAACAATAAACCATTAACCGTAAAACATGAACAATAAACCGTAAACCATAAACAATAAAGTATGAACAGTAAACTATATAAAATAAAGAATAAAGCATTAACATTAAGCCATAAATGATAAATCATAAACAATAAACCATAAACAATAAACCATAAACAATAAACCATAAAGAATAAAGTATAAACAATAAACAATAAACCATAAACAATAAAGTATAAACAATAAACTTTATAAAATAAAGCCTTTAAGCCATAAACAATAAAGTATAAACAATAAATCATAAACCATGACCCATAAACATTAAACCATAAACCGTAAACCAAAAACCGTAAACCATAAACAATAAACCATAAACAATAAAGTAAAAATAGTAAACTATAAAAAATAAAGAATAAACCATACACAATATGCCATAAATGATAAATCGTAAATGTTGACATGCTTTTTAGTCAAAGCCGTCACACATGGAATTTCTGGTTGACAATACGCTAAAGTATTTTGGATATCGTCAGAAGACGGGAAGCGATTTGGTTGAAGTCGCATCATGAACAAAGGACGGCTCGAAACTCCTAACAGTAGACCTCTGAATTAGCTTTAGGTAGATCTTTCGTTTAGCTAAAACGGACTTACGGTTTGAAAGTTACGGTCGTTTCCATGAACTCCCGCAGAGCCGGAAATTTTTGGATTTCGGCATTGATTGAACTCCGGGTCGGATCGGATAGCCCGGATTGGATCGGAAAGGGGGACCCGATCCACCTTCTACAGCACAGAAGTGCATGCTGCTTTGGAATGAATTCACTGGCTCGGTTTGGGTGGAGACATAGTAACCCGACCCGATCCGCTTTCTCCTTACTGCCAAGAAGAGCACGTCGCCTTCGGATTGAATGCACCGGTTCGGATCGGATGGATGACCCGATCCGACGCATCTGGGATGAAATATTTTACTGCACACACTCAAATTTGACCTATTCTTAAGGCCTGTTCTAATCCTACTTTCACGGATCGGACCAGGCATGGCTTTACACAAATTATAGGAGACTTCCTCCAATTACCCACTACGTCTAAGCAACGCACTAGATTCGTGACACATGTCATTCATCTGGAGACTCTCTACATCTATAAATACAAGGATTCAGGGACTTCTAAAGGATCTTTGGTCATTCTAACTCTCGGCCTCCATTGAAGAGAACATAAGGACATCATGCTTCTTCCATATTAATCTAACACGAGGATTTCGTGTACAAAACCACTCTTTCTTCCCCTCTTGTTCATTAAAATACAAGGATGTTGTACGTAAATGATTCCTACAGATTGTAGAAAGGTATTGTATTTGTAATTTCTTAGGACTTAAGAAAATATAAAGTGGACGTAGGCTTGGCTTGGGATGAACCACTATAAAAACCTCGCGTGTTCCTTGTCCTTTACCGCTTTCCTACATTTATTCTCTTTGATATGTGATGGTGAGGACTTCACACTGCATTTGGGAATTAATGCCATTTTTGGGTCTAATAATAAACTGTAAACCATAAACCGTAAACCGTAGACAATAAACCAAAAATCATAAACCTTAAACAATAAAGTATAAACAGTAACCTATATAATATAAAGCATAAACCTAAAACATTTAACAATAAATGATAAATCATAAACAATAAACCATAAACCGTAAAACATAAACAATAAACCATAAAACATAAACAAAAAAGTATAAACAACAAACTATCTAAAATAAAGCATAAACCGTAAACATTAGGCCATAAATGATGAATCATAAACAATAAACCATAAACAATAAACCATAAACCATGAAGAATAAAGTATAAATAATAAACCATAGGGAGATAGTAATTTCTTATGGGTATTGCCTGTGAAATGACGCAAATCAGGTCAATAGTTTGGACTGGTGGAGATTGATTGGCTGTCCGAGGTAGTTCTCGAGCCTTCTCTCTCGATTTTTATGCATCAGTTGAGGGATCCCAGGGGAGTCAGAGCGAGTATCCTATGCCCTTGGGGCTAGGTGTGAAGCAGGAAGCGGATCGTTTGATTCAATATTTCTGAAAGGTCTTTATTCATTTCCTTTCCTGTCAATGAAAATCTTTCGTTAGGACAGCCATTTTCTTTAACGAAATCGTTAGGAAGCTCGCTTCTCTCTCATCCGATGTCGATAACATCGATGATCGTGCGTTTGATCTATAAAAGATCGCCGTGCTGTTCCTGCAAGCGCTAAGCAAGCGCAGTACTCGAAGTTGACTTCTAGGACTTCTAGTTCAGGGAAAGCGTTCAGTTCAAGCGAGAGCGACCGATCTCTTTAATAAAGGACTCTTTCTTTGCGTTTAGCGAGCTTAGATAATAAATCCTTGTCGTTGCGTAAGGCGAGTAGGTTCTTTTCCCGCTATCCAAAATGCAATCTTTTCATCTTCATGAAGGACAATAAAGTATAAACAATAAACTTTATAAAATAAAGCCATAAGTGATAAAATATAGACAACAAACCATAAACCATGACCCATAAACATTAAACCATAAACCGTAAACCATAAACCATAAATCGTAAACCATAAACAATAAACCATAAACTGTAAACCATAAACAATAAAGTAAAAATAGTAAACTATAAAAAATAAAGAATAAACCATAAACATTATGTCATAAATGATAAATCGTAAATGTTGGCATGCTTTTTTGTTAAGGCCGTCACACATGGAATTTCTGGTTGACAATACGCTAAAGTATTCGGGACATCGTCAGAAGATGGGAAGCGATTTGGTTGAAGTCGCATCACAAACAAAGGACGGCTCGAAACACCTAACAGATGACCTATTTTGGATGTGAAGACATCAATTACGAAGCTCTGCTCTGTAATTCTTGTGGACCTCTGAATTAGCTTTAGGTAGAGCTTTCATTTAGCTAAAACGGACTTACGGCTTGAAAGTAACGCTCGTTTCCGTGAACGCCCGTAGAACCGGAAATGTTTTGATTTCGGCATTGATTGGACTCCGGGTCGGATCAGATGGCCCCGATTGGATCGGAAAGGAGGACCCAATCCACCTTCTGCTGCATAGAAGTGCATGCTGCTTTGAAATGAATTCACCGGCTCGGTTCGGGTGGAGACGTAAGAACCCGACCCGATCCGCTTTCTCCTTACTTCCAAGAAGAGCACATCGCCTTCGAATTGAACGCATCAGTTCGGATTGGATGGATGACCCGATCTGACCCGTCTGTGATGAAATATTTTAATACATACACTCGAGTTTGACATATTCTTAAGGCCTATTCTGATCCTACTTTCACAAATCAGACCAGGCATGGCTTTACACGAATTATAGGAGACTTCCTCCATTTACCCACTACGTCTAAGCAACACACTAGATTCATGGCATATGTCATTCATCCTGGAGACTCTCTACATCTATAAATACACGGATTCAGGGACTTCTGAAGGATCATTGGTCATTCTAACTCTCAGCCTCCATTGAAGAGAACACAAGGACATTGTGCTTCTTCATATTAATCTAACACGAGGATTTCGTGTATAAAACCACTCTCTCTTCCCCACTTGTTCATTAAAATGTACGGATGTTGTACGTAAATGATTCCTACGGATTGTAGGAAGGCATTGTATTTGTAATTTCTTAAAGCTTAGGAAAATATAAAGTGGATGTAAGCTTGGTTTGGGATGAACAACTGTAAAAACCTCATGTGTTCCTTTTCCTTTACCGCTTTCCTACATATATTCTCTATGATCTATGATTGTGAGGGCTTCACATTGCATTTGGGTGTTAATGCCATTTTTGGGTCTAATAATAAATAGTAAACCATAAACCGTAAACCGTAGACAATAAACAATAAATCGTAAATGATTAGCACAGAAATGTGTTTATTTTTATGCTTATATCTTATCTTTATTGTATATAAATAAATGCTACTTTGGGTATTTTGTGTGTTTTTACAGGTCATTGATTAATTGTCTCCTTCATTAAATAAAAGACCACTGATAAGAAAAAGAAGCTACTTTCCCATCTCAACAAGTTTTCAATCACAAAGAAAGCCGTAGCACATTGGTTAAGGCATGGAAATCTGTACAGAAAGACCTAGGTTCGATTCCCATCAAACTCTCTTTTTGCTGAAGAATGGAACGCGTTCACACTGCCTCCCTTGCTTTGAAGAATTCATGGATTATTGATTTATGGTGTATATATATATTCATATGTATGAATATATGATATACACTAATAAATATTTCAAGAATTGGAAGTATTCTTCATAGATAAATCAAAGGGAATCTTTCATTTTTACTCTCCATAAAGATGAAGATTTGATTAGATAGATGCCTATCATGATGCCAATCAATTTACCAATCAACCTCAAATCTCTTGGAAAATGCCAATCAACTTGCCACATGACCAATCAAAAGAGGAAAGCTACATGGAATATTTCAAGTTTATCTTATCTCTTTTATTTGGGAATATATTATTTTCAAGAGGTTGAGTCATGGCCCATTAGAGGATTAGGGTTTTTCAGTTCACCTATATAAGCACATGTATACCCATTGTAACAACCATCCTATATCTCATTCTATTCTCTTCTTCATTAATAAAACTCATTCTTCTTTTTACTTTATGCAATTTTCTATTTCTTAGCAATTAGTGTTGTCTACATGATTAGATTCGGTAGAACACTATTTGTATTTTGCATTTCTTTTCATTAGTGATTGACCGTCTGATTAGATTCAGCGGTAATCCTAATTTTATTTCCTGTTGTTATTTATATTCTGCACTTTTATTTTCTGTATTTTAATCGCATTCATAGGTTAAATTGGATTTGATTAGTAAACCATAAGCAATAAAGTGTAAAAAGAAAACTATATAATATAAAGCATAAACCATAAACATTTAATCATAAATGATAAATCATAAACAATAAACCATAAACCGTAAAACATAAACAGTAAACCGTAAACCATAAAAAATAAAGTATAAACAGTAAACTATATAAATTAAAGCCATCAAACATTATGCCATAAATGATAAATCATAAATGTTAACACGCTTTTTAGTCAAAGACGTCACACATGGAATTTCTGGTTGACAATATGCTAAAGTATTTGTGACATCGTCAGAAAACGGGGAGCGAATTGGTTGAAGTCGCATCACAAACAAAGGATGGCTCGAAACTCCTAACAAATGACCTATTTTGGACCCGAAAACATCAATTATGGAGCTTTACTTTGTAATTCTTGTAGACGTCTGAATTAGCTTTAAGTAGAGCTTTCGTTTTGCTAAAACAGACTTACGGTTTGAAAGTAACGCTCGTTTCCGTGAACGCCCGCAGAACCGGAAACGTTTGGATTTCGGCATTGATTGGACTCTGGGTCGGATCGGATGGCTCGGATTGGATCAGAAAGGAGGACCCAATCCACCTTCCACCGCATAGAATTGCACGCCGCTTTGTAATGAATTCACAGGCTCGGTTCGGGTGGAGACATAGGGACCCGACCCGATCTGCTTTCTCCTTACCGCCAAGAAGAGCACATCACCTTTGAATTGAACGCATCGGTTCAGATTGGATGGATGGCCCGATCCGGCCCGTCTGGGATGAAATATTTTATTACACAAACTCGAGTTTGACCTATTCTTAAGGCCTTTTCTAATCCTACATCCAAGGATCAGACCAGGCATGGAGTTACACGAATTACAGGAGGAGTTACACGAATTACAGGAGACTTCCTCCATTTACCCACTACGTCTAAGCAACGCACAAGATTCGTGACACAAGTCATTCATCTTGGAGACTCTCTACGTCTATAAATACACGGATTCAGGGACTTCTGAAGGATCTTAGGTCATTCTAACTCTCAGCCTCCACTGAAGAGAAAACAAGGACATTGTGCTTCTTTCATATTAGTCTAACACGATGATTTCATGTATAAAACCAATCTCTCTTCCCGACTTGTTCATTAAAATATAAGGATGTTGTATGTAAATGATTCATACAGATTGTAGGAAGGCATAGTATTTGTAATTTCTTAGGACTTAAGAAAATATAAAGTGGACATAAGCTTGGTTTGGGACGAACCACTATAAAAACCTCGTGTGTTCCATGTCATTTACCGCTTTCCTACATTTATTCTCTATGATCTGTGATTGTGAGGACTTCACACTACATTTTGGTGTTGATGCAATTTTTGGAACTAATAATAAACAGTAAACCATAAACCGTAAACCATGGACAATAAACCATAAGCAATAAAGTGTACACAGTAAACTATATAATATAAAGCATAAACCATAAACATTTAATCATAATTGATAAATCATAAACAATAAACCATAAACCGTAAAACATAAACAATAAACCGTAAACCATATACAATAAAGTATAAATAGTAAACTATATAAAATAAAGCCGTCAAACATTATGCCATAAATGATAAATCATAAATGTTGACACGCTTTTTAGACAAAGCATTCACACATGGAATTTATGGTTGACAATACGCTAAAGTATTTGTGACATCATCAGACGACGGGAAGCGAATTGGTTGAAGTCGCATCACAAACAAAGGACAGCTCGTAAACAGTAAACCATAGACAATAAACCATAAATCGTAGACCATAAACAATAAAGAATAATCTATATAATATAAAGCATAAACCGTAAACATTTAACCATAAATGATAAATTATAAACAATAAACCATAAACTGTAAAACATAAACAATAAACCGTAAACCGTAAAACATAAACAATAAAGTATAAACCGTAAACTATATAAAATAAAGCATAAACAATAAACATTAAGCCATAAATGATAAATCATAAACAATAAACCGTAATCAGTAAACCATAAACCATGAAGAATAAAGTATAAATAATAAACCATAAACAATAAAGTATAAACAATAAAATTTATAAAATAAAGCAATAAAACATAAACATTAAGTCATAAATGATAAATTATAGACAATAAACCATGACCCATGAACATTAAACCATAAACCGTAAACCATAAACCGTAAACCATAAACAATAAACAATAAACTGTAAACCATAAACAATAAAGTAAAAATAGTAAACTATAAAAATAAAGAATAAACCATAAACATTATGCCATAAATGATAAATCGTAGATGTTGACATGCTTTTTTGTCAAAGTCGGCACATACGGAATTTCTGGTTGACAATACGCTTAAATATTTTGGACATCGTCAGAAGACGGGAAACGATTTGGTTGAAGTCGCATCAAAAACAAAGGACGGCTCGAAACTCCTAACAATAGACCTCCGAATTAGCTTTAGGTGGAGCTTTCGTTTAGCTAAAACGGACTTACGGCTTGAAAGTAACGCTCGCTTCCGTGAATGCCCACAGAACCGAAAATGTTTGGATTTCAGCATTGATTGGACTCCGGTTCAGATCGGATGGCTCGGATTGGATCAGCATGGAGGACCCAATCCACCTTCTGCCGCACAGAAGTGCATGCTTCTTTGGAATGAATTCACCGGCTCGATTCGGGTGGAGTCGTAGGAATCTGACCCGATTCGCTTTCTCCTTACTGCCAAGAAGAGCACATCGCCTTCGAATTAAACGCATCGGTTCAGATTGGATGGATGACCTGATCCGACCCGTCTGGGATGAAATATTCTACTACACACACTCGAGTTTGACCTATTCTTAAGTTCTGTTTTAATCCTACTTCCACGGATCGGACCAGGCATGGCTTTACACGAATTACAGGAGACTTCCTCCACTTACCCACTACGTCTAAGCAACGCACTAGACTCGTGACACATGTCATTCATTGTGGAGACTCTCTACATCTATAAATACTTGGATTGAGGGACTTCTGAAGGATCTTTGGTCATTCTAACTCTCGGCCTCCATTGAAGAGAACACAAGGACATTGTGCTTCGTCTGCATTAATCTAACACGAGGATTTCGTGTATAAAACCACTCTCTCTTCCCCACTTGTTCATTAAAATATAAGGATGTTGTACGTAAATGATTCCTACGGATTATAGGAAGGCATTGTATTTGTATTTTCTTAGGACTTAAAAAAATATATAGTGGACGTAAGCTTGGTTTGGGACGAACCACTATAAAAACCTCGTGTGTTCCTTGTCCTTTACCGCTTTCCTACATTTATTCTCTATGATCTGTGATTGTGAGGACTTCACACTGCATTTAGGCGTTAATGCCATTTTTGGGTCTAATAATAAACAGTAAACCATAGACAATAAACCAGAAATCGTAATCCATAAACAATAAAGTGTAAATAGTAAACTATATAATATAAAGCATAAACCGTAAACATTTAACCTTAAATGATAAATCATAAACAATAAACCATAAACCGTAAAACATAAACAATAAACCGTAAACCATAAAAGATAAAGTATAAACAGTAAACTATATAAAATAAAGCATAAACCATAAAAAATAAACCATAAAACATAGAGTATGAAGTATAAACAATAAACCATAAACTATAAACAATTAAGTATAAACAATAAACTTAATAAAATAATGCCATAAAACATAAACATTAAGCCATAAACTGTAAACCATAAATTGTAAACCATAAACAATAAAGTAAAAACAATAAACAATAAAAAATAAAGAATAAACCATAAACATTACGCCATAAATGATAAATCGTAAATGTTGACACGCTTTTTTCGAAGCCGTTGCACATGGAATTTCTGGTTAACAATACGCTTAATTATTTGGGACACAGTCAGAAGACGGGAAGCGATTTGATTGAAGTCGCATCACAAACAAAGGACGGCTCGAAACTCCTAACAGTACACCTCTAAAATAACTTTACGTAGAGCTTTAGTTTAGCTAAAACAAACTTACGGCTTGAAAGTTACGTTTGTTTCCGTGAACACCCACGGAACCGAAAATGTTTGGATTTCGGCATTGATTGGACTTCGGGTCGGATCGGATGGCCTAGATTGGATCGGAAAGGAGGACCCGATCCACCTTCTGCCGCACATAAGTGCACTCTTCTTTGGAATGAATTCACCGGCTTGGTTCGGGTGGAGACGTAGGAACCCGACCCGATTGGCTTTCTCCTTACTACCAAGAAGAGCACGTCGCCTTCGGATTGAATGCACCGGTTCTGTAATGACCCGCATTTTTAGTAGTCGAATAATTTATTTAATTATTAATTATCGATTTAATGATATTGATATTAAATAATATTTATATTTAATTAATATAAATAGTAGAAAATAATATATTTTCGGAATAATCGGAAATAACAGAATTCATCATATGGTGTGAATTGGACGATATAAAATATATAATTCAGTTTATATTGAATTATATTAACAAATATATTATTTAAACGAAGTCTGAAAGTATAATAAATATTATAATTAAAATCGAGCTCCAAATGGCGCGGTAGTTCACGATTTGGTGATTTGAACTTCAACTGGAAATACAGGATTTGTTTTAAGTCGGATTTCTGTGAAACAAGAAACGTTCGGAGCTGGTGAAGTATATTTTTCTGGTAGAAGAGAAAAATCAGGATTTCGCCATGTAGATTTTGATTTATGTCCAAATCAAATTTTAGAAAAATCGCTATGGAATTCCTTTATAATTTATAACGATTTATTTATATTTATAAAAGGAATTTCATTATAAATCGAATATCGATTTAATCGGGATTTGAAATATCGAGTTAGAAATTCTTATTGGAATATTCTGAAGCTGTATGATATTCCACTATGAATATATGCAATAATATTTATTTATAAATAATTAATTTAATTCTATTTATATATTTAAAAGGGTTATTTAGAGCTTTAAAAATAGTCAGTTTTGCAAACGACCTTAGAATTCGACGAAACTAATTTTGTTGGATCCGCAATATTAAATTATTGCTAGATTTCAGTTTCTATGATTTTTGAAGTCAGTATGTGGCCGCATGGGATTTTAACGTGAGAAACAGTCGATAATTTGACCTTTACAAATACGCTGTGTGAGCAAATGAATTCGGAATTCGACGAAACCAGTTTCGTTGGGACCGTAAAATTGAACTGTAGCTGCATGTCCAGTTTCATGATTTTTAGGTGTCGTGTGTGATCACATGAATTTTTAGAAGGCGAAAACGAATATAAAATAATAACAAAAAATTATCTAAAAATATCCTAAGCTATAAGTGAACTACGTAAGGCCGCGTTCCTCTCCTCTCAGCCTCACCATCATGTTTTTAAACGCAAGAGAAAAATAGGGGCTGCCACATTTTTTTTCATTTCTGTAAACCAGTTTCATCTTTGAAAAATCATATCAATCCGTAGAAAAATCCTAAAATCACAACTAAACCATTTTTGGACTCCAGGTGTTGTGAGCTTCCATCTCATATGAGTTTTATGGTGCTCGACGTCGATTCTTGGTTGTGGGGTTTTCAACAGCGGCGCTAGGGTTGATCGAGGCGAGCGATTGAAGCTCTAATGAGGGATTTCGAGTTCGTATTTATAATCCAAGGATCGAATAGCACCTATTTTGAATTTTTGGGATATTTTTAGAGTAAAAAGTGACGCATTGAGCTGTGTGTTACTCGAGATGGGCTGTTCGTCGCTTCCATCAGGAGACATGCTAGTGTCATAGATTGGGGATGAGGATGAAGAGGCCGAGTAGTGGAGTCAAATGTCGAAGACCATTTTCGAATTCGTGGAGGATTAAGAGTAGAAGAGTGGATCAAAGAAGCCAGAAATGGTGAGGTACAATGTACAGGCCACGATTCAAAGTCGGGGAAGAAGGACCAAGCGGGTATTGGGTTGCGGGTTAGTGGTAAATGGGCTGGAAAGGAAAGCAAAAGGTTGGGCCCAATAATGATAAATGTCTAAATTTTTATTTAAATTTAAAATAGTGTATTAACTTCTAAAGTGTATAACTTCGTCATATGTAATCAGAATTTCACGAAACAAAATCTGTTGGGATCATATGGACGAGCACTACATGATGGAACTGACGGGGAGTGAATCGAAGCTCGTTACAATTTATTGCAAAATAAATTGTCCGTCTGAATCAAATCGAGCGATGGCTATCTTTATTAACGATGATCGACCAATGTGAGTAAAACTCACCAACTCTGAACAATTATATTTTTGTAATGTATTCTTAGAACTGATAATTTTCTGTTGATTGTTGTGTGTTAACTGTTTGGTTGAATTGGTTGTGTATTGATTGAAATCATAGATAACGATATATATATATATCGTTAATCAAATATTGATTCTGTTTAATAGAATATTTTATATTCGCGTTGTTTAACATCTATGATGCAGGGAAACAGGTTGGAGGGACACAACTGGGTTCCTTAATATTATAATACTATTTTGTTCATATATTGTGTTATATGATGTGATGTATGATCTGAGATTGATTATAGTGACAATGGTCTGGTTATTTGGTACTGTTAAATACTAGAAGAAATATTGAAATAAAATATTATATAAAATCGAAAGATTTTATATAGAAGGAAGATTTCAAACTGTGCATTTAAATAGAATGAATTTAAAAGGAAACTTTGAATGTTATATTAAAAAAGAAATATTTATAAAATCAAAAGATTTTATAAAAAGAAATATTTATTTAGAAAATAAATAGAAAGAGTTAAAGAAATATTTATTTGGGAAATAAATAAAAAATTAAAAGGAAAATATGTGCGAAACAAATAGAAAAGGGAAATATTTATTTGTTAAATTAATAGAATGATAAAAAGAAAATATTTATATGAAATATATACAGATAAATAGAATTATAAAGGAATGTTTATTTAGGAAATAAACAGAATTAGAAAAGGAGTAAATATTTGTAAAACAAATAAGGTATTATAGAAAGACATATTTAGGAAAATAAATAGGATTTTATAAAAAGGATATTTGGAAAATAAATATCAAAAAGAGTGAATCAAATATAGTTATTCGAAACAAAGTCAAAACAGACATAGTTATTTAGAATGAAGTTAAATCGAATATAGTTATTCGAACTAGAATTAATTAAGTAAAGTTAATTGAATATTAGTTATTCAATTAAAGTTAATCGAATATTAGTTATTCGAATAAGAGTTAATCAAATAGAGTTAACCAAAAACTAGAAACTAACTGGAGATTAGTTAAGTTGAATGGTTTTCTAAGTGACGAACTTATGTTGGTTTCGGCCTTCGGGATTGATACTTAGGGAATTGTTCTCTTACTAGTTTACAGTTAGGGACTGATAGTTGAGGAATAATAGTGATTTGTAAATAAGCAGATGGAAACGTTTTCCAGTGTTAATAACATATATTTTCTAAACATAGAAAATAAGGAAATATGAATGAACATATATATATGGTTGATGATTTGATCGATAGAATTTCCATCTGGAAATAATATCGTTGTTTGCACACGTGTTTTTCTTTTATAGTTAAATCACCGACTATCAAAGTTTTGACCATTTTAACGTTGTTAATACGGAGAGACCGGTTATATTATTATCCGATGAACCACTCCATATTGGCATAAGCGTTGCGAATCAATTATGCTGAATATATTGAAGACGGAGTAAAGTGCAAGGGCTGTTGTATAAATCTTAGATAACAATTGCCTAAGATGGATGTACTGAATAGTGCCTTCGGTTTGTCCAGTCCTAGGACAACTTGTATGGAAGAAGGTCTGACAGAGTATATCTAATAGATCGCGTAAGTTGATCTCTTCAAGCGTTTTCACGTTTGGTGGCGGAGGAATTCGTTTCTCTTAGCTGTATACCCGTTGTATTTTTGGGGAAATCAAATTGTGATTTGGCGGGTATGACGATGTGACATTCAAAGTGAATAATTGTGTGATCTGTCAGAGATAAGCGTGTCCTCTAGCCACACAAATAGGAAATGACAAAAATCGAGCAGGCAGCATGGCTATGTAGGTCGCACCTATTAGGGTGTACAATCACCTGATCTAGAGTTTCATTTATTTCTAAAAATCTATTGTCGATGCTGTCCCATTCGAGAAATGGTTGCTGATCCCAACCGTTGGTGATATACATTCAATACACTCAAGTGAAATGAGTGGTTGGTCATGTGTGGCCGGGTTGCAAGATGTTCTTGTTGAACCCAGTGTATTCCTCTCTGGAGGTACAATAGCGAATGGTGGTTCCATACCTTGTCATAGTTGGAAATCCATTACCCAATTCGTGCCTGCGGTTTTGATTGTATACTATATATGTAGAACGTGAGATGAAAGCGTTTCTGCTAGAAGATTATTGTATTGGGGTTGATAGACACTACTATAATATAAAAAAGGTTTTTGATATAAAGATATTTTGGATCTCATAAGGGGAAAAAACCCGTTTCGTTATACGGCATGGTCTTATGAGATATCGTTTACTTGTTCAAACTGTTTTAAACTGTTTTACTCATACCAGTCCCATGACTGACCCAGAGTTTATTTTGTTTTGTTTTCCCTAAACTCTTGGGTGCCCAATATTGTACAGGCAATCAAGTAGTCGGGATTTACAGATACTTGAAGAGATGGAGCAGGAGGCTTCAGGATTTTATATAGCTATTGTTATTCTGCTGTGACGTAAGTGCTGTACTTGATAATGATATGTATATTGAAGTATAAATCTTTTATTTCAAAGTTATATTATATTTTATTCATTCTGCTATGAGATTCATGTTTACTCTGATGTTGTGTTCTTCTTCTTCTTCTATTCCATGTTTCTATCTTATCTATCCTCACCCTCTAATTTCTTTCATTAACCATCCGGTATTTTTGACTCTTGATGTTCGATACGTGTTGTATATTGGATAATCAAGGTCGACTTTTTCCGGGTCATTACAGTTGATATCAGAGCTTAAGGTTAAGTGAATTACCTTGGCTCTGTGGCGTGACTCAATAGAGATGGGGTTAGCAATAACCTAGATTGAGTTTGAGTGTATATATACAAGAGCGTATTTGTTATTTGATATAAAATTGTTTTATATTGTGGAGATTTATTGGTTGAGTTGTTTATGTGTTATTGTCGATCAGTTTGATCCACTATATCGATAGGAGTTACTAAACACTTGAATACGACGAACCGACATGGTATGTTTTGAAAAGAGGGTAAACGAAATAATTTTACCCAAATTATATTTTTGATATAAAGGATTTATATCGGAGTGATTATAATATATTGGATATATTGGTTGTTATGATAATCGAGTAAGATTATAAAAATGCGAAATGGTTATGTATATAACCAAATAATATTCGTATAAGTGTTACGAAATGAATTAAATCTGAATTTGGATAAGAATTGAAATTAAAACCCTGAAAATTTGGAACAGAGTTTGTAAATAGATTTGGATTAAATATATGTAAATTTTAAGATCCTGGGAGATTTTAAATTGTATTCCAAGCACTTGTGAATGATATTTTGGACCGATTTCAAAATAAAAGTGTTTAAGAATGATTTTGAAAGTGATATAGTATTGAACTCACTTCGATAACTGGAAAATAATTCTAATAATGACTGCAGCATAATCAGTGTTCATTTTCGAGTTCTAAGTGACGGATTACTACCAAAGATTTTTTATTTTTGAATTGTTTTGAGGAAACAAGATTGTTTTGAATCCTGAAAAGAAATATTTGACTTTTGAAAAGGTAAGCTATTTGAAAATTCCCAGGCATAGATTGTTTAAAATAAAAACAAGTTAAATAATACTTTAGAAAGCAAATTGGGATTAAAGTAAAGCCAGTTAAGTGGTAACTGAAATTGAATTGAAATCGAATAGGATTGGATTTGTGAAATTTGAATTTGAAATGTGATTGGATAATCGAGTTAAGAGTTTGGAATCAAGAATTGAACTTGAGTTGAAATGGGATTTGCTTTGGATATAAGCGAATAGCCATGTTGAGGATAAATTGATTAGAATTTGATTGGGATAACATTGGTATATGTTGAGTTGATAGCATATGGAAGTGATAGAGTTGATATGCCCGACAAAAAGATACAAGTTTATATTTCATATGATATGGGATTTATGAGCCGATTTGGCAAGCTGCTTGGCTATTTGATTTTCTTTTGGGTTGGAGAAGGCCTACAGAGGCGAGTTGTGGTTTTACTGATTGAGCTGTAAAAAGGAGGTTATGGCGAAATTTTTCGAAAAATTAAGATGTTAGAAAATTTTCGGAATTTTTGAAAATTTTAGTTAGTCGGAATAAATTAATATTTTGGTCGATATTAATTGGTTCAGTTGAAACTAAAATTAAGAGGTAAACCGATAAATATTTACCCAGTAGATAGTGTCGTCTTCTACCTTAGCAATTTCGAGGACGAAATTATTTTAAGAGGGAAAGATGGTAATGACCTACATTTTTAGCAGTCGAATAATTTATTTAATTAATTATTAATTATCATTTTAACGATATCGATAACTGGAATTAAATAATATTTATATTTAATTAATAGAAATTAATATACTTTCGGAATAATCGGAAATAACAGAATTCATGATATGGTTAGAATTAGATGATACAAAATATACAATTCAGTTTATATTGAATTATATTGATGAATATATTATTTAAACGAAGTCTGAACGTATAATATATATTATAATTAAAATCGAGCTCGAAATGGCGTGGCAGTTCGCGATTTGGCGATTTGAACTTCAAGTGGAAATACAGGATCCGTTTTAAGTCGGATTTCTGTGAAATAAGAAACGTCCGGATCTGGTGAAGTATATTTTTCTAGTAGAAGAGAAAAATCAGGATTTCATCGTGTAGATTTTGATTTATATCCAAATAAAATTTTAGAAATTCGCTATGGAATTACTTTATAATTTATAACGATTTATTTATATTTATAAAAGGAACTTCATTATAAATCGAATATCGATTTAATCGGGATTTGAAATATCGAGTTAGAAATTTGTATGGGAATATTCTGAAGGTGTATGATATTCCACGGAGAATATATGTGACAATATTTATTTATAAATATTTAATTTAATTATATTTAAATATATTTATATATTTAAAAGGGTTATTTAGTGCTTTAAAAATAGCCAGTTTTGCAAACGACATCAGAATTCGACAAAACAAATTTTGTTGGATCTGCAATGTTAAATTATTGCTAGATTTCAGTTTCCATGATTTTTGAAGTCAGTATGTGGCTGTACGGGATTTTATTGTGAGAAACAGTCGATAATTTGACCTTTAAAAATACGCTGCGTGTGCAAACGAAGTCGGAATTCGATGAAACCAGTTTCGTTGGGACCGTAATATCGAACTGTAGTTGCATGTCCAGTTTCGTGATTTTTAGGCATCGTGTGTGATCACATGAATTTTTAGAAGGCGAAAACGAATATAAAATAATAAAAGAAAATTATCTAAAAATATCCTAAGCTATAAGTGAACTACATAAAGCCACGTTCCTCTCCTCTCAGCCTCACCATCATGTTTATAAATGCAAGAGAAAAATAGGAGCCGCCACATTTTTTTTCATTTCTATAAACCAATTTCATCTTTGAAAAATCATATCAATCCGTAAAAAAATCCTGAAATCACAACTAAAACATTTTTGGACTCCTGGTGTTGTGAACTTCCGTCTCATTTGAGTTTTATGGTGTTTGACGTCGATTCTGGGTTGTGTGGTTTTCAACAGCGGCGCAAGGGTTGATCAAGGCGAGCGATTGAAGCACTAGTGAGGGATTTCGAGTTCGTATTGATAATCCAGGGATCGAATAGCACCTGTTTTGAGTTTTTGGGATTTTTTTCAGAGTAAAAAGTTACACATCGAGCTGTATGTTGCTCGAGATGGGCTGTTCATTGCTTCCATCAGGAGGCGTGCTAGTGTCATAGATTGGGGATGAGGATGAAGAGGCCGAGAAGTGGAGTCAAATGGTGAAGACCATTTTCCAATTCGTGGATGATTAAGAGTAGAAGAGTGGATCAAAGAAGTCGGAAATGGTGAGATTCAATGTACAAGCCACGGTTCAATGTTAGGGAAGAAGGACCAAGCGGGTATTGGGTTGCGTGTTAGTGGTAAATGGGCTGGAAAGGAAAGCAAAAGGTTGGGCCCAATAATGATAAATGTCTAAAGTTTTATTTAAATTTAAAATAGTGTATTAACTTCTAAATTGTATAACTTCGTCATACGTAATCAAAATTCCGCGAAACAAGATCCGTTGGGATAGTATTGACGAGCACTACACGATGGAACTGACGGGGAGTGAATCGAAGCTCGTTACAATTTATTGCAAAATAATTTGTCCGTCTGAATCAAATCGAGCGATGGTTATCATTATTAATGATGATCGACCAATGTGAGTAAAACTCACCAACTCTAAATAGTTATATTTTTATAATGTATTCTTAGAATTGATAATTTTCTATTGATTGATGTGTGTTAACTGTTTGGTTGAATTGGTTATGTATTGATTGAAATCATAGATAACGATATATATATATAAATCGTTATTCGAATATTGATTCTGTTTAACAGAATATTTTATATTCGTGTTGTTTAACATCTGTGATGCAGGGAAACAGGTTAGAGGGACCCAACTGGGTTCCTCAATATTATAATAATGTTTTGTTCATATATTGTGTTATATGATGTGACGTATGATCTGAGACTGATTATAGTGACAATGGTCTGGTTATTTGGTACTGTTAAATACCAGAAGAAATACTGAAATAAAATATTATATAAAATCGAAAGATTTTATATAGAAGGAAGATTTCAAACTGTGCATTTATATAGAATGAATTTAAAAGGAAACTTTCAATGTTATATTGAAAAAGAAATATTTATAAAATCAAACGATTTTATAAAAAAAATTATTTAGAAAATTAATAGAAAGGGTTAAAGAAATATTTATTTGGGAAATAAATAAGAATTTAAAAGGAAAATATGTATGGAACAAATAGAAAAGAGAGATATTTATTTGTTTAATAAATAGAATGATAAAAATGAAATATTTATATGAAATAAATATAGAAAAATAGAATTATAAAGGAATATTTATTTAGGATATATATAATTAGAAAAGAAGTAAATATTTGTAAAACAAATAAGGTATTATAGAAAGACATATTTGGGAAAATAAATAGGATTTTATAAAAAGGATATTTGGAAAATAAATATCAAAAAGAGTGGATCGAGTATAGTTATTCGAAACAAAGTCAAAACGGACATAGTTATTTAGAATGAAGTTAAATCGAATATAGTTATTCGAACTAGAATTAATCAAGTAAAGTTAATTGAATATTAGTTATTCAATTAAAGTTAATCGAATATTAGTTATTCGAATAAGAGTTAATCAAATAGAGTTAAGCAAAAATTAGAAACTAACTGGAGATTAGTTAAGTTGAATGGTTTTCTAAGTGATGATCTGATGTTGGTTTCGGCCTTCGGGATTGATACTTAGGGAATTGTTCTCTTACTAGTTTACAGTTAGGGACTGATAGTTGAGGAAGAATAGTGATTTGTAAATAAGCAGATGGAAATGTTTTCCATTGTTAATAAGATATATTTTCTAAACATAGAAAATAAAGAAATATGAATGAATATATATATATGGTTGATGGTTTGATCGATAGAATTTCCATCTGGAGAAAATATCGTTGTCTGCACACGTGTTTTTCTTTGATAGTTAAATCATCGACTATCAAAGTTTTGACCATTTTAACGTTGTTAATATGGAGAGACCGGTTGGATTATTATCCGAAGAACCAATCCGTATTGGCATAAGCGTTGCGAATCAAGTATGCTGAATATATTGAAGACGGAGTAAAGTGCAAGGGCTGTTGTATAAATCTTTGATAACAATTGCCTAAAATGGATGTACTGAATAGTGCCTTCGGTTTGTCCAGTCCCAGGACAGCTTGTATGGAAGAAGGTCTGACAGAGTATATTCAATAGATCGCGTAAGTTGATCTCTTCAAACATATTCACGTTTGGTGGTGGAGGAATTCATTTCTCTTAGCTGTATACCTGTTGTATTTTTGGCGAAATCAATTTGTGATTTGGCGAGTATGACGATGTGACATTCAAAGTGAATAATTGTGTGATCTGTCAGAGATAAGCGTATCCTCTAGCCTCACAACTGGGAAATGACAAAAATCGCGCAGGCAGCATGGCTATGTATGTCGCACCTATTAGGGTGTATAATCACCTAATCTAGAGATTCATTTATTTCTAAAAATCTGTTGTCGATGCTATCCCATTCGGGAAACGGTTGCCAATCCCAACCGTTGGTGATGTACATTCGATACACTCAAGCGAAATGAGTGGTCGGTCATGTGTGGCCGGGTTGCAAGATGTTCTTGTTCAACCCAGTGTATTCCTCTCTGGATGTACACTAGCGAAAGGCGGTTCCATACCTTGTCATAGTTGGAAATTCGTTACCCAATACGTGCTTGCGGTTTTGATTGTATACTATATATGTAGAACGTGAGATGAAAACGTTTCTGCCAGATGATTGTTTTATTGGGGTTGATAGACACTATTATAATTTCAAAAAGGTTTTTGTTATAAAGATATTTTGGATCTCATAAGGCTAAAACCCGTTCCGTTATACGGCGTGGTCTTATGAGATATTGTTTACTTGTTCAAACTGTTTTAAAATTTTTTACTCACACCAGTCCCATGACTGACCCAGAGTTTATTTTGTTTTGTTTTCCCTAAACTATTGGGTGCCCAATTTTGTACGGACAGTCAAGTAGTCGGGATTTACAGATACTTGAAGAGCTAGAGCAGGAGGCTTTAGGATTTTATATAGCTGTTGTTATTCCACTGTGTTGTAAGTGCTGTACTTGATAATGATATGTATATTCAAGTACTAATCTTTTATTTAAAAGTTATGTTATATTTTATTCATTCCGCTATGAGATTCGTGTTTACTCTGATGTTGTGTTCTTCTTCTTCTATTCTAAGTTTCTATCTTATCTATCCTCACCCTCTAATTTCTTTCATTAACCATCCGGTATTTTCGACTCTTGATGTTCGATATGTGTTGTATATCGGATAATCAAGGTCGACTTTTTCCGGGTCGTTACAGGTTCGGATCGGATGGATGACCCGATCCGACCCATCTGGGATGAAATATTCTACTGCACACACTTGAGTTGGACCTATTCTTTAGGCCTGTTCTAATCCTACTTTCACGGATCGGACCAGGCATGGCTTTACACGAATTACAGGAGACTTCCTCCACTTACCCAGTACGTCTAAGCAACGCACTAGATTCGTGACATATGTCATTCATCGTGGAGATTCTCTATATTTATAAACACACAGATTGAGGGACTTCTGAAGGATCTTTGTTCATTCTAACTCTCGGCCTCCATTGAAGAGAACAGAATGACATTGTTTTTCGTCCATATTAATCTAACATGAGGATTTCGTGTATAAAACCACTCTCTCTTCCCCACTTGTTCATTAAAATATAAGGAGGTTGTACGGAAATGATTCCTACTGATTGTAGGAAGGCATTGTATTTGTAATTTCTTAGGACTTAAGAAAATATAAATTGGAAGTAGGCTTGGTTTGGGATGAACCACTATAAAAACCTCGTGTTTTTCTTGTCCTTTGCCGCTTTCCTACATTAATTCTCTATGATCTATGATTGTGAGGACTTCACACTACATCTGGGTGTTAATGCCATTTTTGTGTCTAATAATAAATAGCAAACCATAAACCGTAAAGCATAGACAATAAACCATAAATCGTAAACCGTAAACAATAAAGTATAACCAGTAAGCTATATAATATAAAGCATAAACCGTAAACATTTAATCATAAATGATAAATCATAAACAATAAACCATAAACCGTAAAACATAAACAATAAACCATAAACCGTAAACCATAAACAATAAATTATAATATAACATAAAGCATAAACCATAAACATTAAGCCATAAATGATAAATCATAAACAATAAACCATAAACAATAAACCATAAACCATAAAGAATAAAGTATAAAGAATAAACCATAAACAATAAAGTATAAAAAATAAACTATATAAAATAAAGCCTTTAAGCCATAGATGATAAATTATAGACAACAAACCATAAACCATGACCGATAAACATTAAACCGTAAACCGTAAACCATAAACCATAAACCGTAAACCATAAACAATAAACCATAAACTGTAAACCATAAACAATAAAGTAAAAATCGTAAACTATAAAAATAAGGAATAAACCATAAACATTATGCCATAAATGATAAATCGTAAATGTTGACATGATTTTTAGTCAAAGTCGTCACACATGGAATTTCTGGTAGACAATACGCTTAAGTATTTGGGACATCGTCAGAAGACGGGAAGCGATTTGGTTGAAGTCACATCACAAACAAAGGACAGCTCAAAACTCCTCACAGATGACCTATTTTGGACCTGAAAACATTAATTATGGAGCTTTGCTCTATAATTCTTGTACATCTCTGAATTAGCTTTAGGTAGAGCTTTTGTTTAGCTAAAACTGACTTATGGTTTGAAAGTTACGCTCATTTCCGTGAACGCCTGCAGAACTGGAAACGTTTGGATTTCGACATTGATTGGACTCCGGGTCGGATCGGGTGGCCCGGATTGGATCCGAAAGGAGAACCCGATCCACCTTCTGCCACACAGAAGTGCATGCTGCTTTGGATTGAATTCACCGTCTCGGTTCGGGTGGAGATGTTGGAACCCAACTGTAACACCCCACATTTTTAATAGAATTGAAAATGTACATATACATAGCTAGGTAAATAATGGTGATGTACAATGAAATTTTTTTAATATATGGAAAAGAAGGAAAAATTAATTCGATAATAGTGTACGTAACAGAGAAGATAATAAAATAAGGATACTTAATTTAAATATTAGGAATTAAGTAAAATGGACAACACCATTGCGTTCATCTCTGAATTCTGCTTGGAATAGAGTCCAAGTTTTTATAAATCGGACTCCGTGTGAAAGAGATATGGCCTTCAGAAGATTCAAAAAAAAATTCAAAATTTACATAGGAAAATAACCAGGCAGGTCGACTAGGGGGACAACCTACCCAGGGAGGTCGACATGGGGGTCGACCTACCCAAGGAGGTTGAACTAGGGGTCGACCTACCCCCAGATTCGGGCATAATTCACTTTTTCGCACCAGGACGAGATTTCTGAGTAGATTCGTTGGTTCCTACCTATATAAACACCCCTAGACCTAGTGCTTTCTCTGCACAACTCCATTACGCCTCCACTCTGACCTAATCTAAAGAGAATTTTCTTCTTCTTCCTCCTCAATGGATCTAAACAATTCTTCTTCTCCACCAAATCTTAGATCCATCTTCTCTCTTCACGAATCTATTGCTAAATTAAAAAGAATGAGATTTAGGATTTCAACTACCGAAAATAAAACAAAAGGGAGATTAAGATCTAAAATACCGCGCAAGAAAAGAGGAGGGATTCAGATCCGCAACCTACGCCGCGAAAGGAAATCAAAGGAAGATCAGATCTGTAAATTGGGGCATGAAATCAATCAAAGTCAAATCAAATTCATGAATTGAAGAAGAAAATCAAAGATCTACTAATTGGAGCGCAAAAACACTGTGAGTGGAATTATAATAAACTTGTTGTATAACAGTATTATTATCGTTCATCATTCCCCAGTTATAAATTCAATTCAAGATTCATGTTATAATAATTGTTCTTTTATTCTCCTTCCCCTTTTTAATTTTGGATCTACGTTATCTCGATCCTAGACGAAATCTAATTATACATGCGAACGGTTGGAATATGGGAATGTTGGGCATAATCTATTTTATGCAGTCGAGGAATATAATCATAAATTTGGGAAATTGTGGCATAACAATTATTATTGCAAATATTGGGATAATTGGCGGAATTTGTTTATGACTTGAAATTAAGCCTAAAAGGTGAATTAGATTATATGTATAAACGTGCAGAAATATATTGGGAAAATATTGATTTTATGAAATTGGGTATAATGGGATTTTGGAAATTGGCATGTTTGGATATGAATAACATGGAATTGGTGAATTTGGCTATAATTGAGTAATTTGGGTAAAAAGATTATTTCATGAATGATTATATAAGCAAAGTAGAAATGGGTTAAGTAGCACTTGACATATGAATAAACTTAACCAACATATGAGGAATGATGCTAACCTATTAGGAACACATGTATGGAAAAATTGGAATAATAGGTATAGCCTATTAATGGGATTATAAGCATGAACATAAATTGGGGCTTTTGGGTAGAGCTTGAATTTGAGACTTGGAAATTGTATATGCCGTTAAGATCCTAGAAACATAATTAAAAAATGGAATATGTTAGACAAACCATGTTTTTATGTAATTATGGAACTCGACAAATAACATGAAATTGAGAATATGGCATAACTTGAACAAGAACACGCTTGTGAATTGATAATTGACGTTTGATATCGAGAATGAACATGCTTGTGAATTGATAATTGACATTTGATATCAAGAATGAACATGAACATGCTTGTAAATTTATAATTGGCCTATGACAACTAGAATAGACATGAATTGTTAATTGCTAAACAAGAAACATGGCTAACTCGAGGTTAGAACGAGTTTGCGGTGTAATCCTGCCTGGAACCGCTCGAAACATCCAGTGACCGCAAACAATAGGTTCTAATGTGAGAAGTTAGTCATAACATGATTGAAACCCGAGGTTAGATTGAGTTATGGCGTAATCCTGCACGGAACCAACCGGCTTATCCAGTGACCACAACAATAGGTCTAATGTGAGAGGTTGGGCAATAATAATTAATTAATGCTAATAACACATGATAGTATGGTAAGGTTAAGTCAACATGAAATACTAGACAACACTTAACCAATCTGACATGATATATGGGTGGGTTAAGTCAACATGAACCGCTAGACAACACTTGACCAATTTGACATGACATATGGGTGGGTTAAGTCGACGTGAACTGCTAGATAACACTTAACCAATTTGACATGATATATGGGTAGGTTAAGTCAACATGAACTGATAGAGAAAACTTAACCAATTTGGCATGGTACTTGGGTTGAATTGAATACGCTATTGGGGGTTAAGTCAACTTGGACACATGGGCAAACATAACCAATATCAAAGCAAGGAAAAGTGGGGAATGATAAGATTAAATAATGAATAAACTTATCCTAGGGATAAGAAACGAATATGACTTAAGATGTAATACAAGACTCGAAGGGTGGGACGGCTTATTCCACGAAATAAGTTAATCTAAGCGGGAAATGTGGAAAAACACCCGTACGTTATCATTTGATAAAGAGAACTTAAGTCATGCTTGAATTCATTGGTAAACCTTAGTTAAAAGGAACTAAGTAACAAACCTTAGTTAAAGAGAACTAAGTACCAGAAACTACGTATCAAACCTTGGTTAAGAGAACCAAGTAATAAACCTTAGTTAGGAGAACTAAGTAAGTAACGAGAAAGAGAACTAAGTAGTAAATCTTAATTAAGAGGACTAAGTTGTAAACCTTAGTTAAGAAAGCTAACGATTCAGGAAACTAAGTAGTAAACCTTAGTTAAGAGAACTAACTAGTAAACCTTAGTCAAGAAAGCAAAGTAGATCACGAGGAGGAGAGAACGTCCATCTGGTCATGAAGAAGGCTCCAACGAACTAGGTTACGAAGCACGCGTTAGAAGAGCCAAGGGTATGCCTTGGTTGCAATATAAGCAACCTAAAGACTACGATGGGTCAGCATGAGGCGACGATATCTTGTTTAGCCCTGTGATAGCATGTCGTCGTCTACCTACCATCTTGAGTCAATCGAGCACGTGAAGCGGAAAGGCGGAGAAATCCAAAAGACCATATACTTGCTATCTAGTTATAGGTGAGGCTGGCCAATAGGTTTGTGGGGGTATAGAGGGCCTGCGTACAGTTCTCATTCTTGATTTTCTTGGGTGCCTTTCATTAGTTGAGGGAGGAGTCAAGTGGGACCATAGCCACACGCAGATAAAAACAGACCTTAGCATCTGCGTCGGCAGATAACTTAAAGCTCCCGACCGAGTTCCGTGTTTCTTGATTAGCCCTGCCACGGGACTTGGGCCGCACATATAGAGGACATGTGTAACTAGACATCGATAACGATTCACGACACATACGTGGGGAAAGTCTAGGAACATACATCGCTCTGGGTAGTGTATCCTAGACTAGGGGGCATCGTTCGATAGGTAGCATAATCTCTAGTTGGACCTCGGTCGCGTAAACCCTGAATCCGAGAAGCTTTCAATAGGAAGCATAAACCCCAGTGGCCCTGGGTAGCGTAAACCCTGGTTGAAACTAGGAAACGCTCGATAGTGAACCTTAGAATAGATCTAGATGATACACGGAATCTAGCAAGATCAAGAGTGGCAGTCCAAACGATTTTGAGAATGGTGGCACTACACTAAAGTTGTATAGATTTACATGATGAGGCCCGTACGACATACGACAAGGGACTGTATATATACATAGAAAGGATTAGACGAGTTGGGGGTATCTACATATACGTTGTATTAGGTTAACCTACTAGTGGGACATGAGTATAGCCTAGAGAGCTAATATCGTGAATAACCTACTAAGCAAGAAAATATAAATGAACGGTATATGTACGATTTTACAGAAGTTTATTCTAGGTCCACTTACGCAGAACTTATGTTCTGACCCCCTCCTCATTACATACTTCCAGGTTAGGTTCCTGACAGAGATGGTATAACTTTGGATACTGGTTTAGCAGTTTTGTTAATAAGGTAAAGCAAAATTTGAATATTATACTTTATTTGCTTCCACTGTGAGATGCTTTAGGAATTCTAACATGTTTCTTTATCTCTGTCTTTTTCTGCAGGATACCAGAGCAACCAACTCGGGTTTCGATAGATAGAATTTGAAAAATTCAGTCTGTCAGAATCCGGGTTGTCATATCTGGTATTAGAGCTTTTGTTTAGTGATCATAGGGAGATAATGAGTGAACGTATTTTTATTTTCTAAAATATAAATGTATTATATATATAAACCTAAATCCATATAGTAGCCCACTAGACATGAAAAGAGTTAGGATGTCTAGTTTGTACACTCAAGGAATGAACATATGAATTTGGAAACCATTTGGTGGTTGGGAAAGTGTACAATATGACTTGAAGCTAGAGAAAGAAAAGTATCCCATAGGATAGAAACTGAAATATTAGAATTTCAGATTAGTGGGTTTAGAAATAAAACCTTAGAAACTAGAAAAGGTTGAAATATGGAAAATGGATTAGGAATGTATATAGTTAAGAGAATTGAATTCGTGAAAGTGCCTAGGAAAGCCTAGTTGAGTTGAAGACCTGCTTTGAGTCTAACCCAATGATAAACTTTTAAGAACATGAATTTGTAAAAGGATTTGTGGTGTTTTCCAAGATTTAATCTTAAAAGTATTTTTGATAAATGCATGTTGGGTTTTAAAGTAAAGTGGGCTATATTGGGTAAAACAATCATTTTTTGTTTTAAAATAATTCTCTCATAAAAGGTGCATATTATGGAGCATAAATAGCTTGCTAGTTTTCATATATGAAAAGAAGTTTTGAAATTCTATTCTGTTACCAATAAAATTTTAATTATTGATTTACAAAGAAATTTTGTCGGGTGGACAAAATAAGTTGTAGGAATAGAATAGATGTTTGCACCTTATAGCGAATAGTTAAACTAGAAATAGTGTAAGCTCGATAGTTGTCCTTGTCTACTCCAGTTTTGTGATTTAAAAAAATGTTTTGCATTTTTATTTTGATATGTTTTTGTGGTTTGGCAAAAACAAGTTTTAGAGAAGAAAATGAAGTTTCAACCACTTTTAATTTTTGGAAAGAAAATATAATGAAAAGAAAGAAGGCCAAACTATGTTTTAAAAAGAATGGAGTAGGTAAGGATTAGTGCCTAGAGAAGAACGAGAGAAAGTTAAAGTTATGGATTAAACAATTAGAACCAACTAAAGATTGGTTGAGTTGAGTGATTCTCTGAGTGTCAATCTGATGTTGATTTCGGTCTTTGGGGTTGATATTTAGGGAGTTACTCTCTTGCCAATTTACAGTCAGGGATTGGCTAATGGAAAATTTCCCGTAGAATGCATAAGCATTGAGAAACCTAGTTTTGTTGCTTGAGAAAAAGAAAAAGGGATAGGCTAGTAATACACAGCAAGGACTAGTAGTGACTACTAAGTAGTAAAGGGCAAGTAAGTGGGTAGATCTTGTTGTGTGGACTCGCAATTGTCTGAGGTGACAAAGTCCTAAGATTCTTGGCTCGTAGTAGTAGCTGTGTAGGATGTTGTTTGAGTTGAAAAAAGAAAAAGCTTATTTAAAATAATAAACTTAAGTAATTGGATTAAGTCAAATAAGCTAAGAAAAAGGATAGCCTAACTAACAAGAAACAATAAATTCAGTAAGGCAACAAATGTGATGGGAAAATAAAATGGAAATCTTAAGAAAAAGATGAATAAGTATGAATTTTTTTCCAAGATAAGTGGAAAAAGAGAAGAAATTTTCTTATGTGATTGTGCTTGGATAGGAAAATAGGAAATCTTCATAGAATAGTCATATAAAAATCCAAGTACGATTAGAAAAGAAAAACAGAGGATGTGAATTTTTCCATTTTATTCCTTTTCGTAACATAAGAAATCGAGTTTGGAAAATTAGACTTTTCTAAATTTCGAATTTAATGATGGATGGTAGGGTTTTGGATGCGAAAATTGGGTAAACTATGCTCTTATTCTATAAGAGTATAGGTGGATGAAAAATATTTTGATTTTTCAAGAATATTGCATTCATATAGAACTGCAAGTATATTTAGGATGTAAGCATCATGTTTTGAAAAAGTTTCTAAAATTTGCATAAATATAGGTGGATCCAAATTAGGCATACATACTTTACTATGATGTATCTCACTTTGCACATGTGCACAATATTTGCAACAATTGGATGCACACTTGATGGATGGATATTGCAAGGGATTATCTATTTTACTCTTATCGAATTTCGGGGACGAAATTCTTTAAGGGTGGGAGAATGTAACACCCCGCATTTTTAATAAAATTAAAAATGTACATAAATGTATATATACATAGCTAGGTAAATAATGGTGATGTACAATGAAAATTTATTAATATATGGAAGAGAAGGAAAAATTAATTCGATAACATTGTACATAACAGAGAAGATAATAAAATAAGGATACTTAATTTAAATATTGTAATACCCCATATTTTTATAACATTAAAATTCACAAATTACAGTATACTTAATTTTTAGAAAAAGAATTAAGTGAAATGGGTTGCTCTATTATGTTCACCTCAAAATTTTGGGTCAAGATAGACATTTGGTTTGCATAAAAACGGATAACTTATGAAGAAGTTATTAAGCCTTGAAGTTTGTATGCATATGGGAGAAACATATATAGATATATATATATATATATATAATAAAAAAAATATTCAAAAAAAAGTTCAAAACAGTGAATCGGGAGGGGGAATAGCCGAACCGCACAATTTTTGGAGTCGACCCAAGCCTCGCTGGGTCGACTAAGGGTTGATCCAGGGTTTTTGGCTGTCAACCCGTGGCCCGATTCGCCCTAAGGGCTGATGTGGCATCTGAGTGGTCCTGATAGTTCTGGTTATCCCTAAGTTAATCCGATGGCTTTTATTAAATTAAACTTCTATAAAAACACTCCTAAACTCCTAACCCTAATCACATTAATTCATAACAAGAGCCACCATGTTGTCAATGGAGAACCTAGAGTAGCTGCCATACACTTTCAACCCTAAAGCAAGATAGAAGCTTGAATCAAAATCAAATCAAATCTAAATAACGATTAGTCTACATCAAAGCAAGCAATTCAGTTTCAGAATACAGATCCCAGAAAGACAAGACTATTCTTTTTAATTGTGAGTATGATAGCTTTCACAAATTAATTAATTGATTTAATTATGATAAGACATAATTGGGATTATGAGAATATGATTTTGAATCATGTGATGTAAATTATATGTATGTTTGTGGTGTTGAATCATATGTTAGTCTTATGCAAGTTGGATCATATGCTAGTTCTTATGTGAATCTTATGCAAGTTGAATCATATATCTTATGCAAGTTTCTGATGATTGGATCATATATTCATCTTATGCAAGTTTGGGTTGTTAAAATATATGTGAGACATGTATATGCATACGCTAGTTTATGTGACATTAACCTTTATGTCTAGATCCATATGCAAGTTTACATCTTTATGTTTAGACCCATATGCAAATTTACATCTTTATGTTTAGATCTGTATGCAAGTTTACATCTTTATGTTTAGATCTATATGCAAGTTTACATCATTATGTTTAGATCCATATGCAAGTTCACACCTTTATGTTTTGATCTATAGCAGTACATAAGTTATGCAAGTTTATGCCCATTACCTATGCTAGTTTTGTATCATATGCTTGTTTGAATGAAATTCATATGCAAGTTATTAGCTATGTAATCTTATGTCATGATACTTAGATCTATTTTATGTGTTATGTGATGTTGTTTTTCTTTTTATAAGTTAGACTATTTGCGAGTCTAACATATGCCATTTGAAAACGTACGAATAGCGTGGGGATGATGGGATAATATTGAATATACATAAATTGTGAATTGGCATAAAATGGCCTTAAAAGGCATATAATTAATTTGAGACATTAATTAGCATAATTGGTTTTTATTTACATAATTTTAAGAGACAATTATGGACATAAATAAATTTGGAATGTATTGAAAAATTTGAAAAGGGATATTAATCCAATTTGGGGTTAAATAAAGATGTGTAATAATTAACCGCCTAAGACACGAGGTTAACTCTTTTGTGGTGTAAGACTGCCCGGACCCGCCCGGCAAATCCAGCAGCCATAAATGTCGGTCTACTGTGAGATGTCAAAGGCACGAATTAAATGCATAACAATTATAAAGACACGAGGTTAGGCTCGTTTGCGGTATAAGACTTCCCAGACCCGGCCGACAAATCCAGCAACCGTAAATGTCAGCCTAATGTGGGAGGTCTTCACAACGTTACGGTTCTAATGAATTAAGTAACACTTAACCAGATAAACATGTGGTGGGATATGGGGGGTTAAGTGGGTGCCTTGGGTGGCATGTGAAATTAAGAGTGTGCCTTGGGTGGCATGTGAAATACAATTAGATGCACTTAACCAAGATTGAAACATGTAAGAAGACATGAATAAGAATGGGGTTAAGTGGGGAAACCTTAGTGGGGACCAAGCATAGGTGGAAGGCTTGTGTAAAGCATTGGGGGCCCTTTTCAAACCAGTAACCCATTAAGTATCTTTGTGAGCTCGACCCAAGTCGAGGACGGGACACGCTTACTGGATTTGATTGTAAGAGGTCAAAACGGATTAGCGGTGGCAACGCAAGTCCAACGAGGTCATGTGCGTGCGTTGGCCCGGGGTGGTAGGAAAGACATTGTTGCATCATGTAGATATAAGCCGTGCATCTTTGGTGGTATCGGGTTGCCACTTTGGGGAGTGATACACCCACTGTGGGACCAGCACGAGTATCTACGAGTTAGGGAGCCGATCGAATGGGGGTAGTGGGTAAACTAGTGGAGATAGGGGCAGATGGCACCTATGAAGGCAGCTAGGCGTACACGAAACTACCATTATCATTATTAAGTTCTGTAAGCGGGATCAACTTTTAGGGTGACTATTGGTGGTGCAGTATAGTAATTATTCTATAGTGATTAGGAACGAGATTAACGCCAAAATATTCCTCTTATTTTCTTTGTCATGCCCACTTGTTTCATGGTCATATCCTATCTTACCAGTTTATTCCTTATCCTAGTTACTTTAATAATTATATTGTTAAAGTTATTATACTCGCCAGACTTTATGTCTAACCCCCTTGTTTTCACCTCTTTTCTTCCTTCCCCGCCCCCCCCCCCCCCCAGGTTCTCAACGTAGGACTAGTACTAGTGGAGCTTGATCTCGGATCTCTTTCTCTCTCTTTTGGAAGTTCTTGGATTGCTGAAAGTAAAGTTCAACTCATCTCTTTTATGGCTACTTGTGTTGGGGTTTATGCTTTTTATTTTATGTACTCTGAAACAATTTATCAAGATGGATATTAATTATACTTGGTTTATAAAGTTGTTGTAATCAAACTATTTCTCTACTGCAATAAAAGTTGTTTTAAAATTTTCAAGTACCATTATTTATATCTGCCTTGTTATATTCTGTTCTATACACTAAACACGCACCATGGAAGTTAATGCATTCCCTTTGTGAGTGACATTAATGGACGTAGGGTGCTACACGCGGTATCAGAGATGAAGGTTACCAGACCAAATATGAATTTTGAAAAACTATTTTTCAAAAAGCAATTTATAAAGAAATACTTTCAAAAGTATGTTTTAAGGAAAGTATTTTCAAGAGAAAAGTTTGTTTTAAAAACATAACCTCCAAGAGCCATATATCTTTCTTTCGAATTCTCCATTTTGAATCTCTTCATTTTCTTTTCAGCATATCTGGAATTCCCGAGATACTCAAGGGGATACCGATACTAGGATGGTTTAGAAGGTATCTAGAAGCTAGGGCCAATGTCGCAGGCCCAGTATATGCTCCTCCTCCTCCCCTCCTCCTCCTCCTCCCCGTGTTAATACTTTTGCAAAGATATGCAAAGATTTTAGGGCAATGGGCAGGAAACGTTTTCACGGAGCAGAGACGTTTGTTGAAGCTTGAAATTGGCTTAAGGAGGTGGAAGATCTATTTGGTATTTTCGAAGTAGAAGATGGAAGGAAGGTCCAATTGGCTGCTTGGTTAATGAAAATGAAGCCTCGTTTTGGTGGGAGGTCACGAACGGAGAGCATCCGGTAGAGACATGGATGGATTTCAAACGTAGGTTCGAAATGAAGTTTCTCTCACGAGCAGAAGAGAATTTATATATGGAAAGATTCTTGGCGTTGAAGCAAGGGGATTTATCAGTAAAGGAGTACGTCAACAAGTTCAATCAGCTGGCGAGATTTGGCTTGGAATTAGTAAACACACGTGAGAAGAAGACCCTGAGGTTCGTTAAAGGTTTGAATGAGCCGCTACATGGGTTGGCGATTACCCACATTCAGATGGGGGCTACCTTTAAGAAACTGGTTGACATTGCGCTTATGCATGAGGAAGAGAAAGGTGCGAATGCTAATAAGGCACCGGAGAAGAAAGGAGACCAGAAGAAGCCACAACAACAAAACAAGAAAGGTGGGCAGAACAATAATGGCAAAGGAAAGAAGAAGTGATGTAATTGTGGGACACCAGGCCATCTTAGCAAAGACTGTAGGAAAAAGAAGAAGACTGGCTGTTTCCACTATGGAGAGGCAGGTCATAGTTAAGGACTGCCCAAGGAAACAAGGGCAAGGGAAAAAAACTTATGGAGGGCAGCTTCAGGTTCCCATGGCACCAGGGCAGACGAGAGGGCAGATTCAAGATCTCATGGCACCAGAACAGGGGAGAGGTAGAAACATTTCCGTTGAAAGTTTAGTTTTTCTGTTTGATCATCCTGTTCGTACTTTGTTTGACTCTGCACTTCACACTCGTTTGTATCTGCTTCGTTAGTTGAAACACTGCACCAAAATACTAGTCTAGTTACGAATCCCATAGTAGTCTCAAATCCAATTGGTGGTTCGACTCATCTTTCTATGATTTGTCGGGATTTGAGAGTGTCTATCTTGGGCGTTGGGTTCGAATGCAACGCCTTTGCTCTTGTCTTCATAGGCTACAGCTTGATTCTAGGTACGGATTGTCTAACTAGATACGGTGTCATCCTAGATTGTGAAAGAAGGGTAGTTAGATTGTTGACTCGTTGTGGAAAGTCCCTTGATATTTCTTGTGACCCTAGAGGTCTGGTAATGCTTAGCTACCTAGAATCTGTAGATGCATCCAATGATGATTTGAAATTTGTTCGTGTGGTCCGTAAATATAGTGACATCTTCGATGAAGTTCGAGGTTTACCCCCGAGGCGCGAGATAGACTTTTGAATATATCTAGTAGATAACGCAAAGCCAGTTGCATTACCAGTGCGCCACATGGCTCCGAGAGAGGGAATAGAACTCAGTAAGCAAGTGAAAGAATTTTTTGAGAAGGGGTTCATAAGAAGAAGTATTTCGGAGTGGGGTGCTCCAGTCGTTTTTGCTACAAAAGCTGATGGTTCACTTAGATTGTGCGTGGACTATAGATAGATGAATAACCTAATAAAGAAGAACAGGCACCCATTGCTGAGGATAGATGATTTATTCGATCAGTTGGTGGGTGCTTCAGTTTTCTCGCAACTGGATTTAGCTACAGGGTTTCATCAGCTAAGGGTGGCTGAAGATAGTATCGATAAGACTGCCTCTAGAACTCCTGACGGTTTCTTTGAGTGGCTTGTCATGCCTTTTGGTTTGACGAATGCACCCGCATACTTTGTTAACTTAATGAGTGTAACACCCCACGTCCATTAATGTCACTCACAAAGGGAATGCATTAACTTCCATGGAGGTTTTAAGTGAATATAGAACAGAAAAATTACAACAAGACAGATAATAAGTAGTACTTGGAAATCTAAAACTTCATTTTATTGCAGTGGAAATTAAACATGTTTGTTACATCATAAAACCATAAATCAGAGTCAAGTACAATATCCATCTTGATAAAACAAAATACATAACCCCATTACATAAATAGCCATTAAAGAAGATAACAAGCTGGACTTTACTTCAACGGTCCAAGCTTTCCCAAAGAGATAAAGCAATCCAATCAAACTCCACTAGAGCTGGGTCCACCCTGAGGACCTGGAGGGGAAAAAGGATAGAAATGAAGGGGGTCAGACATAAAGTCTGGCGAGTACGATAATTCTAACAATACTATTATCAAAATAATTAGACTAAGGCATAAGCTGGAAAACAAGGAAATGTCTATGAACTATTGGGTATGGAAGAGCAGATAAAGATAACGTTAAAGGCACACCTAATTACTAACGAATAATTACTACACTGCACCGCACCAGTCACCCTAAAGGTCGATCCCACTTGCTTCACTTAGAAGTTATATAAATATCTTCGTGTACCCCCAGCTGACTACATAGGTGTCGCCTGCCCCTATCTCCACTAGGTGTACCCCACTACCCACTTTCGATCGGCTCCCTACTCGTAGATACCCGTGCTAGCCCCACAGTGGGGTGTATCACTCCCCTAAAGTGGCAACCCGATACAACTTGAGAATGCACGGCTTATACCTACACGATGCAACAACGTCTTACCTACCAGCCCGGGTCCACACACGCATATGAAACCCGTTGGACTTGCGTTGCCACCGCTACCCCGTTTTGGCCTCTTATAGTCAAGCCCAGCATGCGTGTCCCGTCCTCGACTTGGGTCGAGTCCACAAAGATACGTTTGGGATACTAGTTGAAATGGGCCCTCACAAGCTACCCACCTAAGCTTGTCCACTAGTACATCCCACTTAACCCTCTTAGTCATGTTCATTTACATGTGTGTTTGGTTAAGTTTTACTAATCGTATTTCACATGCCACTAAGGCAACCACTAGATTCCTCATGCCACCCAAGGCACCTACTTAACCCCCATGTCCCACCTTACATGTTTATCTGGTTAAGTATTTCTTAATTCATTCAGGCCATAACCTCATAAAGACCTCTCACATTAGACTGACATTTATGGCAGCTGGATTTGCCGGGTGGGTCCGGGCAGTCTTACACCATAAAAGAGTCTAACCTCGTGTCTTTATAACTGTTATGATTTAATTTGGGCCTAGGACCTCTCACATTGGGCTGACATTTGTGACTACTGGATTTGCCGGGCGGGTCCGGGCAGTTTTACGTCACAAACGAGTCCAACCTCGTGTCCTAAGCATTGATTAACACTTATAATCTCTTACCCCAGTTTTAATAATTCCCTATTCAAATTATTAATTAATTCCAATTTTTAATGATGTCCATAATTGACTCAATTATGGCCATCCACTTATGGCATGCAAAATCATATCAATTGCACCCCAACTTCTTAATATTAAATCCTTAACATCACCCCTACCCCATGTTATACGTTCGCTTATTCAACGCAAAATATACGTTAGACTCGAATAGTCTAACTCATAGCATAAAAAGAAATTATCACAACAACAACATATACATATGACTAAAATAGATCTAATCATAAAAAGGTGAAACTTTCATGTGTGATAGATGTCCAACACCTAAACTTGCATAGGCAAAAACTACAACTTGCATAAAACTACACATGTCATTGATCTAAAGGTGTTAACTTGTTTGGTAAAATGTCACAATTTACATGATATGATCATAACCCAAATTCATGTATAAACTTGCATATGGGGTTTTATGCAACATAATGATGGTGTAAACTAGCATCTAACACATAGAATTCACATATGTCATAGCATAATTCTAGATGTCATAATTCTAGATCTAAATAGATGTCATGGCATATGTTCATAATCTTTACTAACCAATCTAAACTTGCATACATGATTTGTCATATAGCCCAAACATTATGATTTAATTAACATGAACTAATTAGCATAGATAATAACATCATAACTTTATAACATGTATGATTTATCACAACTTAGCATAGAAAATTACAACCTATACAATATCATCATAGCATGACTTACAACATATAGGATATCATCATCACATAACATAAGATTTACAACATACATGATAGCATAAGGTTTACAACAACATATATGACAATCCACATCATTCACTTATAATCCATTCATAACTTAATCTAATTAGTTTAATAATAATCTTGTTAAGATCATCATACTCACAATTAGAGAAGAAAGAGAGTCTTGATTTGCTTTAGAGTTGAGTAGAATTAGAATTTTGATTAGCTTTCTTCCTTCTTAGTTGGCGGCGGCTAGACTGAGTTCCATGGCGGCGGTATGACGGTGGCTATTCTATTTTTCATGTGAATTAGAGTGAGAGACTACCTAGGTATTTATAGAGTTTAGGATTTATTTAGGCCGTCAGATCAACTCAGAACTAACCTGAACCGTTTAATTTGCCAACTCAGCCATAAAGACACATCAGCAGCTCAAGATTGGGCTCAGTCAAACCCTAGCCGCCTGGACCAGGTCGACACCCAGGTCGACTGCCTAGTCGACTCCCCAGTCGACCTGGGGGTTGTCGACTGCCCAGTCGACTCCCCAGTCGACCTGGGGTGCTGGGCGGGAAATTTCCCGCCTAGCCAGTTTGACTTCGAATTTTGAATTTTAAATTTCTGAAATCTGTTTTGAATTTTCTGAAACTTTCGATGGCCATAACTTCTTCCTACGAAGTCCAATTCACGCAAACTCGGACTCTATTTCAACCAGAATTCCGAGACGAACACAATGGCCAACCCGTTTCCCACAATTCTCACGTATGAGATTAGTTATTCTTTAGTTTGTGAATATTAATATTAATAGAATTACGGGGTGTTACATTCTCCCCTCCTTAAAGGATTTCGACCCCGAAATCTTCAAGTTAAGAAGAATGCATATCCTAACATCCAATCGTCCATCTACTCAACCATCAAACACAAGCATCCATTGTCCTTATAGACTTCTAATGCTTTCATGTTTAAATGCACAGTGTGTGTATATGTCCATATCTAATGCAAAATCAGGCGGTCCACTGATTCAGTTGACCTCTTTAATGCAAATCATGATAGTGCCATGCGTCCATTATGTATGCAAAAGTTCCTTAATGCAACATATTATCTCTATATGCGTGCACAATCATCATCAGAATGCAGAATCCATATGATAAACAATCATCATACATCCATTTTACTAAATACATCCATTTATATTCAATATGCAATATGAAGTGACTGAGCCGATCTAGTGCCGAATAGTGTGTGTATATGCATCCACGAGCAACCACCAGCAAACACTTGCATCCACTTTGCATCCATCATACATAACATGTTTCAAACACAAGTTTCAACCATAGGATGATCCTAACTAAAGGTCAAAGATACTAGCGAGAGGACTAAATATAAGATAAGCACAAGCTAAGCGATAAAGGAGAAATTAAAAGACATACCCTAAAAAAGAAAAGGGTACAACGAACGCATCTTCGCTTCTGTCTCCCAAGTAGCGTTGCTCTCATCATCTCCCCATTGCACTTTGACTAGTCTAACCTCTCGATTTCTCAACTTCTTGATCTCTGACCCAAGAATGCGCGTAGGAGCCAGTCCAATCGTCGCATCACACTCTATCTCCACCTCTCTAAGCAAGCTCGGCTCTACCACCTCCGCGGTCTCGTGCAAGCACTTCCTCAAATGTGACACATGGAATACGTCATGTACACCACTAAGTCTCTCAGGCAATTCCACTCTATACGCCATCTGTCCAATCTTCTCCTTAATAGGAAACGGCCCTACAAACCTTGGTGCTGATTTCCCAACGGACCCAAAGCGAACAACGTTTCGTAACGGAGACACTTTGATAAAGACCATGTCCCCATCATCAAACTCAAGATCTGTCCTCCTCTTATCCGCATAAGATTTCTGTCTATCTTGCGCCGTCTTCATCCTCCTTCGAATCAAGTCGATCTTTTCCGAAGTCTCTCTAATCATATCAGGCCCAAGTAAGATCTTATCCGTAGATTCCCACCAACATGTAGGTGAACGACAAGGTCGTCCATAAAGAGCTTCGAAAGGTGCCATGCCAATGCTAGACTGAAAACTGTTATTATATGCGAACTCTACCAACGGAAGATGCTCTTCCCATGTACCCCCAAAGTCTAGGATACATAGCCTCAAAAGATCCTCTAGAATGCGATTCACCCTCTCGGTCTGGCCGTCCGTCTGAGGATGATATGCGGTGCTCAAAAATAACTGAGTCCCTACCGCCTCTTGTAAGGTCTTCCAAAATTCGCTAGTGAAGATAGGATCACGGTCGCTTACTATGCTAGAAGGAACACCATGCAAACGAACTATCTCTCGAACGTATACCGAAGCTAACCATGGAGCAGTCCTCTTACTCTTTACGGGAATGAAATGGGTGCTTTTAGTAAGTCTATCTACTATAACCCAAATCCCCGTATTACCCTTCCTTGATCTTGGTAATCCATCCACAAAGTCCATCGAGACACTCTCCCACTTCCATAGTGGAACCTCCAATGGGTAAAGCAACCGACCGGGTTTCTTTTGCTCTGCTTTTACTTGTTGGCACACCAAGCATCTAGCGACATACTCAGCCACGTCCCTCTTCATACCGGCCCAAAAGAAAACTTGCTTCATTTCTTTGTACATCTTATCCCCGCCGGGATGAATGGTCATCTTCGAATGATGTGCTTCGTCAAGAATAGCCTTCCTCAAACCTTCGTCTCGAGGTACACAAAGTCTACTATCCTTACGTAACCAACCCTTATCATCTAGGGTATACCTACAGAGATGGCTTGATGACTCCCCTCTTTTGAGCTTTTCTACTAACTCAACCAACTGTGAGTCATCTCGCTGTGCCTCGCCAATCCGTCCCAAAAGCGTAGGTCTGACCTCCAAGGATGCTAGCAAACCGGGTACAAAGTCAACGGAAGGTCTAAAGTCAAACATCGAAATGAATTCTAAGTTTCGCCGCTCAACAAACAATGGACTCAAGGACAGCCTTTTCCTACTTAAGGCGTCTGCCACCTCGTTACCCTTGCCAGGGGTATATGCTATTTCGAAATCGTAGAACGCTAAGAACTCCATCCACCTTTGCTGCCTTAAGTTCAAGTCCTTCTGAGAGAATAAGTATTTTAAAGATTTGTGGTCAGTGAATAATTCGAATTTCTCGCCAAGAAGATAATGACGCCAAGACTTAAGCGTGAAAACAATAGCAACCAACTCTAGGTCATGTGTGGGGTAATTCTTCTCATGCGCTCTCAACTGCCTTCCACCATAGGCTATTACCCTTCCCTCTTGCATTAGGACTGCGGCTAGTCCTGTCCCATAAGCATCGGTATAAACAGTAAATGGCTTACTCCCGTCTGGCAGCACTAAGACTGGAGCTGAGGTCAAAGCTCTCTTCAAACGTTGGAACGCATCATCACAATCTACGTCCCACGCGAAGACTAGGTTCTTCTTCGTCAGGCGTGTCAATGGAGCTGATATCTTTGATAAACTTCCTATAGTAGCCAGCCAACGCCAAGAAACTTCTTACTTCGGTAGCATTTTTAGGGACCTTCCAATCTTGGATGGCCACCACCTTCGCGGGATCCACAGCTATCCCTTCTTTGGAAACCACGTGTCCTAAGAATCGCACTTCCTCTCTCCAGAAGTGACACTTAGAAAATTTAGCTTTAAGATTATGCGCTCGTAGGGTCTCCAACACTTCCCTAAGATGTAGGGAATGCTCTTCTTCGTCCTTAAAAAAGATCAAGATGTCGTCTACAAAGACTACCACGAATTTGTTAAGGTACTCCCTAGACACCCTATTCATCAGATCAACAAAGTATGCGGGGGCGTTTGTCAAACCGAAGGGCATCACTAGCCATTCATAGAAACTGTCCGGAGTCCTAAAGGCAGTCTTCTCTATACTATCCTCAGCCACCCTCAACTGATGGAAACCAGTGGCTAAGTACAACTGCGAAAACACTAAGGCGCCAACTAACTGATCGAAGAGATCGTCAATCCTCGGCAGTGGGTGTCTGTTCTTCTTAGTAAGCTTATTAAGTTCTCTATAGTCCACACAAAGTCTAAGGGACCCATCCGCCTTCGTGGAAAATACTACTGGAGCACCCCCACTCCGATATACTACGTCTTATGAACCCCTTCTCAAGCAACTCCTTCACTTGCTTATTGAGTTCCCTCCTTTCACATGGAGCCATGTGGCGTACAGGCAAAGATACTGGTTTTGCATTATCAACAAGATATATTCGAAAATCTATCTCCCGCTTCGGAGGCAAGCCCTTCACCTCCTCAAACACATCCGAGTATTCTCGGACCACTCTAACAGATCGTAGATTTTCCACCGACGAGTCCAGCGATTCTAGATAACTTAGCATAATGGAATTTATGGGATTACAAAAGATTTCGAGAGTGTTGCCAAAGCGAGTCATGAGCCTAACTACTCTCCTTTCACAATCAAGAACGACCCCATTTCTGGATAACCAATCCATTCCTAAAATTAGCCCATAGCCCGTGAAGCCCAAAACATAAGCATCACATCTAAACTCAACGCTAAGTATAGAAATTTTCAAATCCAAACACATCATGGACAGATAAGCTGATCCCCCAATTGGATTCGAAACAACTAAGGGATCCTCTACTAAACTGGTGTTTAAGTGCAGTGATTCAACTAATGATGTAGAGATAAACAAATGCGATGCACCCGAATCGAATAAGGTACGGACAGGATGATCAAACAGAAAAACTAAGCTTTCAACGGAAATGGTTCTACCTCGTTCTTGCAGCGGTGGAACCGTGAGAGCCTGAACTTGTCCCCTTTCCTGCCCTGGTGCCATAAGAGCCTGCACCTGTCCTCCCGAGGTAGACCCTGCCCTCTGCCCCTTCTTTGGGCAGTCCTTCACTAGATGTCCCGCTTCGCCATAGTGAAAACAGCTAGTCTTCTTTTTCTTTCGGCAATCCTTGCTAAGATGTCTTGGTGTCCCACAGTTAAAGCATTTCTTCTTTCCCTTGCCATTATTGTCTTTACCACCCTTGTTGTTTTGCTGTTGAGGTTTCTTCTGATCCCCTTTCTTCTCGGGTACCTTATTAGCATTAGCGCCTTTCTCCTCGTGCATGAGTGCCATGTCTACTAGCTTTTCAAAGGTGGCCCCCATAGGGATGTGGGTCATAGCCAACCCTTGCAACGGCTCATTCAATCCATTAACGAACCTCAGAGCCTTCTTCTCCAGTGTGTTCACTAAGTCCAAGCCAAACCTTGCTAACTGATTAAATTTATTAACATATTCTTTCACTGATGAGCTTCCTTGCTTCAATGTCAAGAACCTTTCCATATATAGATTCTCTTCTGCCCTTGAGAGAAACTTTGCCTCAAACCTACGCCTGAAATCCGCCCAGGAATCAATAGGGCGCTCCCCATTAGTGACCTCCCACCAAAACGAGGCCTCTACCTTCATTAACCAAGCTGCTAATTTGACTTTCCTCCCTTCTTCTACTTCAAAGATTTCTAGCAATTCTTCCACCTCCTTAAGCCAATCTCTAGCTTCCACAAACGTTTCTGACCCTTGAAAAGGTTTTCCACCCATAGCCTTAAATTCCTTGCACGTCTTTGCAAAAGTATCTACGTGAGGAGGAGGAGCGGGTGCAACTGGTGGTGGAGGAACATTGGCTAGACCTGCAGCGGCCCTAGCCTCTAATAACCTCCTATACCATCCTGGTATCGTTACACCATCCGGAAGGTTAAGATCTTTAGCCATGCTAAAACGAAAAAGGAAAGATTCAAAATGGAGAATTCGAAAGATAAAGATATATGGCTATTGGGGATTATGTTTTTCATAAAAACTTTTCTCTTTAAAATTACTCATCAAGACATGTTTTTGGAAAACACTTTTTCCAAAAATACTTTAAAAAAATAGTTTTTCTAAAAAAATTATCTGTTCTGGTAACCTTAAGCTCTGATACCACGTGTAACACTCCACGTCCATTAATGTCACTCACAAAGGGAATGCATTAACTTCCATGGAGGTTTTAAGTGAATATAGAACAGAATAATTACAACAAGACAGATAATAAGTAGTACTTGGAAATCTAAAACTTCATTTTATTGCAGCGGAAATTAAACATGTTTGTTACATCATAAAACCATAAATCAGAGTCAAGTACAATATCCATCTTGATAAAACAAAATACATAACCCCATTACATAAATAGCCACTAAAGAAGATAACAAGCTGGAATTTACTTCAACGGTCCAAGCTTTCCCAAAGAGATAAAGCAATCCAATCAAACTCCACTAGAGCTGGGTCCACCCTGAGGACCAGAAGGTGAAAAAGGATAGAAATGGAGGGGGTCAGACATAAAGTATGGCGAGTATGATAATTCTAACAATACTATTATCAAAATAATTAGACTAAGGCATAAGCTGGAAAACAAGGAAATGTCTATGAACTATTGGGTATGGAAGAGCAGATAAAGATAACGTTAAAGGCACACCTAATTACTAACGAATAATTACTACACTACACCGCACCAGTCACCCTAAAGGTCGATCCCACTTGCTTCACTTATAAATTATATAAATAGCTTCGTGTACCCCTAGCTGACTACATAGGTGCCGCCTGCCCCTATCTCCACTAGGTGTACCCCACTACCCACTTTCGATCGGCTCCCTACTCGTAGATACCCGTGCTGGCCCCACAGTGGGGTGTATCACTCCCCTAAAGTGGCAACCCGATACAACTTGAGAATGCACGGCTTATACCTACACGATGCAACAACGTCTTACCTACCAGCCCGGGTCCACACACGCATTTGAAACCCGTTGGACTTGCGTTGCTACCGCTACCCCGTTTTGGCCTCTTATAGTCAAGCCCAGCATGCGTGTCCCGTCCTCGACTTGGGTCGAGCCCACAAAGATACGTTTGGGATACTGGTTGAAATGGGCCCCCACAAGCTACCCACCTAAGCATGTCCACTAGTACATCCCACTTAACCCTCTTAGTCATGTTCATTTACATGTGTGTTTGGTTAAGTCTTACTAATCGTATTTCACATGCCACTAAGGCAACCACTAGATTCCTCATGCCACCCAAGGCACCTACTTAACCCCCATGTCCTACCTTACATGTTTATCTGGTTAAGTATTTCTTAATTCATTCAGGCCATAACCTCATAAAGACCTCTCACATTAGACTGGCATTTATGGCAGCTGGATTTGTCGGGCGGGTCCGGGCAGTCTTACACCATAAAAGAGTCTAACCTCGTGTCTTTATAACTGTTATGCTTTAATTTGGGCCTAGGACCTCTCACATTGGGCTGACATTTGTGACTACTGAATTTGCCGGGCGGGTCCGGGCAGTTTTACGTCACAAACGAGTCCAACCTCGTGTCCTAAGCATTGATTAACACTTAAAATCTCTTACCCCAGTTTTAATAATTCCCTATTCAAATTATTAATTAATTCCAATTTTTAATGATGTCCATAATTGACTCAATTATGGCCATCCACTTATGGCATGCAAAATCATATCAATTGCACCCCAACTTCTTAATATTAAATCCTTAACATCACCCCTACCCCACGTTATACGTTCGCTTATTCAACACAAAATATACGTTAGACTCGAATAGTCTAACTCATAGCATAAAAAGAAATTATCACAACAACAACATATACATATGACTAAAATAGATCTAATCATAAAAAGGTGAAACTTTCATGTGTGATAGATGTCCAACACCTAAACTTGCATAGGCAAAAACTACAACTTGCATAAAACTACACATGTCATGGATCTAAAGGTGTCAACTTGTTTGGTAAAATGTCACAATTTACATGATATGATCATAACCCAAATTCATGTATAAATTTGCATATGGGGTTTTATGCAACATAATGATGGTGTAAACTAGCATCTAACACATAGAATTCACATATGTCATAGCATAACTCTAGATGTCATAATTCTAGATCTAAATAGATGTCATGGCATATGTTCACAATCTTTACTAACCAATCTAAACTTGCATACATGATTTGTCATATAGCCCAAACATTATGATTTAATTAACATGAACTAATTAGCATAGATAATAACATCATAACTTTATAACATGTATGATTTATCACAACTTAGCATAGAAAATTACAACCTATACAATATCATCATAGCATGACTTACAACATATAGGATATCATCATCACATAACATAGGATTTACAACATACATGATAGCATAAGGTTAACAACAACATATATGACAATCCACATCATTCACTTATAATCCATTCATAACTTAATCTAATTAGTTTAATAATAATCTTGTTAAGATCATCATACTCACAATTAGTGAAGAAAGAGAGTCTTGATTTGCTTTAGAGTTGAGTAGAATTAGAATTTTGATTAGCTTTCTTCCTTCTTAGTTGGCGGCGGCTAGACTGAGTTCCATGGCGGCGGTATGACGGTGGCTATTCTATTTTTCATGTGAATTAGAGTGAGAGACTACCTAGGTATTTATAGAGTTTAGGATTTATTTAGGTCGTCAGATCAACTCAGAACTAACCTAAACCGTTTAATTTGCCAACTCAGCCCTAAAGACACATCAGCAGCTCAAGATTGGGCTCAGTCAAACCCTAGCCGCCTGGATTAGGTCGACACCCAGGTCGACTGCCCAGTCGACTCCCCAGTCGACCTGGGGGGGGGTGTCGACTGCCCAGTCGACTCCCCATTCGACCTGGGGTGCTGGGCGGGAAATTTCCCGCCTAGCCTGTTTGACTTCGAATTTTGAATTTTAAATTTCTGAAATCTGTTTTGAATTTTCTAAAACTTCCGATGGTCATAACTTCTTCATACGAAGTCCAATTCATGCAAACTCGGACTCTATTTCAACCAGAATTCTGAGACGAACACAATGGCGCAACCCATTTCCCACAATTCTCACGTCTAAGATTAGTTATTATTTAGTTTGTGAATATTAATATTAATAGAATTACGGGGTGTTACAATGAGTAGGGTGTTTAGGGAGTTTCTAAACAAGTTTGTGGGAGTCTTTGTAGACGATATTCTGGTTTTCTCTAAAAATGAAGAAGAGCATGCCCTACATCTTAGGAAAGTCATAGAGACCCAACAAGAGCATCAGCTAAAAGCTAAGTTCTCCAAGTGCCATTTTTGGAGAAAAGAAGCGAGGTTCTTAGGACACGTGGTCTCCAAGGAAGGTATAGCTATGGATTCCGCCAAGGTGGTGGCAATCCAAGATTAGAAAACTCCTAAGAACGCAACAGAAGTAAGAAGCTTTTTTGGGCTGGCTGGCTATTATAGGAAGTTCATTAAGGATTACGCGAAGATATCTGCCCCTCTCACTTGATTAACGAAGAGGAATTTGGCTTTTACTTGGGACGTTAACTGTGACGATGCTTTCCAACGACTGAAGAGGGCTTTGACGACCGCTCCAGTTTTAATTTTGCCAGACGGGAGTTAGACATTCACTGTATATACTGATGCTTGCGGGACAGGGCTTGGCGCGGTTTTAATGCAAGAGGGAAGGGTGATATGCTATGGTGGAAGACAGTTGAAATCCCACGAGAAAAATTGCCCTACCCACGACTTAGAGTTGGCGGCCATAGTTTTTGCATTTAATTCATGGCGTCGTTATTTTCTTGGCGAGAGATTTGAGTTGTATACAGACCATAAGTCGCTAAAGTACTTATTCTCTCAGAAGGACCTAAACTTGAGGCAACAGAGATGGATGGAGTTTTTGGCATCCTAGGATTTTGAGATCGCATATACCCCTGGCAAGGGTAATGTTGTAGCCGACGCCTTAATTAGAAAGAAGTTAATTTTAAGTCCTTTGTTCGTTGAGCGGCAGAGTTTGGAATATATATCTTCCTTTGTCTTCAGACCCTCTATCGATTATGTACCCGGATTACTGGCATCGTTAGAGGTGCAACCTACACTTTTGGGTCGAGTTGGAGAAGCACAGCGAAATGACCCACAGTTGGTTGAGATAGTAGACAAGCTTATAGGAGGGAAGTCCTCGAGTCATCTTGATAGATATGTAATAGATAAGAGAGGTTGGCTATGTAGAGATGGAAGACTTTGCGAACCACAAGACGAGAGTTTGAAGAAGGAAATTCTTGAATACTCACATCGCTCTAAGATGAGCATACATCCCGGTTGTGATAAGATGTATAAGGATATGAAGCGAGCTTTCTTTTGGGTCGGGGCCAGGTTCGTTGCTAGATGCTTAGTGTGCCAACAAGTCAAGGCGGAGCAAAAGAAGCCTGGAGGTTTGCTCCAACCCTTAGAGATTCCACTTTGGAAATGGGAAAGCTTTTCCATGGATTTTGTAGATGGGTTACCAAGATCAAGGAAGGGTAATACGAGTATTTGGGTAATTGTAGACAGACTTACCAAAAGTGCCCATTTTATTCCCGTTAAAAGTAGAAGGACCGCCGCGTAGTTAGCATCTGTTTACCTTCGAGAGATAGTTCGTTTGCACGGCATACCCTCTAGCATTGTGAGCGATAGAGATCCAATTATCACAACTAAATTTTGGAAAAGCTTACAAGAGGCGGTTGGAACGCAATTATGCTTAAGTACCGCTTATCACCCTCAGACGGATGGCCAGACCTAGAGAGTAAATCGGGTTCTAGAAGACCTTCTGAGACTATGCATCCTAGACTTTGGAGGAACATGGGAAGAACACGTTCCACTAGTGGAGTTCGCCTATAATAATATTTTTTAGGCTAGCATTAGCATGGAACCTTTTGAGGCTCTTTATGGACGACTGTGCCGATCACCTACACGTTGGTGGGAATCCTGTAATAACCCGGAAAATCTGGGCCAGTTTAAAATTTTTAAATTGGCAAATTTAGCGAATTTTGAATATTTAAAATAGATTATTTTAAATAATATCGACGAGAAATTTATTTTGAATATAATTCAAACGTATATATTATATACGTCGTCGTTAGAATATAAATATTTATATATATACGATAAATAGAATTGAAAATGGCGCGGTAGTTCGATAATTCGATTTCAAACTTCAAATGAATGTACCGGGTGCAAAACAATCCGGATTTTAGTGAAACCAAAAACATTAGGATCTAATTGATAGTATCTTTCCAACGAATCCGAAAAATCAAAATTTCATAGCGGGAATCAAAAGATAGGTCCAGTTGAAAATTCTGAATAGTCGCTATGGAATTCAGGCCCTTAAAAATGGACATTTTGCAAATGACCTCGGATTTCGACGAAACCAGTTTTGTTGGGTCCGTGATGTTAAGTTATTGCTAGATTCCAAATTTCATAATTTTTCGAATCAATATGTGAGCGTGGCAAAGGAAAACGCGTTTGACCAGTTTCAGTTGATTTTAATCTACTGGAAAATGGCCATTTTTCAGACGGTCTCAGAATTCATCGAAACTAGTTTTGTTAGGACCGTATCGTCAATACGAAGCTAGAAAATATTTTTCTGGAATTTTTCTAGTTAATATGTGACCCCGGTAATTTGAAATATACGTTTAAAATTCAATATAGTGATTTAAATGTAAATTAAATGAAAACTGAATGAAATAGTCGAATGGGCCTACGAAACATATCCCATTGTGTTCAGAATGGGGGTATTTGGCTAGGGGCGACAGTCGTTGAGATTGATTTGGGATTCATATGTAAATTCTCATTTTAACGAAATAAAATATTATTAAAATTATATTATATATTTAAATAAAGAGCCAAACCCTAGCCCAACCCTCATTCAACAGCCGACACCCGCCGATTTAAAGGCCAGAAAAGCTCGAATTTTAAATTGTTAAGATCTCCTCCTACAATCCGAATTAAGATATGGTTCTTCACCAAATATCGTAGAGAAATCAATGAGCTTCGAATCAATACCAATATGATGCACCCTCGTTCAGTATACAGCTCGATCTGGGAGCCCTAACCGCCGCCGTTTGGGGCGAAAATCGAGGCGGATGGCGCCACCGCGTCCAGCAAGGTGGCGGGCGCAAGGAGCTCTCGCCAAGGTGAAGGTCGTGGCATCGTCAGATTTGGATCTCGCGGCTTGTAGGTGGCGGCGCAGGAGGAGTTCAAATTTGAGGGTTGGGTTTTGGCAGAAACGGGATAACGAAGAAGAAAGGTTGTGAAATTTATTTATTTATTTTATTTTGTGTAATTAGCATTAATTTTTTTTTATAGGAAAATTAACATATGGTTTTAAAAATAAAGTTAGCAAAAAGAAAATAGCATTGATTTTTGAAAATAGAAAAAAAATAGAAATTAGCATTGTTTTAAAAATATATGTATATACATTACTTTTGAAAAGTATAGAATCATTTTTGAAAATATACATTATTTTAAAAAAAAAAGAAATAAAAATATGATTTTTATATATTGAACGTCGAAGTAAAAATATGATTTTTATATATTGAACTTCGAAATAAAAATATGATTTTTATATATTGAACGTCGAAGTAAAAATATGATTTTTATATATTGAACGTCGAAGTAAAAATATGATTTTTATATATTGAACGTCGAAGTAAAAATATGATTTTTATATATTGAACGTCGAAGTAAAAATATGATTTTTATATATTGAACGTCGAAGTAAAAATATGATTTTTATATATTGAACAGCGAAGTAAAAATTCGATTTTTACATATGTGGAGAATACGGGCTAAGAAAGTGATAAGAGGCGAGAACAGTGAAGATTTCCTGCATTAGGAGTGCCGTGAAGTTGGATAGCTATATGTGAGAATTTCTCACCTTTCAATTTCTTTTACTAGTTATATATATATATATACTAGGATGCAGACGGTGCTTAGTAGCACCCGACACAATCGTCCACAGACCATGGACTTGTTTGTTTGGTTGCATAGATTAGTTAGATGATTTGATTTGAAATTGAATTGTTTGGTGAAATGAATGGATTGATTGATGTGTGAATGGCGTGGGCCTTCACTAGTCCGGGGATAAGGCTAGGCCTCGTCCCGTTTCTAGTATCGTGCCGTTATGCCGCCGAAATTTTCTAAAATAAGTTAGAAAAATAAAAATATCATTTTATTTAAAGAATGAACTGAATAGAAATTCATATGTTGGAATAAAATGTTTTTATCGTTAAAAATATAATTTTTAACGTGAATGTGAATAAATAAATATTCATTTACAAACCGGACGGTTTGTTTATGTACACCTATTTGAAGGACATTGATTGGGACGATAAATTTTACACATCGCCCAACTGCACAAATAAAATATGTGTTTGATTGTTTGAAACCCCACACGGGTGTTGGGATGAAATATGAAGTTCACTCATCCTGATTGATTAAATATGTCGATCGATTGATTGACAGGCTGTTATAAGCGTTAGAGATCTATATTTGATGCTTATACAGTGTAGTGCACTTTGGTTGATGGTTGATTATTTTTCAATGCTATTATATACATGTGTTGTATGAAAATCCATATAATTAATTTTATATGGTAAATTGATTGGGCCTCATTCCAATTTGAAAAATAAAGAATATTATAAAATAAAAGTTCATGTGTTGACAGTACTCATCCATTGAGATTGGTCATGTGTTGAACGAAATATTTTAGTAATAAAATTTACATCTTTATCAATATAAAATAAAAGTTCATGTGTTGACAGTACTCATCCATTGAGATTGGTCATGTGTTGAACGAAATATTTTGGTAATAAAATTTACATCTTTATCAATATAAAATAAAAGTTCATGTGTTGACAGTACTCATCCATTGAGATTGGTCATGTGTTGAACGAAATATTTTGGTAATAAAATTTACATCTTTATCATTATAAAATAAAAGTTCATGTGTTGACAGTACTCATCCATTGAGATTGGTCATTTGTTGAACGAAATATTTTGATAATAACAACTATTTTGAAAAAGAAATATTTGAAATAGAATATTTGAAAATAGAAATTTGTGAAGCCGTGTTGATTAGTTTGACGCCATTTTGACGTGAACGATATTTATATCGATTTTATTCATTTCGAAATGAATTGAATTGAAAACGATTTCGAAATGAATTGAATTGAAAACGATTTCGAAATGAATTGAATTGAAAACGATTTCGAAATGAATTGAATTGAAAACGATTTCGAAATGAATTGAATTGAAAACGATTTCGAAATGAATTGAATTGAAAACGATTTCGAAATGAATTGAATTGAAAACGATTTCGAAATGAATTGAATTGAAAACGATTTCGAAATGAATTGAATTGAAAACGATTTCGAAATGAATTGAATTGAAAACGAATTCAAATTGAATTGAAAACGAATTCAAATTGAATTGAAAGCGAATTGAAATGAATTCAAATTGAATTGAAATTTGAATTGAATAGAAATGAATTTTAAAACGAATTTATAAAGAAGAATTCAATTTTGATTTGAATTGAAAAGGAAGTTGAAATTGCTTTTGAAACGAATTTAAAACTATTCATATAATTCGTTTTAAATAGAAATCGACGAAATATATATATTATATATATTATATATATAATATAATGGCCTGAATAGAACGCGCCGCGCCGCGGCAGTTCGTAAATTTCGACCATTTATTTCAAATGGACATTACGGGAGATCCGACCGTCGGATTCTCCTAAAACCGGAACCGTTGGGTTCGTATCGAAAAGAGCTTTCTAACGAATATTAGAAATTAGAAATCTAACGGTTGGATTTGGAATTATGTCCAAATCAAATTTGAAAAAAGGTCGCTATAAGTGCAGTTCGATGGCCATTGATGGAAATCGACTGTACGGGCCTTGATAAAATTATTAAAAATAGTAATAATTTGTGTAAAATCATAAGAAATGATTTAGAAAGAATTGGGATGAAAAACTCCATATTTGAAAAGATAAAAATAGATTTTTATCGAAATGAACTAGTTTTTGAACTAGAATTATAATTCTATTTATTTTTAAATAAATAAATTGAATTTGAAATGGTTTTGAAAATAACCAAAATTTCCAATGATTGCGTTGGAATGGATTTGAATCGAAATTGTCTTCGGAATATTTCGATGTTGGATTTCGTGATTATACAAATGTTGTTATGGAAATTTGAAAGATATATATATATATCGTTATTTCCAATGCGATATTTGTTAGTCGTAGAATTTGATATTGAATATAAGCCGGTATATTTTCTATTCAGAGCCTTGTATTGAATATCAAATGTGATTTGGGTTTGTCGTGAATGGTGTCTTCACTAACACTGTTCTTGAACCCAGTTGAGAAAAGATTAAATCTTTTTGTTTAGATTTAACGAAGTGTACCAATTAAATAATATTTAATTGGAATTGAATCGATATTGATTTTTGGGTTTATCGTGAACAGTGTTTTAAATAACACACGTTCTTTAACCCGATAATTAATGAAATGGGATTTTGGGTTTATCGTGAACCGTGTTTTAAATGACACGGATTCTTTAACCCAGTTAACGATTAAAACTAAGTGGAGTTTTAATGAATCTTTAATTAGATTGAAATGGTCGAGAATGGAGTATCACCAGTTTTGCTCCAGGCGATAGTTAAATCTTTAATTAGATTTGAACGTGAAATGGTAATTGAATTTACCGATAACACCGTGGTGTTAGATATGAAGTACTACCAGTTTTACTTCATGGGATGAATAGGTTGGGATTGGGAAATTAAAACCAATGATTACTTCGGTAAGGTTCGTTAATCCCGACTAGTTTGAATTGATATTCAAAATATAGATTAAAGAATAAATTCAAGGAATTTATCTTGGATAAATTTAATGGGAACCTTTCCCTATGAATGTGAAATTTAGAAACTAACTGTCAGTTAGCCAAGCAGAATGGTTTCCTGGATATTGATCTGATGTTGGTTTCGGCCTTCGGGGTTAATATTTGGGGAATTATTCTCTTGATTAATTTACGGTTAGTGACTGATGAATTGGAATGAGGCGTATGTTGTGTTTGTGTAACACTTATTTAAAATATACGCGAGTTATTCGGGAAGACCGGGTTTATCCCATTCTGAATAACTGATACGACGATAAGTCGAAGATGAAGACGAGGGTCGAAGACCGGAAGTCTTCACGTCGTTTGGGTAATTACTGATGATCTTGATTGGGCTGTACACCCAAGAAGATGGAAACAGTTAGTGATCGTCCAGACGTACTTGGAGATCGATGGATATGCGGGGTACTAGGTGCCTCCGGTTTCGTTCAGACCCAGAACGGACTTGTAAATGGACTGTGTGTCTGACAATGGATTTTAGTCCGTGTGATTGATCTCTATTAAATATATATCTGTTTGGCGGCGGAGAATTTATTCTCTTGCTTAACGCCCTTCTCTGAGACGTACGAGCTCAGGGGTTATATATTGATGGATATCAAACGCATGGAGTGAATTGCCTGTGTGGCATGCCTAAGTGACAATTGATCGAGGCTTCTGTTGAAAAGCAAAGTCTTGTGATGATGATCAAAGCACGGCCTTTGTGGCATAGCTTTGTGTAACGTTTACTTCGCGAGTTTCACACCCGGTATGAACCAAAAACGGGAGACGGACCTCAGGGAGGGCATGCGTTTCCTTCTAGCTAAAAAGTGGCGTCAGTGGTTTTACACGCCCTGACGAGTTTGACTTATGTGGTTGTTGCTGTTGCGAGGCGCCTCGGATTGATCGGTCGTTCTCGAACCGATGGAGTCATTTAGTTGGCTCACTTACACCCCATAGGGTGGGGAAACGTAGTGTTCAGGCATAATAATCCACATCGGTGGACCGGCCCTGTCGCTCCAAGGGGCAGTTGCGGCTGTTCCTGAGACACGGGCTAGAGCGTCTCGAATCGGTTGAGGACTATCTTTTGCCTCGGTTCATAGATGGAAATCCAATTTCCAAATACGTGACATTTGCGGTTTTATTTGTAAACCTATATATGGCGACATGATATATGGTACCCATGCAGTCTATGATTGATATTTATGATTGAAATTGTTTTGACACTATGCACTTATAATAGTGAAACACCCCACCTCCGTTAGGGTCACTCTCAAAGGGAATGCCCTAATTTTTGGTGGAGGTTTATAAGTATAAGTCACAGATATACAAGACAGATATAAGAACACATATTTGTAAACAGCGGAAAATCAACAACTTTTATTTCATAAAAGCAAATACGTGTTACAACAACATCACCATAATTGTCTTACATCTTTTTCCAAAAACATAACATAACACTTTCATAATCTGTCTTGATTACATTATTTAAAGAAGCATAAATAAAACATAGATAAACTGCAAAAGCCCCATAGAGTTTGTCCAAAGCCATAGTTTCAAACGAAAAGGTCCAAGCAATACATTTCTCTTCTTCAAGCTGGATGTTAAGGCTGGTCAAGCTGCAGTGTTCCCTCCCTGTGGACCTGGGGGGGGGGGGGAAACGGAAGAAAAGAAGACGAAAGAAAAGTAGAGTCAGACATAAAGCCTGAGTAAGTCTAGTACTATTTTGTCTATGAATAAAGAACTGGGTATGATAAGTATAAACAAGAAGTGGGAAAGCACTATAAACTTGGTTAAGTTGTCTAGGGTCGAATATACTATCGTACCCCATGTTAATCTCTGAACCCATATAAACTAGTTTCCAACTGGCACCCCATAAACAGGGTGATGTGATCCATTCAATGATGATCGGCTCCTACTCGCATAGTTACATGTGTCTTACGGCCCCCGATGTTGTAGTTACCTATGCTGGTCCCACCATGGGGTGTATCAAGTCCCATGGCGGCGGCCCGACACAACCTTAGAATGCACAGGTATGCTACTGGTGTCCAGTGCCTTATTTTTCTGCACCGGAGTGTGTGCACGCCCGCACCCCGTTAGAACCTACACTGCTACACCACCGCCGTCGATTTAACCTCTTACAATCAGCCCAGTAATCGTGCCCCACCCTGCCTAGTTTCAGGGTATCCTGATACACCTTCTAGGGTTACTGCTGAAAAGGGTCCCCCGTTACTAGGTTTTCTATCTCTAGCCAACATGCTAAGTTGGTTAAGTGTTTTCTAACCTAACCCCCACCAGTCCGTTTAATTTAGCATGTTCTATTTTGATTAAGTCTTTAGTTCACTTAATCCTAACAATCCTGACTCAGCCTTAATTGTCTTATTAAGGCCCTGACCTCTCACATTAGACAGGTATTGTTGTGGCTGCCTATTGCCGGTTGGTTCCGGGCAGTCTTACGCCACAACTCAGTCTAACCTCGGGTCCTTATTGGGCTCCATGTTTAACCTCCCACATTGGATAGGTATTGTTGTGACTACTGGACAACCGGGCGGTTCCGGGCAGGTTTACATCACAACTCAATCCAACCTCGGGTTAAACACATCGTATGTTCTACATTTACATATTTTGTCTTTCTTCTTTATTTTCTTATATGTAAATATTTGCGGCCCATTATTAAGTTAATGGTGTAAAGGTTACACCAATCATGGGCCCAACCCATACTTGAATTTGGGCCCTTCTATTTTATATTTTCATTCATTAGTAATTTTAACCCAACGTTATTTTCCCCCATTTAACACGTCCGTTTATTATGTATATGTTGGGCTTAGCCTTTTTAAGCCCAACTTAGTCATGCGAAAAGGGGAGGCTTAAAGCGTGATTACATACACAAAGAGGGGAATGTGAGCGCATGAACTTGCAATATGACGTTGGAAACACAAAATAGAAACTGGTGTACTTGCATAGTAGTGACATATACTTCGGTCATAAAGCATAGGTGACATGAATCAAAGCATGTAAACTTGTAGTTATGTTAAGAATATCACTATTGACACATAGGCTAACTACAACATGAACCTATATTTTTATTTCAGGCATAATGTCAAACATAAGCATGGCATAAATATTTCTAACATAAGCATGGCAGAATGTCAAACATAAGCATGGCATAATGTCAAACATAAGCATGGCATAATGTCAAACATAAGAAAAGCATGTTCATAAGACTACTACATGTTTACAAAGGTGTCTACTTTTGTGACTAATACAAAAGTATAGTTAAATTTGTTCACATAACCGTGGCATAAATATTTCTAACATGAAATCATGATTTTTACTTTAGTCATGTAAACTTGCAAAAAGGGATTTTGAATCTAACCTAGCTATGTATCACATATGACATCATATAATATAGACTAAACATGGATTTCAATTGTGCCAAATAACAATCATAGCCTAGTCATATTCATAAGTTTGCAAATAGGTTTTTCCAGTACAAAAGCATGGCTTAATACATGATGCCAAATTTTCAACATAATTCCAAACTTATTCCAATTACTTCAAAAATGATGTTTGTATAAAAATACACATTATGATGGCATAATAGCAAAGCCCCAAACTTGCATGAATTTCAATCAACTACATACATGTAGCTTCAACATGGATTACATAATTTGCGAATATTCCAAACGTATACTTGCATAGAACTACCGCATGTAGTTCTTTATAATGAATAACATAATTCAAGAATATCCAAACGTATACAATATTTCAAATCAATAATAATCATAGTAACGCACAAATTATGAATTATTTATCACCACAATCAAGTATACAAACCAACACAGTTATTTGTACATACCAAAGTAATACTCTACTTACAATGGTGTGGCGAATTCTCAAATTTAGGGATTTGAAGATGCGGTTTGATTTGATTGAGTTGCTTTATGCCTTAGAATTTGCCTCCTAATCCTCTCTCCAATTTGGTGGCTACCCCTAGTCGTTCCTCAGCAACATGGCGGCTTTGTTCTTATTTTTGAATGAATAGAATATGGTTAGTCTAGGGTTGTTTTTATAGAGGTAATGAACTGATTAGGGCCATTGATGTTGCTTGGATTGATCGTAGCCATTCATCCTAAGGAGAGACCAATTAGAGCTTGCCACCTAGCCCTAATGACAAAGCAGACCACAGAAAATCGACCAACATAGAATAGGCCAGCCAGGTTGGACTGGGTTCGACCTGGCTCTGGACCAGGTCGACATGCCTGTCGACAGCCCTGTCGACCTGGTTAGACCAGGTCGACAGCCCAGTCGACCTGGGTACGTTAGGCGGTGTTTTTCCGCCCTGGCCCATTGGGCCCCATTTTGGAATTTTAAACTGTTTTATTCTGTTTGAATTTTAAACTTAATTCAGAAACTTCCGAAGGCCATATCTTCTTCATACGGACTCCGTTTTTCGAAAACTCGGAATCTATTTCGCGTATTTTTCCGAGACGAACGCAATGGCGTATCCCGTTTCCCTTAGTTGTTTGATTTCAAATTAATTATACTTTAATTCGTGAATTTCACAGTTATAGAATTCGCGGGGTGTTACATTCTCCCCCACTTAAAAGGATTTCGTCCCCGAAATCTTCAAGTTAGGAGGAATATATATCCTAACATCCAATCATCCATCTACTCATCCATCAAACACGAGCATCCATTGTCCTTAAAAGACTTCTAATGCTTCATGATCATATGCGAAGTGTGTGTGTACATGTACTTATCTAATGCAAAATCAGGCGGTCTACTGATTCAGTTGACCTCCTTAATGCGAATTATGTAAGTGCCATGAATCCATTATGTATGCAAATTTTCCTATTCATGATTCTACATGAGTGCACAATCATTCAATACAAATGCAACATCCACATGACAACACATTAGAGTTCAACCATATACGAATGCAAACATATATGCATATGCAAAATGAAGTGACTGACCCGATCTAAACCCTAGATTGTGTGTGTATATGCAACCACGAGCAACCACTAGCAATCACTTGCAACCACTTGCAACCATCATCCATAACATGTTTCAATTACATGTTTCCATCCAAAGGGTTTCTACCTAAAAGATAAGGTCGAGGAAATATACCTAAAAAGATAGATAAAAGCGCAACTTAAGGAAAAGGAAAGATCAAGGATGTACCCTCTAACAGAAAAGGGTAGGCAGTGCGTATTCTAGCTTCAGTTTCCCAAGTCGCGTCTCCCTCGGCGTCGCTCCACTGAACTTTGACGAGCTTGACTTCATGGTTGCGTAGCTTCTTCACTTCCGTTCCTAATATGCGGGTTAGAACTTTTCTTATGGTTGCTTCGCGTTCCACTTCGGCCTCTTCGAGGATATTTGGCTCTACCACCTCGGCTGACTCATGTAGACATTTTCGGAGATGTGAAACGTGAAAAACGTTGTGGACTCCAGCCAACTTCTCGGGTAGCTCTAATCTATAGGCCATTTTCCCAATTTTCTCGATGATAGGGAATGGCCATACGAACCTTGGTGCTAGCTTTCCAGTGGTTCCAAAACGAACAACGTTTCTTAGTGGTGATACCTTGAGAAAAACTCTGTCTCCAACCTCAAATTCAAGGTCGGTCCTTCTCTTGTCGGCATAGGACTTTTGTCTGTCTTGGGCCGTCTTCATCCTTCTTCGTATTAAGTCTACTTTCTCTGAAGTCTCTCGGATCATATCTGGTCCAAGTATGAGCTTATCAGTAGACTCCCACCAACAAGTGGGCGATCGGCACGGTCTTCCATATAAAGCTTCGAAGGGCGCCATTCCGATGGTTGCTTGATAGCTGTTGTTGTAGGCAAATTCCACCAAAGGAAGGTGGTCTTCCCATGTCCCTCCGAAGTCAAGGACGCATAGTCTTAAAAGGTCTTCCAAAACTCTGTTCACTCTCTCTGTTTGGCCGTCGGTTTGGGGATGATAGGCTGTGCTCAAGCATAACTGCGTTCCTATCGCTTCTTGCAGACTCCGCCAAAACTCACTGGTGAAGATGGGGTCTCGGTCACTAACAATGCTAGATGGTATTCCATGGAGTCGAACGATTTCCTTGAGGTAAAGTGATGCTAGGGATGAGGCAGTTCTTTTACTTTTGACAGGTAAAAAGTGGGCGCTTTTAGTAAGCCTATCCACTATTACCCAAATGCTAGTATTGCCTCTCCTAGACCTAGGCAGCCCATCGATGAAGTCCATTGAGATGTTATCCCACTTCCACTGCGGGACCTCTAGAGGATGTAGCAGTCCGCCAGGCTTTTTCTGTTCCGCCTTAACCTGTTGGCACACCATGCACTTAGAAACAAACTCTGCCACGTCCTTTTTCATGCCGTTCCAGAAGAAAGTCCTTTTTATGTCTTTGTACATTTTATCTCCGCCTGGGTGTATCGTCATCTTGGAGTGATGTGCTTCCTCGAGAACCTTCTTTACTAAATCTTTTATCTGTGGGACGCATAGTCTTCCGTCTCGCCTTAGCAACCCCTTATCGTCGATGGAGTATCTGTTGAGGTGACTTGAAGTCTCACCCCTAATTAGCCTATCAATTGTTTCCACGAGCTGAGGGTCTTCGCGTTGTGCTGTCCCTACTGAATCCATTAAAGTTGGGCGCACTTCGAGAGATGCTAGCAAGCCCGGTACGAAATCGGAGGATGGCCTAAAGTCGAAGCTAGCTATAAACTCTAGGCTTTGTCTTTCAACAAACAACGGGCTTAGGGTCAATTTCTTTCGGCTCAACGCGTCTGCCACTACGTTGCCTTTGCCCGGAGTGTAGGAGAGTTCGAAATCGTACGAGGCAAGAAACTCCATCCATCTTTGTTGCCTCAAGTTAAGATCCTTCTGCGAGAAAAGATATTTCAACGATTTATGGTCAGTGTAAAGTTCGAACTTCTCACCTAGGAGATAGTGTCGCCAAGACTTGAGTGCAAAGACGATGGCGGCTAACTCAAGATCGTGGGTTGGGTAGTTCTTTTCGTGCACCTTCAACTGCCTCCCGCCATAAGCTACTACCCTTCCTTCTTGCATTAAGACGGCGCCTAGCCCTGTCCCACATGCATCCGTATAAACAGTGAACATCTTGCTCCCATCGGGCAGCGTCAAAACTGGGGCTGTTGTGAGAGCCCTTTTCAGTCGTTGGAAAGCAAACTCGCAATCCAAGTCCCAATTGAACACTAGATTCTTCTTGGTCAATTTCGTGAGCGGAGCTGAGATTTTCGCAAAATCCCTTATGAATTTTCGATAGAAACCCGCTAGTCCTAGAAAACTTCGGACCTCAGTTGCATTCCTTGGTGTCTTCCAATCCTGTACCGCCACTACCTTAGCAGGGTCCACTGCTAACCCTTGTTTGGATACTATGTGCCCAAGGAACCTCACCTCTTCTCTCCAAAAGTGGCATTTGGAGAATTTGGCTTTTAGTTGATGGACTCGCAAAGTTTCCATGATTGCCCTTAAGTGCTGAGCATGTTCCTCTTCACTCTTTGAGAAGATAAGGATATCATCTACGAAGACCACTACGAATTTGTTGAGGAAATCTCTAAATACCCTACTCATTAGGTCCACGAAGTAAGCAGGTGCATTTGTCAAGCCGAAAGGCATGACAAGCCATTCAAAGAAGCCGTCTGGGGTTCTGAACGCCGTTTTATCGATGCTATCTTCAGCCACCCTTAGCTGGTGAAAACCGGTTGCTAAATCGAGTTGGGAGAAAACAGACGCTCCTACAAGCTGGTCAAATAAATCGTCAATTCTAGGGAGAGGGTGCCTATTCTTTTTCGTTAGCTTGTTGAGCTCCCTAAAGTCAACACATAGACGGAGTGAACCATCCGCCTTTGTAGCGAACACCACTGGAGCGCCCCATTCTGAAATGCTCCTCCTAATGAACCCCTTTTCTAGAAGCTCTTTAATCTGTTTACTGAGCTCTTTCCTTTCTCGTGGAGCCATGTGTCTAACGGGCAACGCAACGGGCTTTGCATTATCTACAAGATATATGCGGAAGTCTATTTCCCGCTTCGGAGGCAAGCCCTTCACCTCTTCGAAGACATCCGGATATTCCCGGACCACTCTAACTGATTGTAAATTTTCAACAGAGGCATCTAGTGATTCAAGATAACTAAGCATAACCGCATACGAGGGATTACAAGAAATTTCCAAAGTATTACCGAGCTGGGTTAGGAGCCTAACAACCCTTTTCTCACAATTAAGGATGGCCCCATTACTGGATAGCGAATCCATACCCAAAATCAAATCATAACCCGAAAAGCCCAAAACAAAGGCACTACATTGAAATTCTACACTTAGAATAGAAATTTTCAATCCCATACAGATCATAGACAAATGAGCTGGGCCCCTAATTGGGTTTGAAACAATTAAGGGGTCCTCTACCATACTAGTTTTTAGGTGCAGAGATTCTACTAAAGCAGACGAGATAAAGGAGTGTGATGCGCCAGAATCAAATAAAGTGCGAACGGGGTGATCATAAAGATAAACTACACTTTCTACAGAAGTATTTATACCTCGCTGTTGCAGAGGTGGCGCTTCTAGCACATGAACCTGTGCCCCTGGGGTGGATCCAGTCCTCTGCCCCTGTCCTCGTTTCTTTGGGCAGTCCTTAGCCCTGTGGCCTGTCTCACCGCAAGAAAAGCACCCACCATTCTCCTTGGCCTTCTTTTTCCGGCAGTCCTTTACTAAGTGCCCCACTTTGCCACAGAAATTGCACTTCCTCTTCTCTTGGGACTTGTTGTCTTTCCCGCCCTTCTCAAAGCCTGTCTTCTCAGGGCAGTCTTTGCTGATGTTTCCAGTCTCCCCACAATGAAAACATTCTCCTTGCTATCTTTTCCTCTTTCTACAATCCTTGGCTATGTGCCCTTCCGTGCCACAAAAATTGCATTCCCTTTTTTTTCTCGTTTCTTATTATTATTGTTATGATCCTTTCTTGTTTGACTATTATTCGTCTCCCTACTCTGGGACTCTTTCGCTTGCTGGTTCACGTGGAGGAGGAGGAGGAGTAAAAGCGTCAGCAGCTGGGGAGTAAGGTCTCCAGACATGCCGAAACAGAGAGGATAGATTCAAAACGAAGGATAAGAGATAATACCTATGGCTTTGGGGAGTGGACTTTGCCTTTTAGAATAAAATAATATTTTTCTTTTAAAAATGCTTCTTTAAATTTCCTTCTTGAAAATAATTTTTCAAAACTTTTTATCTTATCTAGTAAACCTATGCTCTGATACCAAGTGAAACACCCCACCTCCGTTAGGGTCACTCTCAAAGGGAATGCCCTAATTTTTGGTGGAGGTTTATAAGTATAAGTCACAGATATACAAGACAGATATAAGAACACATATTTGTAAACAGCGGAAAATCAACAACTTTTATTTCATAAAAGCAAATACGTGTTACAACAACATCACCATAATTGTCTTACATCTTTTTCCAAAAACATAACATAACACTTTCATAATCTGTCTTGATTACATTATTTAAAGAAGCATAAATAAAACATAGATAAACTGCAAAAGCCCCATAGAGTTTGTCCAAAGCCATAGTTTCAAACGAAAAGGTCCAAGCAATACATTTCTCTTCTTCAAGCTGGATGTTAAGGCTGGTCAAGCTGCAGTGTTCCCTCCCTGTGGACCTTGGGGGGGGGGAAACGGAAGAAAAGAAGACGAAAGAAAAGTAGAGTCAGATATAAAGCCTGAGTAAGTCTAGTACTATTTTGTCTATGAATAAAGAACTGGGTATGATAAGTATAAACAAGAAGTGGGAAAGCACTATAAACTTGGTTAAGTTGTCTAGGGTCGAATATACTATCGTACCCCATGTTAATCTCTGAACCCATATAAACTAGTTTCCAACTGGCACCCCATAAACAGGGTGATGTGATCCATTCAATGATGATCGGCTCCTACTCGCATAGTTACATGTGTCTTACGGCCCCCGATGTTGTAGTTACCTATGCTGGTCCCACCATGGGGTGTATCAAGTCCCATGGCGGCGGCCCGACACAACCTTAGAATGCACAGGTATGCTACTGGTGTCCAGTGCCTTATTTTTCTGCGCCGGAGTGTGTGCACGCCCGCACCCCGTTAGAACCTACACTGCTACACCACCGCCGTCGATTTGACCTCTTACAATCAGCCCAGTAATCGTGCCCCACCCTGCCTAGTTTCAGGGTATCCTGATACACCTTTTAGGGTTACTGCTGAAAAGGGTCCCCCGTTACTAGGTTTTCTATCTCTAGCCAACATGCTAAGTTGGTTAAGTGTTTTCTAACCTAACCCCCACCAGTCCGTTTAATTTAGCATGTTCTATTTTGATTAAGTCTTTAGTTCACTTAATCCTAACAATCCTGACTCAGCCTTAATTGTCTTATTAAGGCCCTGACCTCTCACATTAGACAGGTATTGTTGTGGCTGCCTGTTGCCGGTTGGTTCCGGGCAGTCTTACGCCACAACTCAGTCTAACCTCGGGTCCTTATTGGGCTCCATGTTTAACCTCCCACATTGGATAGGTATTGTTGTGACTACTGGACAGCCGGGCGGTTCCGGGCAGGTTTACATCACAACTCAATCCAACCTCGGGTTAAACACATCGTATGTTCTACATTTACATATTTTGTCTTTCTTCTTTATTTTCTTATATGTAAATATTTGCGGCCCATTATTAAGTTAATGGTGTAAAGGTTACACCAATCATGGGCCCAACCCATACTTGAATTTGGGCCCTTCTATTTTATATTTTCATTCATTAGTAATTTTAACCCAACGTTATTTTCCCCCGTTTAACACGTCCGTTTATTATGTATATGTTGGGCTTAGCCTTTTTAAGCCCAACTTAGCCATGCGAAAAGGGGAGGCTTAAAGCGTGATTACATACACAAAGAGGGGAATGTGAGCGCATGAACTTGCAATATGACGTTGGAAACACAAAATAGAAACTGGTGTACTTGCATAGTAGTGACATATACTTCGGTCATAAAGCATAGGTGACATGAATCAAAGCATGTAAACTTGTAGTTATGTTAAGAATATCACTATTGACACATAGGCCTAACTACAACATGAACCTATATTTTTATTTCAGGCATAATGTCAAACATAAGCATGGCATAAATATTTCTAACATAAGCATGGCAGAATGTCAAACATAAGCATGGCATAATGTCAAACATAAGCATGGCATAATGTCAAACATAAGCAAAGCATGTTCATAAGACTACTACATGTTTACAAAGGTGTCTACTTTTGTGACTAATACAAAAGTATAGTTAAATTTGTTCACATAACCATGGCATAAATATTTCTAACATGAAATCATGATTTTTACTTTAGTCATGTAAACTTGCAAAAAGGGATTTTGAATCTAACCTAGCTATGTATCACATATGACATCATATAATATAGACTAAACATGGATTTCAATTGTGCCAAATAACAATCATAGCCTAGTCATATTCATAAGTTTGCAAATAGGTTTTTCCAGTACAAAAGCATGGCTTAATACATGATGCCAAATTTTCAACATAATTCCAAACTTATTCCAATTACTTCAAAAATGATGTTTGTATAAAAATACACATTATGATGGCATAATAGCAAAGCCCCAAACTTGCATGAATTTCAATCAACTACATACATGTAGCTTCAACATGGATTACATAATTTGCGAATATTCCAAACGTATACTTGCATAGAACTACCGCATGTAGTTCTTTATAATGAATAACATAATTCAAGAATATCCAAACGTATACAATATTTCAAATCAATAATAATCATAGTAACGCACAAATTATGAATTATTTATCACCACAATCAAGTATACAAACCAACACAGTTATTTGTTCACACCAAAGTAATACTCTACTTACAATGGTGTGGCGAATTCTCAAATTTAGGGATTTGAAGATGCGGTTTGATTTGATTGAGTTGCTTTATGCCTTAGAATTTGCGTCCTAATCCTCTCTCCAATTTGGTGGCTACCCCTTGTCGTTCCTCAGCAACATGGCGGCTTTGTTCTTATTTTTGAATGAATAGATTAGGGTTAGTCTAGGGTTGTTTTTATAGAGGTAATGAACTGATTAGGGCCATTGATGTTGCTTGGATTGATCGTAGCCATTCATCCTAAGGAGAGACCAATTAGAGCTTGCCACCTAGCCCTAATGACAAAGCAGACCACAGAAAATCGACCAACATAGAATAGGCCAGCCAGGTTGGACTGGGTTCGACCTGGCTCTGGACCAGGTCGACATGCCTGTCGACAGCCCTGTCGACAGCCCTGTCGACCTGGTTAGACCAGGTCGACAGCCCAGTCGACCTGGGTGCGTTAGGCGGTGTTTTTCCGCCCTGGCCCATTGGGCCCCATTTTGGAATTTTAAACTGTTTTATTCTGTTTGAATTTTAAACTTAATTCAGAAACTTCCGAAGGCCATATCTTCTTCATACGGACTCCATTTTTCGAAAACTCGGACTCTATTTCGCGTATTTTTCCGAGACGAACGCAATGGCGTATCCCGTTTCCCTTAGTTCTTTGATTTCAAAATAACTATACTTTAATTCGTGAATTTCACAGTTATTGAATTCGCGGGGTGTTACAAATAGTATCAAACGATTTGTTTTAAACGTATCAAGCATTCTTTGGCTGTTATAAGGGAAAACCCTATCCTCGGCTGCGTTGCATTGTGTGATGGGACCTGGGTCTTATAACAGCTTCATTTTTCTTTATTTAGCATTGCGCTGTTTGTTTTATGCACTGGTATTCTTGGGAGGAAACTCGTTCCGTGTTATACGGCGTGGTCCCTTGATTTACCTAACTTTTAAAATAAAGAATAATAACTGTTTTAGTTCTCACACCAGTCACATGACTGACCTGGAGTTTATTGTTTCAACCTAAACTCTGGGTGCCCCTATTTTCGACACGGGCAGCTAGTAGTTTTGGTTTTGCAGATTTATATTCACAGGATCCTGGTTTACAGCTGGAATGATATCCGGAAAGCTTTGTATCCGTATATCTCTTCTAGTTGTGTATTGTATTATTTTCCGCTGCTATGTATTTAAATGTAATTTAAATCTCTGATATTTCTGTGTAATATTCATTTATACTCTGTATATTCTTGTAATCTGATGCATTGTTGTAATATACAATGAAACGTTCTTTTGTATGCGTTCTGTTGTGGTTTGTTCTCAAACGATAGGGCGTTTCGAACGGCCTGGATCGGTTTAGCGACTGGTTCGGACCGAGCGAAATTCCATCTCGTCACAAATCCACGGATAAGGTTTTGCTTGGACCCGATGATCGTCGCTTCCCTATGAAATAGAAAAGCGCGATTTATGAAATAATTACTGAAAGCGTACAGGTGTGTAGCATACAGGTCGAACGCAGGGAGGAAAAATTAAAAATTATTATTTATAGAATTTCATGGGCGAGTTAGACAAATCTTCGAGGTTGGTTTTGAAAGCAAACGAAATTAAAACTGCAATTAAACTATTATTGAATTGAATCAGATCAGAATCTAATCAAATCTATATTCAATCCCATTGACCTACGGAAGCAGTAAAAAGAACAGAAATTGAAATTGCAGAAATTAAAAATAACAAACAGGAATTAAAATTAGGATTACCTCTAAATCTAATCAGACGGTCAATCACTAATGAAAAGGTGTGCAAAATACAACTAGTACTCTCCCAAACCTAATTGTGTAGATGGCACTAGTTGCTATGAAAATTAAAATACAGAAAAATAAAATAGAACTAGAAACTTTATTAATGGAGAAGAAGAGAAAATAGGATGGTGGCTACAATGATATTACAAGGGTATTTATAGGAGATAACCAAACCCTAACCCTAATTACAAATGGGCATAGCCATTACATCACTAATTAGTTTACAATGAGAATTTCAAATGGGCCTTAGTTAAATCTATTAAATTTTTGGCCTTTCTTCTTTTCCTCTTTGTTCTTTAACAAGCCTCTCTTGATTTGAGATGTGCATGGCCTTTTTATCAATCATTTTCTTGTCCAACGGCAACTAGATGTGGGATCTTCATCTACAATTCTTCAAAATGTAAATATATAGCAATCTGATCTCCATTTCTCTACTTTTTTGGTTGCATGCAGGCTGGGTTGGAAAATCTGTAAAAGTAATAAAACAATACCCAAGTAATATTTATATATATATAAAAGATAAGATATAAGAGCATAAAATAAACACATTTCTATGTTAATCAGATACCCCCACACTTATCTTTTACTCGTCCTCGAGTAAAACAAAAATTAAAAACTAGCTAGATAGGTCACACTTTCGTAGGAAACACGATTGCATTGAACGTATGCAACAAGCCATTAATCCTCTAGGTGTCCCTAATAGGACGAGTGGTGTCTCGTGAGGGTTTTCAGCAGATACTACCCACAAAATCCAAATGCAGTATGTGTGGATCTGATGTAACTACATGAATGCAATGGTTATATACAAAAAACAAAAACAAAAATGACAACATGACTTATTTCAGGAAAGTGGTACAACAAATTAAGTTAACAATTTCTAGTTAGTTGATTTTATTTTAGATACCTCAACTTGTCACAAATTTTCAATATAAATCAAGTTTTCAAATGTTAAATTCCAGTTTGGCCAGTTAGTTCGGTCGATAACATAGTGCAGCCATGAAATAGATTCTTATTTTGCTTGGCACAGTTTGCAAAGTGGTATTATTATTTTCTCATGTATGGCTAGTCAAATCAGAAGTGTTTGGGCATCATCGCTTATTCTTTATTCTATAAAATTTTAAAATTTATGATTAAGTACATACACCTAACTTAGAAGACCAAGGTTTACCACCAATGCACTGCCTCGCGGACTAACGGAGAGTGGGTAAAGAGCTTGGCAGATTATGCATGCCGAGTTTGACTTTGTCAACAACGTGTCGGTAATCCTTAGGTGTCCAATCTCATAAAATGAGACCAAGATATTCCAACGCTGACTTTGTCAACGACATGTCGGATAGAGCTTGGCGGGTTTGCACACCAACGCTAGATATACAAGCAATGTTGGATACCCTTGGATTACTATTATTATTATTGAATTTATAAGCACAAAAGAGAGTTACACGAATTCAACTTAACACAACTTAGTTTTAAAGATTTTGAAAAGCCAATATAAGTATTTTAAGTCCTCTACTTATTTAAACAAAGACTACAATGTAGAATAGATTTCATGGCCATCACCTAAAAATCTCCCTATGTACCGGTTACACTATTATCCCTCAAAATTAAACTTTTCGTTACATTTCTTATTCGATCTAAGTTGAGAGAAAAAAATACTATCAACTGACTAAAAATTGTAAACTTATTTCATGGTATCACTCTAAAATGAGTCGTGTTTGTGTGTGTTTTTTTTTTTTTTTTTGAGATGATGTGATGCAGACTTGACTCCCCCACACTAGATTGAGACAGTGTCCCAACTGTCTAGGGTATGCAAACCAAAATGGAAGGAAGAAAAATGAAAAATAAAAGAAAAAGAACGTGTACCACCTAATTTCATGGTGGATGATCATGCTCATGAAGATCGATAAGGTCATCGTCTTCGTATTGCTCGAATTCCAAAAATGGTTTCAGTCGTTGACCATTTACTTTGAAGACTTTTCCATCCTTAGTATTTTCAATTTCAACTGCTCCATGAGGATATACTGTTTTCACAACATAAGGTCCAGTCCATCGAGATCTAAGTTTTCCTGGAAACAAGTGAAGTCTAGAGTCGTATAAAAGAACTTTTTGTCCTACATTGAATTCCTTACGAAGTATGTTCTTGTCGTGTTGGGCTTTGGTTCTTTCTTTAAAAAAATTCGCATTTTCATATGCTTCATTTCTTAATTCCTCTAGTTCTGAGATCTGTAACTTCCTATGTGAGCTGGCCTTCTCAAAGTCAAAATTCAAAAGTTTAATTGCCCAAAGAGCACGATGCTCTAATTCAAGAGGTAAGTGACAGGCCTTCCCAAAGACTAACCGATATGGTGACATTCCTAGATTGGTTTTGTAAGCAGTGCGAAATGCCCAAAGTGCATCAATCAGTTTTACGGACCAATCTTTTCTATTGGAATTCACGGTTTTCTCAAGAATTTGTTTGATTTGTCTATTGGAAACTTCTACTTGCCCACTAGTTTGTGGATGGTAAGGGGTCGACAGCTTGTGTGTGATTGAGTATTTCTTGAGCAAGGACTCAAAAGCACGATTATAGAAGTGAGTGCCATTATCTCTAATGATAGCTCGAGGTGTACCAAAGTGCGAAAATATGTTTTCTTTGAGGAATTCGATAATAAACTTGTCGTCGTTGGTTTTGGTCGGGATGGCTTCAACCCATTTTGAGACATAGTCTACTACAAGCAAGATGTAAAGATTCCCAAACGAGTTAGGGAATGGTCCCATGAAATTGATGCCCCAAACATCGAATAACTCAATTACTAAAATGGGTTTAAGAGGCGTCATGTTTTGCTTAGTGATTCGACCCGTTTTTGACATCGATCGCATTTAGAGCAAAATTCGAAAGCGTCACGGAAGAGTGTGGGCCAATAAAAACCGCTTTGCAATACTTTTGCAGTAGTTTTTCTTGCTCCAAAATGACCGCCATAAGCATGGTCATGTGAGAAAGAGAGAATACTTTGGTGTTCATGATTAGGTACACACCTTCGAATGATTTGGTCTGGACAGTATTTGAAAAGATACGGGTCGTCCCAATAGAAGTTTCGAACTTTAGAGAGAAATTTTTGTTTATCTTGTTTCGACCATTCAGCGGGTGTTTGCTGTGTGACAAGATAATTCACAATGTCAGCGTACCAAGGGGTGTTAGAGATGGAAAGAATTTGTTCGTCCGGAAAATAGTCATCGATTTGGGTGTCGTCAATATTTTCGTGCACAATTCGAGAGAGATGATCAGATACGACATTTTCAGTACCCTTTTTATCTCTTATTTCTATGTCAAATTCTTGAAGAAGAAGGATCCAACGAATCAAGCGGGCCTTGGCATCCTTTTTAGAAAGAAAATATCGTAAGGCAGCATGGTCAGTGTAAACTATGACTTTGGATCCTATGAGATATGGTCTGAATTTCTCAAGAGCGAAGACAATTGCCAAAAATTCCTTTTCAGTAGTTGAGTAATTCAATTGCGCCTCATTTAAGGTTTTGCTAGCATAGTAAATGACTTGAGGGAGTTTATCGATTCGTTGGCCCAAGATGGCTCCAATCGCAAAATCAGAAGCGTCACACATAAGTTCGAAGGGTTGAGTCCAATCAGGGGGTTGAATGATGGGAGTTTTGGTCAAGATTGACTTAATAGTTTTGAAAGATGTTTTGCAATCATTGGAAAATTCAAACTTGACGTCTCTGGCAAGTAAGTTTGAGAGAGGTTTTGAAATTTTTGAGAAATCCTTAATGAATCTTCTATAGAATCCAGCATGGCCAAGAAATGAACGAACATCCTTAACAGACTTAGGAGGAGGTAGATTAGCAATCGAATCGATTTTGGATTTATCGACTTCAAGGCCATCTTTTGAAACGACATGACCTAGAACTATCCCCCTTTTTACCATGAAATGACATTTTCCCCAATTAAGCACGAGTGATTTCTCCTTACAACGTTTTAGGACGAGTACTAAATGAGTGAGATAATGGGAAAAAGATGATCCGTAGATTGAAAAATCGTCCATAAATACTTCCAAGAATTCTTCCACCATATTAGAGAAAATACTCATCATACACCTTTGGAAATTCGCGGGGGCATTACAAAGACCAAAAGGCATGCGACGATAAGCAAAGGTTCCAAAGGGACAAGTAAAGGTGGTCTTATGTTGATCCTCTAAAGCAACAAGGATTTGGTTTTAGCCAGAGTATCCATCGAGAAAACAATAGTACTCATGTCCCGCTAAGCGTTCGAGCATTTGGTCAATAAAAGGTAAGGGAAAATGGTCTTTTCGTGTGGCTGAATTGAGCTTTCGATAGTCGATACGCACACGCCATTTTGTTTCGATTTTTGTTGGGACGAGCTCATTACTTTCATTTTTGATCACTGTGACTCCCAACTTCTTTGGTACAACTTGTACCGGACTCACCCAAGTACTATCAGAGATGGGTTAGATGATGTTATTGTCTAGACATTTGATTATCTCCTCCTTGACCACTTCTCTCATGTTTGAGTTTAATCGCCTTTGAGCCTCACGGGTGGGTTTAGCCTCATCAACTAAATGTTTGTGATGTTCCACAATTGATGGGCTAATTCCTTTTATATCGCTCAGTTCCCACCCCAAAGCATCTTTATTTTCCCACAAATTTTTTAAGAGTTTTTCTTCTTGGTTCTCAGTAAGATCAGAGGCTAAGATTACAGGAAAAGTTTCTGAGGAGTCTTAGTATGTGTACTTAAGGTCTTGTGGCAAGGGTTTGAGGTCTAACTTAGGATGTCCTTGAGTGTTAACATTGGTCAACATTTCTTGGTTAGATTCAAATGACGAAGGATTGGAGTCAAGAAATTCATTCAGTTCAGAAATGTATTAGAGTTCATCGAAATTGGAGTCGAAATGGACAAGACACATTTTCAAGGCTTCAGAAGTGTCATTAAAGGTTTCATCAACTATGGTTTGAATCATGTCGATTTCATCGATCTCAAAATCCCTAAGTTGTTTGTTGAGATTAAAGATGTTTAGCTCAATGGTTAGGTGCCCGAAGGAAAGTCGGAGTTGACCGTTCCTACAATTAATGATAGCATTTGAGGTTGCTAAGAAGGGCCGTCCTAAAATCAATGGTATTTGAACTTTGGGATTTGAGACAGGCTCTGTTTATAAAACTATGAAATTGACAGGGAAGTAAAACTGTTCGATCTGTATCAAGACGTCTTCGATTATTCCCAATGGCTTTTTGATAGATCGATCAACTAGCTGAAGAGTGATGTTTGTTGGTTTAATCTCCCCTAATCCAAGTTGACGATAAACAGTATAAGGAAGAAGATTGACACTGGCACCAAGATCGAGTAGAGCACGAGAGATGTGAGTGCTTCCTATTTTGCAATCAATCGTGGGGCAGCCAGGGTCTTTGTACTTGACTAGGGTAAGATTTGAAAGAACAGAGCTCGTATTTGCTGTTAGAAAGGCAGTTTTTGGGACATTAGTCGCACGTTTTTGTGTGCATAATTCCTTAAGAAATTTAGCATATTGAGGAATTTGTTCAATGGTGTCTAAAAGAGGAATGTTCACACGGACTTGTTTGAAAATTTACAAAATTTTATCGAAATTCGCCGCTTTCTTCTTATTATTGAGTCTATGGGGAAATGGAGCTATTGGTTTTTCGACTCTGTGATCAGTTTCATCATTCGAAGAAGAAGGTTTATCCAAGGAAAAGGAAGGTGGTAAGGTTGCAGAAGATGGAATGTTGGTATTGCCACTACTAATTTTCGAAGGTGGGTCGAGTTTGCCGAGACTAGGAGAGGAACTGTTGGGATTGCCAACATTTGAGGAAAATGGAGGTTTAGAAGAATTGGCATTCGAAGCCAATGGGTGATCATCAAGATTTGACATTGGGGTCGAGTTAGAAGGCTCGCCAGGGTTGCCCATGTTATTATCAATCCTCTTTCCAGATCGAAGGGTTGTAATAGCATTGACCGGATTATGGTTTTCGTCCTCACAAGAATTTATAGCACGAGAGTTATATTTTGGATTCACCTCAGGTTGACTAGGCAACTTTCCTTTCTCATTATTTTTCATTAGTTCCTTCATCATATTCATCATTTGTTCGAGTTTAACATCTTGATTATTTATTTGTTTCTCTAATCGAACAATATCATGTGAAGATTGACCAGATTGAGAGGATTGGTTCGATGATTGAAAATTGGGATGCCTATAAGGTTGTTTGGATTGAGGTGCAGTTTGAGAGGTTTGCAAATTGGGAGGTGGAGCTTGAAAATTCGAATTTGGAATAAAGGGTTGCACGTAAGATGGGTTAGTCGAATTATTGGGGTTTGACCAAGAAAAATTTGGGTGGTTCCTCCAACTAGGATTGTATGTGGATGAGTAAGGATTATTTTGAGCTATAGAATTAGCATGGTCCTGAGAGTAATAGTGGGGTAGCCCTTCTCCAGCTTGAGGAGCTTGATTTTCTAAGGAAATTTGACTTGGGTCCACGACATGCACTCCTCTAGTAGAAGTACGAATGGGAACACGAATTGATTCCCATTGCATGTCCTTTTCAAAATAATCTTCTAAGAATTTCCAAGCTTCATCGGCCGTCTTAGACATAAAGTCTCCTCCACACATTGATTCTAATTGAGTTCTAGTCTGATAGTTTAGCCCTTCATATGCAATTTGACATAAGTGATCTTTTAGAATTCGATGATGAGGACAACTATATAATAGTTGGTTGAATCTTTCAAAGTATTTTGAAAAAGTTTCCCCCTCATTTTGACAAAATTGATTTATCTCGGATCGAATTTTGAGAGTTTTATGGAAAGGAAAAAACTTTTTCAAGAATGCAGTGACAAATTCATCCCAACTTCTTATGGGATGTTTTGGAAGAGAATTCAGCCATCTTTTAGCGCTTTCAAGTAGTGCAAATGGAATTAGCCTCAGCTTGATCGATTCGTTAGACAATTGTTGTATTTTTGTTGTAGACGCATACAATTTGTAACACCCCACTCCCGCTATGATCACTCACTAAGGGAATGCCATAGCATCGGTGGAGTATTTTAGTGAATATAGAACAGAAAAATTACAACAAGACAGATATAAATAGTACTTGAAATTTTAAAACATCATCTCATAACAGCGGAAGTAAAACATGTCTGGTTACATCATAAAACCACAATAAAGGTCAAGTACAATATCCATCAAAATAAAGAAGTACATAATCCCACTCTCATACAATAGCCAAACAAAAGAAAAGATAACTGGATAACTGGAGCTTTACATCTATCCAAGCTCCTAAAGACTGGAACAGCAATCCGATCAAGCTCCACTACTGCTAGGATCCACCGTAGGACCTGAGGGTTGGGAAAAAGATAAAAACAACAGGGTCAGACATAAGTCTGAGCGAGTCCTATAACTTTAACAATACAATCGTTAAAGTAACCAGAGAAGACATAAACTGATATACGGTAACATATAGGGATGAATGGCTACCCTAAGCAGTCAACTAAACGAAGATAAAGGATAAAGACGCATCTACCCTCCCTAAGGTAAATTACTAAACTGCACCACACCAGTCGTTCCTAACTTAAAGGTTGATCCCACCCAAGGACTTATAAAATTTACTAATTAGTACCTGCGTACCCCTAGGTGACCCAGTAGGCGCCACGGGGCCCTACAATCCACTAGGTGTACACACTACTTCCCATTCGATCGGCTCCCTAACGTAGATACCCGTGCTGGCCCCACCGTGGGATGTATCATTCCCCAATGTGGCAACCTGATGAAACTAAAGGTGCACGGCTTATATCTACTCGATGCAACAACGGCTTACCTACCAGCCCGGGCCCACTCACGCATATGAAGCCCGTTGGACTTGCGTTGCCACCGCTAACCCGTTTGCCTCTTACAGTCAAGCCCAGTATGCGTGTCCCGTCCTCGACATGGGTCGAGCCCACAAAGATACGTATGGGTTACTGGTTGAAATGGGCCTCCACAAGCTACCCACCTAAGCTTGTCCCTTTTTCTAGTATATCCCACTTAACCCTTTAATCATGTTTTAATTACATGTTCTATTTTGGTTAAGTATTCTAATCGTATTTTCTATTGCCACCCAAGGCAACCACTAGATTTTCTCATGCCACCCGAGGCACCCACTTAACCCCTCATGTCCCTCTACATGCTAATGTGGTTAAGTGTTTCTTAATTAATTAATTAAGAACGTAACCTTTGTAAAGACCTCTCACATTAGACTGTCTTTTATGACCGCTGGTTAAGCCGGTTGGGTCCGGGCAGCCTTATGTCATAACAGAGTCTAACCTCGTGTCTTTACATTAATTACGTATTTAGTTTGTGCCTAAGACCTCTCACATTGGGCTAACATTTGTAGCAACTGGTTAAGCCGGTTGGGTCCGGGCAGTTTTACGCTACAACTGAGTCCAACCTCGTGTCTTAGTCAATTAATTACACCTAATTAATCACCCTCATAATTTTATATTAATTATCCCTAATTAATCAAGTTTTCTTAACATGGGTAGACCTAACTTAATAGGTAAATTCCCATGGGGTAGACCTAACTCAATAGGTAAATTCCCAACACATAGTATGGGTACACCTAACCAAATAGGCAAATTCCCATACTATGTTTATTTATTTTGTGTTATGCATAATTATATTAATTTCACACAATCTTATTAACTTATGCATTTAATTACCCCATCGTTCCCACGTAATTTCGTTCATGATATAACACATATAAAAGGTGTCAACTTGCATATGAATGAACATGTTTCAAAGGTGCCATCTTGCATATTAACAAACACATAACTTGCATATGAACTTGCATAACATGTCACATAACTTGCATATAATATGTCACATAACTTACATATTCATTTTGCATAACAAACTTGCATATTAGCTTATAGACTTGCATAATGTGTCATCATGAACTTGCATATTAATAAACATGTAACTTGCATATTTACATACATGTAACTCGCATATTAACAAACATGTAACTTGCATATAAAGAAACATGTAACTTGCATATTTACATACATGTAACTTGCATATTAACAAACATGTAACTTGCATATTAACAAACATGTAACTTGCATATTTACATACATGTAACTTGCATATTAACAAACATGTAACTTGCATATTAACAAACATGTAACTTGCATAGCATATTACCATGAACTTGCATAACATGCATATGATTACATAGCCCACAACTTGCATATTTAGCATCATGCAAACATAACATACATCATATTAAACTTGCATAAGCTTACATACTCAACATGCATAAACATAAGATTAATGCTAACATCATATCATATGATTCAAAGCTCATTAACCCACATACAAAACCATAAATCTCATCACATCTCATCTAATTAGTTTACCAAAAGATCATCAAAGTGATAGAAACTCACAACTAGCAACTTTGAACACCAAATGAAGAAGATTAAGATGCTAAGAAGGGATTAGAAGTTGATTAGAGAGTGATTAGTATGCAACCCTCTTCATAAAATTAGTGGAGGCCATGAGAGCTAGCATTTTGCCATAGTTTAGTCACTAGGTTTAATTATGAATGAATTAGGGTAGGTTAGGGTCTTATTTATAGATTAGGCAAGTGTTTTAGGCCATAGGATTAACCCTAGATTCAATCCAAGCCATCAAAGCATGTCTTCGGGAAGAAGTCAAGTGTAGGAACCATCTAGGGCCTTTAGATTAAAGATGGACCATGAGAACCATTCAAATGCAAAATCTGCACTTGAGCGAATCGGCCCACGGGTTGACAGCCAAACACCCTGGATTAACCCCTAGTCGACCCAGCGGGCTCGGGTCGACTTCAAAAATCGGCCGGTTCGGTTATTCCCCTCTCCCAATTCGCTGTTTTGAGCATTTTTGCATATTTATTTATTAAATTTTCAATTATATATATATATATATATCAATATATATATATATATATATATCTACACAACCCATTTCACTTAATTAAGTATACTTTAATTTGGGAATTTTCGTGAAACTTCGCGAGGCCATATCTTGGTCATACGGACTCCGATTTTCGAAAACTCGGACTCTATTTCGCGTATTTTTCCGAGACGAACACAATGGCATAGCCCGTTTCCCTTGATTCCCATTTTAGAATTAAATTCTGCCTCGATTTATGTTATTACAGGTTATTGAAAATACGGGTTGTTACATTCTCCCCTCCTTAAAGGATTTCGTCCCCGAAATCTTCAAGTTAGGAAGAACGTATCCTACCATCCAATCATCCATCTACTCAAAGCATCATCCACGAGCAATCATTGTCCTTACAAGATTCTAAATGCTGGATGGATATATGCAAAAGTGTGTGTATATGTACTTACCTAATGCGAAAATCAGGCGGTTACTGATACAGTAAACCTCCTTAATGCAAACCATGATAGTGCCATGCATCCAATATGTATGCGAAACCCTATTGACACATACAAATTTCTACATGCGTGCACAACCATGCACAAAAATGCATCATCCATATGATAACACAGCCATGATACATCCATCAATCTAACTACCACATCCATTTATGCAATATGCAACATGAAGTGACTGAGCCGATCTAGTGCCTAATGTGTGTGTATATGCATCCACGAGCAACCACTAGCAAACAATTGCATCCATATGCATCCATCAACCATAACATGTTTCAAACACATGTCTCAACCATAGGTTTTACCCTATCTAAAGGTCATAGGTATTAGCGAGAGGATATACTAAAGATAAGATAAGTACTAGACAAGCAATAAAGGAGAAGTTAAAAGACATACTCTCAAAAAGAAATGGATACAAAGAACGCATCTTTGCTTCCGTCTCCCAAGTAGCATTGCTTTCGTCATCTCCCCATTGCACTTTAACTAGCTGAACTTCTCTGTTCCTCAACTTCCTAGTTTCTGACCCAAGGATGCGAGTAGGAGCTCGTCGAATCGTCGCATCACGCTCTACCTCTACATCTCTAAGCAAGCTCGGCTCTACCACCTCCGCGGTCTCATGTAAGCACTTCCTCAAATGTGATACATGGAATACATCATGAACACCACTAAGTCTGTCGGGCAACTCCACCCTATATGCCATCCGTCCAATCCTTTCCTTAATAGGAAACGGCCCAACAAATCTCGGTGCTAACTTCCCTACGGACCCAAAGCGAACAACATTTCTCAATGGAGATACTTTGACAAAAACCATGTCCCCAACCTCAAACTCAAGATCCGTCCTTCTCCGATCCGCATAAGATTTCTGTCTATCTTGCGCTGCTTTCATCCTTTTTCGAATTAAATCAATCTTCTCTGAAGTCTCTCTAACCATATCCGGCCCAAGCAAGATCTTATCCGTAGATTCCCACCAACATGTAGGAGATCGACAAGGCCTTCCATAAAGAGCTTCGAAAGGAGCCATACCAATACTGGACTGAAAGCTGTTATTATATGCGAACTCCACCAAAGGAAGATGTTCTTCCCATGTACCTCCAAAATCCAAGATACAAAGCCTCAAAAGATCTTCTAAGATACGGTTCACCCTCTCGGTCTGACCGTCCGTCTGAGGATGATATGCGGTGCTCAAACACAACTGAGTCCCTACCGCCTCTTGCAAACTTCTCCAAAACTCACTAGTGAAAATAGGATCTCGATCACTCACAATGCTGGATGGTACGCCATGCAATCTAACAATCTCTCTAACATAGACTGAAGCAAGCCATGGAGCGGTCCTCTTACTCTTTACGGGTATAAAATGGGCACTCTTTGTAAGTCTGTCTACCACAACCCAAATTCCCGTATTGCCCTTCCTCGATCTCGGTAACCCGTCGATGAAATCCATCGAGACACTATCCCACTTCCACTGTGGAACTTCCAATGGGTGTAGCAACCCACCGGGTTTCCTTTGCTCCACTTTAACTTGTTGGCACACTAAGCATCTAGCCACATACTCGGCCACATCTTTCTTCATACCGGCCCAAAAGAAAACTCTCTTCATGTCTTGGTACATTTTGTCTCCACCGGGATGAATAGTCATTCTTGAACGATGTGCATCATCCAAAATAGCCTTCTTCAAACCCTCATCTTGCGGTACACAAAGTCTACCGTCTCTATGCAACCATCCCTTATCATCTATGGTGTATCTACCCAAATGGCTGGACGACTCCCCTCTTATAAGCTTCTCTACCAACACAACCAACTATGGGTCGTCTCGCTGAGCCTCGCCAATCCGTCTCAAAAGAGTAGGTCTAACCTCCAAGGATGCCAACAAACCAGGTACAAAATCAACAGAAGGTCTGAAGTCAAACAAAGAAAGAAACTCCAAGCTTCGTCGTTCCACGAACAATGGACTCAAAGATAGCCTTTTTCTACTTAAGGCGTCTGCCACCACGTTACCCTTACCAGGGGTATACGCTATCTCGAAATCATAGGATGCTAAGAACTCCATCCACCTTTGCTGTCTTAAGTTTAAATCCTTCTGAGAGAATAAGTACTTCAATGATTTATGGTCGGTGAACAACTCGAATCTCTCACCAAGAAGATAATGGCGCCAAGACTTAAGTGCGAAAACAATCGCGGCCAACTCTAGATCATGGGTAGGGTAATTCTTCTCATGCACTCTCAATTGTCTCCCTCCATAGGCTATTACCCTTCCCTCCTGCATCAAGACTGCGCCTAATCCTGTTCCACAAGCATCGGTATAAACAACAAACGGCTTACTCCCATCTGGAAGCACTAAAACTGGAGCGGTGGTCAAAGCTCTCTTTAACCGTCGGAAAGCATCATCACAATCTACATCCCATGAGAAAACCAGATTCTTCTTCGTCAAGCGGGTTAATGGGGCTGATATCTTCGCGAAGTCTTTGATGAACTTCCTATAATATCCTGCCAACCCCAAGAAACTTCTTACCTCGGTAGCATTTCTAGGAACTTTCCAATCCTGGATAGATACTCTCTTTGCGGGATCCACAGCTATCCCTTCCTTAGAGACCACATGCCCTAAGAATCGCACTTCTCTTCTCCAAAAATGGCATTTAGAGAATTTAGCTTTAAGACTATGCGCTCGAAGAGTCTCCAACACTTCCTTGAGATGTAAGGCATGCTCTTCTTCATTCTTGGAAAAGACCAAGATGTCATCCACAAAAACTACTACAAACTTATTCAGATACTCTCTGAACACTCTACTCATGAGATCAACAAAGTATGCGGGGGCGTTTGTCAACCCAAATGGCATCACTAGCCACTCATAAAAACCATCCGGAGTCCGGAAAGCAGTCTTCTCTATACTGTCCTCCGCCACTCTTAACTGATGAAACCCTGTAGCTAAGTCCATCTGCGAAAATACTGACGCGCCAACCAACTGATCAAAGAGATCATCTATCCTCGGTAATGGGTGTCTATTCTTCTTCGTGAGCTTATTAAGTTCCCTATAATCCACACAAAGTCTGAGGGACCCATCCGCCTTCGTGGCAAACACTACTGGAGCTCCCCACTCCGATATACTTCGCCTTATGAACCCCTTCTCAAGCAACTCCCCTACTTGCTTATGAAGTTCTCTTCTCTCACGAGGAGCCATGTGGCGTACTGGCAAAGACACTGGTTTGGCATTATCCACCAAATAAATTCGGAAATATATCTCCCGCTTCGGAGGCAAACCCTTTACTTCTTCAAACACATCCGGATATTCCCGGACTACTCTGACAGAACACAAACTTTCGACCGAAGCATCGAGCGATTCAAGATAACTTAGCAAAACAGATTCCATGGGATTGCAAGAGATCTCGAGAGTGTTACCCAAGCGGGTCATGAGCCTGACAACTCTCCTTTCGCAATCAAGAACGGCACCATTACTGGATAACCAGTCCATGCCCAAGATCAACCCATAGCCCGTGAAGCCCAATACAAAAGCATCACATCTAAACTCAACGCTAAGTATAGAAATCTTCAAACCCAAACATATCATAGACAGATATATGGAGCCCCCAATTGGGTTTGAGACAACCAAGGGATCATCAACTAGACTGGTGTCTAAGTGCAGTGACTCAACTAACGATGATGAGATAAAAGAATGCGATGCGCCAGAGTCAAACAAAGTACGAACTGGATGATCAAACAGAAAAACCAGACTTTCAACGGAAATAGTTCTACCTCTCTGCTGAATCGGTGGAACTGAGAGAACCTGAACTTGCCCCCCTGACTGAGGTGGTGCTATAAGAGCTTGCACCTGGCCTCCTGAGGTAGACCCCGTCTTCTGCCCCTTCTTTGGGCAGTTTTTCACAAGATGCCCTGCTTCACCACAATGAAAGCAACCGGTCTTCTTCTTTTTGCGACAATCCTTACTGAGGTGTCCTGGTGTTCCACAATTGAAGCACTTCTTCTTCGTCTTCTTTTTGTCACCATTGCCTTTTCCGCCCTTGCCTTGTTGTTGCTGTTGCGGTTTCTTCTGATCCCCCTTTTTCTCTGGTGCCTTAGAATTCTTATCATCCTCATGCATAAGTGCCATGTAGACAAGCTTCTCAAAAGTGGCCCCCATAGGAATGTGAGTCATAGCTATTCCTTGCAATGGTTCGTTCAAGCCTCTAACGAACCTCAAAGCCTTCTTCTCCGGTGTATTCACCAACTCTATGCCAAACCTTGCTAATTGATTGAATTTGTTGACATATTCTTTCACCGTGAGATTCCCTTGCTTCAAATTCAAGAACTTCTCCATAAACAGATTCTCTTCCGCCCTTGAGAGAAACTTAGCCCCAAACCTTTGCTTAAAATCTGCCCAAGAGTCAACAGGGCGTTCTCCATTAGTGACCTCCCACCAGAATGAGGCCTCTCCCTTCATTAACCAAGCCGCCAACTTGACTTTCTTTCCCTCTTCCACTTCAAAGATATCTAGCAACTCTTCCACTTCCTTAAGCCAATCTCTAGCCTCTACGAAAGTCTCTGAACCAAGAAAAGGTTTTCCTCCTATAGCCTTGAACTCCTTGCAAACCTTAGCAAAATTATCCACTCTAGGCTGAGGAGGAGGAGCGGTTGTCTCTGGTGTAGTAGCATTGGCCGGACCCGCAGCCGCGGCCCTAGCCTCTTGCAACCTCCTATACCATAGTGGTATAACTAAACCCTCCGGGATGTTAAGATCTTCAGCCATGCTGAAACGAAAGAGGAAAGATTCAAAAAGGAGATTCCGAAAGATAAAGATATGGCTATTGGGGATTATGCTTTTCTTTTTCAAAAACTTTTTCTCTTAGAAGACATGCTTTTAAAAATACTTTCTTCGAAAATACTCTTAGAAAGTAGTTTTTCTCAAAAATTTTATCTGTTCTGGTAACCTTAAGCTCTGATACCACGTGTAACACCCCACTCCCGCTATGATCACTCACTAAGGGAATGCCATAGCATCGGTGGAGTATTTTAGTGAATATAGAACAGAAAAATTACAACAAGACAGATATAAATAGTACTTGAAATTTTAAAACATCATCTCATAACAGCGGAAGTAAAACATGTCTGGTTACATCATAAAACCACAATAAAGGTCAAGTACAATATCCATCAAAATAAAGAAGTACATAATCCCACTCTCATACAATAGCCAAACAAAAGAAAAGATAACTGGATAACTGGAGCTTTACATCTATCCAAGCTCCTAAAGACTGGAACAGCAATCCGATCAAGCTCCACTACTGCTAAGATCCACCGTAGGACCTGAGGGTTGGGAAAAAGATAAAAACAACAGGGTCAGACATAAGTCTGAGCGAGTCCTATAACTTTAACAATACAATCGTTAAAGTAACCAGAGAAGACATAAACTGATATACGGTAACATATAGGGATGAATGGCTACCCTAAGCAGTCAACTAAACGAAGATAAAGGATAAAGACGCATCTACCCTCCCTAAGGTAAATTACTAAACTGCACCACACCAGTCGTTCCTAACTTAAAGGTTGATCCCACCCAAGGACTTATAAAATTTACTAATTAGTACCTGCGTACCCCTAGGTGACCCAGTAGGCGCCACGGGGCCCTACAATCCACTAGGTGTACACACTACTTCCCATTCGATCGGCTCCCTAACGTAGATACCCGTGCTGGCCCCACCGTGGGATGTATCATTCCCCAATGTGGCAACCTGATGAAACTAAAGGTGCACGGCTTATATCTACTCGATGCAACAACGGCTTACCTACCAGCCCGGGCCCACTCACGCATATGAAGCCCGTTGGACTTGCGTTGCCACCGCTAACCCGTTTGCCTCTTACAGTCAAGCCCAGTATGCGTGTCCCGTCCTCGACATGGGTCGAGCCCACAAAGATACGTATGGGTTACTGGTTGAAATGGGCCTCCACAAGCTACCCACCTAAGCTTGTCCCTTTTTCTAGTATATCCCACTTAACCCTTTAATCATGTTTTAATTACATGTTCTATTTTGGTTAAGTATTCTAATCGTATTTTCTATTGCCACCCAAGGCAACCACTAGATTTTCTCATGCCACCCGAGGCACCCACTTAACCCCTCATGTCCCTCTACATGCTAATGTGGTTAAGTGTTTCTTAATTAATTAATTAAGAACGTAACCTTTGTAAAGACCTCTCACATTAGACTGTCTTTTATGACCGCTGGTTAAGCCGGTTGGGTCCGGGCAGCCTTATGTCATAACAGAGTCTAACCTCGTGTCTTTACATTAATTACGTATTTAGTTTGTGCCTAAGACCTCTCACATTGGGCTAACATTTGTAGCAACTGGTTAAGCCGGTTGGGTCCGGGCAGTTTTACGCTACAACTGAGTCCAACCTCGTGTCTTAGTCAATTAATTACACCTAATTAATCACCCTCATAATTTTATATTAATTATCCCTAATTAATCAAGTTTTCTTAACATGGGTAGACCTAACTTAATAGGTAAATTCCCATGGGGTAGACCTAACTCAATAGGTAAATTCCCAACACATAGTATGGGTACACCTAACCAAATAGGCAAATTCCCATACTATGTTTATTTATTTTGTGTTATGCATAATTATATTAATTTCACACAATCTTATTAACTTATGCATTTAATTACCCCATCGTTCCCACGTAATTTCGTTCATGATATAACACATATAAAAGGTGTCAACTTGCATATGAATGAACATGTTTCAAAGGTGCCATCTTGCATATTAACAAACACATAACTTGCATATGAACTTGCATAACATGTCACATAACTTGCATATAATATGTCACATAACTTACATATTCATTTTGCATAACAAACTTGCATATTAGCTTATAGACTTGCATAATGTGTCATCATGAACTTGCATATTAATAAACATGTAACTTGCATATTTACATACATGTAACTCGCATATTAACAAACATGTAACTTGCATATAAAGAAACATGTAACTTGCATATTTACATACATGTAACTTGCATATTAACAAACATGTAACTTGCATATTAACAAACATGTAACTTGCATATTTACATACATGTAACTTGCATATTAACAAACATGTAACTTGCATATTAACAAACATGTAACTTGCATAGCATATTACCATGAACTTGCATAACATGCATATGATTACATAGCCCACAACTTGCATATTTAGCATCATGCAAACATAACATACATCATATTAAACTTGCATAAGCTTACATACTCAACATGCATAAACATAAGATTAATGCTAACATCATATCATATGATTCAAAGCTCATTAACCCACATACAAAACCATAAATCTCATCACATCTCATCTAATTAGTTTACCAAAAGATCATCAAAGTGATAGAAACTCACAACTAGCAACTTTGAACACCAAATGAAGAAGATTAAGATGCTAAGAAGGGATTAGAAGTTGATTAGAGAGTGATTAGTATGCAACCCTCTTCATAAAATTAGTGGAGGCCATGAGAGCTAGCATTTTGCCATAGTTTAGTCACTAGGTTTAATTATGAATGAATTAGGGTAGGTTAGGGTCTTATTTATAGATTAGGCAAGTGTTTTAGGCCATAGGATTAACCCTAGATTCAATCCAAGCCATCAAAGCATGTCTTCGGGAAGAAGTCAAGTGTAGGAACCATCTAGGGCCTTTAGATTAAAGATGGACCATGAGAACCATTCAAATGCAAAATCTGCACTTGAGCGAATCGGCCCACGGGTTGACAGCCAAACACCCTGGATTAACCCCTAGTCGACCCAGCGGGCTCGGGTCGACTTCAAAAATCGGCCGGTTCGGTTATTCCCCTCTCCCAATTCGCTGTTTTGAGCATTTTTGCATATTTATTTATTAAATTTTCAATTATATATATATATATATATATATCAATATATATATATATATATATATATCTACACAACCCATTTCACTTAATTAAGTATACTTTAATTTGGGAATTTTCGTGAAACTTCGCGAGGCCATATCTTGGTCATACGGACTCCGATTTTCGAAAACTCGGACTCTATTTCGCGTATTTTTCCGAGACGAACACAATGGCATAGCCCGTTTCCCTTGATTCCCATTTTAGAATTAAATTCTGCCTCGATTTATGTTATTACAGGTTATTGAAAATACGGGTTGTTACATTCTCCCCTCCTTAAAGGATTTCGTCCCCGAAATCTTCAAGTTAGGAAGAACGTATCCTACCATCCAATCATCCATCTACTCAAAGCATCATCCACGAGCAATCATTGTCCTTACAAGATTCTAAATGCTGGATGGATATATGCAAAAGTGTGTGTATATGTACTTACCTAATGCGAAAATCAGGCGGTTACTGATACAGTAAACCTCCTTAATGCAAACCATGATAGTGCCATGCATCCAATATGTATGCGAAACCCTATTGACACATACAAATTTCTACATGCGTGCACAACCATGCACAAAAATGCATCATCCATATGATAACACAGCCATGATACATCCATCAATCTAACTACCACATCCATTTATGCAATATGCAACATGAAGTGACTGAGCCGATCTAGTGCCTAATGTGTGTGTATATGCATCCACGAGCAACCACTAGCAAACAATTGCATCCATATGCATCCATCAACCATAACATGTTTCAAACACATGTCTCAACCATAGGTTTTACCCTATCTAAAGGTCATAGGTATTAGCGAGAGGATATACTAAAGATAAGATAAGTACTAGACAAGCAATAAAGGAGAAGTTAAAAGACATACTCTCAAAAAGAAATGGATACAAAGAACGCATCTTTGCTTCCGTCTCCCAAGTAGCATTGCTTTCGTCATCTCCCCATTGCACTTTAACTAGCTGAACTTCTCTGTTCCTCAACTTCCTAGTTTCTGACCCAAGGATGCGAGTAGGAGCTCGTCGAATCGTCGCATCACGCTCTACCTCTACATCTCTAAGCAAGCTCGGCTCTACCACCTCCGCGGTCTCATGTAAGCACTTCCTCAAATGTGATACATGGAATACATCATGAACACCACTAAGTCTGTCGGGCAACTCCACCCTATATGCCATCCGTCCAATCCTTTCCTTAATAGGAAACGGCCCAACAAATCTCGGTGCTAACTTCCCTACGGACCCAAAGCGAACAACATTTCTCAATGGAGATACTTTGACAAAAACCATGTCCCCAACCTCAAACTCAAGATCCGTCCTTCTCCGATCCGCATAAGATTTCTGTCTATCTTGCGCTGCTTTCATCCTTTTTCGAATTAAATCAATCTTCTCTGAAGTCTCTCTAACCATATCCGGCCCAAGCAAGATCTTATCCGTAGATTCCCACCAACATGTAGGAGATCGACAAGGCCTTCCATAAAGAGCTTCGAAAGGAGCCATACCAATACTGGACTGAAAGCTGTTATTATATGCGAACTCCACCAAAGGAAGATGTTCTTCCCATGTACCTCCAAAATCCAAGATACAAAGCCTCAAAAGATCTTCTAAGATACGGTTCACCCTCTCGGTCTGACCGTCCGTCTGAGGATGATATGCGGTGCTCAAACACAACTGAGTCCCTACCGCCTCTTGCAAACTTCTCCAAAACTCACTAGTGAAAATAGGATCTCGATCACTCACAATGCTGGATGGTACGCCATGCAATCTAACAATCTCTCTAACATAGACTGAAGCAAGCCATGGAGCGGTCCTCTTAATCTTTACGGGTATAAAATGGGCACTCTTTGTAAGTCTGTCTACCACAACCCAAATTCCCGTATTGCCCTTCCTCGATCTCGGTAACCCGTCGATGAAATCCATCGAGACACTATCCCACTTCCACTGTGGAACTTCCAATGGGTGTAGCAACCCACCGGGTTTCCTTTGCTCCACTTTAACTTGTTGGCACACTAAGCATCTAGCCACATACTCGGCCACATCTTTCTTCATACCGGCCCAAAAGAAAACTCTCTTCATGTCTTGGTACATTTTGTCTCCACCGGGATGAATAGTCATTCTTGAACGATGTGCATCATCCAAAATAGCCTTCTTCAAACCCTCATCTTGCGGTACACAAAGTCTACCGTCTCTATGCAACCATCCCTTATCATCTATGGTGTATCTACCCAAATGGCTGGACGACTCCCCTCTTATAAGCTTCTCTACCAACACAACCAACTGTGGGTCGTCTCGCTGAGCCTCGCCAATCCGTCTCAAAAGAGTAGGTCTAACCTCCAAGGATGCCAACAAACCAGGTACAAAATCAACAGAAGGTCTGAAGTCAAACAAAGAAAGAAACTCCAAGCTTCGTCGTTCCACGAACAATGGACTCAAAGATAGCCTTTTTCTACTTAAGGCGTCTGCCACCACGTTACCCTTACCAGGGGTATACGCTATCTCGAAATCATAGGATGCTAAGAACTCCATCCACCTTTGCTGTCTTAAGTTTAAATCCTTCTGAGAGAATAAGTACTTCAATGATTTATGGTCGGTGAACAACTCGAATCTCTCACCAAGAAGATAATGGCGCCAAGACTTAAGTGCGAAAACAATCGCGGCCAACTCTAGATCATGGGTAGGGTAATTCTTCTCATGCACTCTCAATTGTCTCCCTCCATAGGCTATTACCCTTCCCTCCTGCATCAAGACTGCGCCTAATCCTGTTCCACAAGCATCGGTATAAACAACAAACGGCTTACTCCCATCTGGAAGCACTAAAACTGGAGCGGTGGTCAAAGCTCTCTTTAACCGTCGGAAAGCATCATCACAATCTACATCCCATGAGAAAACCAGATTCTTCTTCGTCAAGCGGGTTAATGGGGCTGATATCTTCGCGAAGTCTTTGATGAACTTCCTATAATATCCTGCCAACCCCAAGAAACTTCTTACCTCGGTAGCATTTCTAGGAACTTTCCAATCCTGGATAGATACTATCTTTGCGGGATCCACAGCTATCCCTTCCTTAGAGACCACATGCCCTAAGAATCGCACTTCTCTTCTCCAAAAATGGCATTTAGAGAATTTAGCTTTAAGACTATGCGCTCGAAGAGTCTCCAACACTTCCTTGAGATGTAAGGCATGCTCTTCTTCATTCTTGGAAAAGACCAAGATGTCATCCACAAAAACTACTACAAACTTATTCAGATACTCTCTGAACACTCTACTCATGAGATCAACAAAGTATGCGGGGGCGTTTGTCAACCCAAATGGCATCACTAGCCACTCATAAAAACCATCCGGAGTCCGGAAAGCAGTCTTCTCTATACTGTCCTCCGCCACTCTTAACTGATGAAACCCTGTAGCTAAGTCCATCTGCGAAAATACTGACGCGCCAACCAACTGATCAAAGAGATCATCTATCCTCGGTAATGGGTGTATATTCTTCTTCGTGAGCTTATTAAGTTCCCTATAATCCACACAAAGTCTGAGGGACCCATCCGCCTTCGTGGCAAACACTACTGGAGCTCCCCACTCCGATATACTTCGCCTTATGAACCCCTTCTCAAGCAACTCCCCTACTTGCTTATGAAGTTCTCTTCTCTCACGAGGAGCCATGTGGCGTACTGGCAAAGACACTGGTTTGGCATTATCCACCAAATAAATTCGGAAATCTATCTCCCGCTTCGGAGGCAAACCCTTTACTTCTTCAAACACATCCGGATATTCCCGGACTACTCTGACAGAACACAAACTTTCGACCGAAGCATCGAGCGATTCAAGATAACTTAGCAAAACAGATTCCATGGGATTGCAAGAGATCTCGAGAGTGTTACCCAAGCGGGTCATGAGCCTGACAACTCTCCTTTCGCAATCAAGAACGGCACCATTACTGGATAACCAGTCCATGCCCAAGATCAACCCATAGCCCGTGAAGCCCAATACAAAAGCATCACATCTAAACTCAACGCTAAGTATAGAAATCTTCAAACCCAAACATATCATAGACAGATATATGGAGCCCCCAATTGGGTTTGAGACAACCAAGGGATCATCAACTAGACTGGTGTCTAAGTGCAGTGACTCAACTAACGATGATGAGATAAAAGAATGCGATGCGCCAGAGTCAAACAAAGTACGAACTGGATGATCAAACAGAAAAACCAGACTTTCAACGGAAATAGTTCTACCTCTCTGCTGAATCGGTGGAACTGAGAGAACCTGAACTTGCCCCCCTGACTGAGGTGGTGCTATAAGAGCTTGCACCTGGCCTCCTGAGGTAGACCCCGTCTTCTGCCCCTTCTTTGGGCAGTTTTTCACAAGATGCCCTGCTTCACCACAATGAAAGCAACCGGTCTTCTTCTTTTTGCGACAATCCTTACTGAGGTGTCCTGGTGTTCCACAATTGAAGCACTTCTTCTTCGTCTTCTTTTTGTCACCATTGCCTTTTCCGCCCTTGCCTTGTTGTTGCTGTTGCGGTTTCTTCTGATCCCCCTTTTTCTCTGGTGCCTTAGAATTCTTATCATCCTCATGCATAAGTGCCATGTAGACAAGCTTCTCAAAAGTGGCCCCCATAGGAATGTGAGTCATAGCTATTCCTTGCAATGGTTCGTTCAAGCCTCTAACGAACCTCAAAGCCTTCTTCTCCGGTGTATTCACCAACTCTATGCCAAACCTTGCTAATTGATTGAATTTGTTGACATATTCTTTCACCGTGAGATTCCCTTGCTTCAAATTCAAGAACTTCTCCATAAACAGATTCTCTTCCGCCCTTGAGAGAAACTTAGCCCCAAACCTTTGCTTAAAATCTGCCCAAGAGTCAACAGGGCGTTCTCCATTAGTGACCTCCCACCAGAATGAGGCCTCTCCCTTCATTAACCAAGCCGCCAACTTGACTTTCTTTCCCTCTTCCACTTCAAAGATATCTAGCAACTCTTCCACTTCCTTAAGCCAATCTCTAGCCTCTACGAAAGTCTCTGAACCAAGAAAAGGTTTTCCTCCTATAGCCTTGAACTCCTTGCAAACCTTAGCAAAATTATCCACTCTAGGCTGAGGAGGAGGAGCGGTTGTCTCTGGTGTAGTAGCATTGGCCGGACCCGCAGCCGCGGCCCTAGCCTCTTGCAACCTCCTATACCATAGTGGTATAACTAAACCCTCCGGGATGTTAAGATCTTCAGCCATGCTGAAACGAAAGAGGAAAGATTCAAAAAGGAGATTCCGAAAGATAAAGATATGGCTATTGGGGATTATGCTTTTCTTTTTCAAAAACTTTTTCTCTTAGAAGACATGCTTTTAAAAATACTTTCTTCGAAAATACTCTTAGAAAGTAGTTTTTCTCAAAAATTTTATCTGTTCTGGTAACCTTAAGCTCTGATACCACGTGTAACACCCCACTCCCGCTATGATCACTCACTAAGGGAATGCCATAGCATCGGTGGAGTATTTTAGTGAATATAGAACAGAAAAATTACAACAAGACAGATATAAATAGTACTTGAAATTTTAAAACATCATCTCATAACAGCGGAAGTAAAACATGTCTGGTTACATCATAAAACCACAATAAAGGTCAAGTACAATATCCATCAAAATAAAGAAGTACATAATCCCACTCTCATACAATAGCCAAACAAAAGAAAAGATAACTGGATAACTGGAGCTTTACATCTATCCAAGCTCCTAAAGACTGGAACAGCAATCCGATCAAGCTCCACTACTGCTAGGATCCACCGTAGGACCTGAGGGTTGGGAAAAAGATAAAAACAACAGGGTCAGACATAAGTCTGAGCGAGTCCTATAACTTTAACAATACAATCGTTAAAGTAACCAGAGAAGACATAAACTGATATACGGTAACATATAGGGATGAATGGCTACCCTAAGCAGTCAACTAAACGAAGATAAAGGATAAAGACGCATCTACCCTCCCTAAGGTAAATTACTAAACTGCACCACACCAGTCGTTCCTAACTTAAAGGTTGATCCCACCCAAGGACTTATAAAATTTACTAATTAGTACCTGCGTACCCCTAGGTGACCCAGTAGGCGCCACGGGGCCCTACAATCCACTAGGTGTACACACTACTTCCCATTCGATCGGCTCCCTAACGTAGATACCCGTGCTGGCCCCACCGTGGGATGTATCATTCCCCAATGTGGCAACCTGATGAAACTAAAGGTGCACGGCTTATATCTACTCGATGCAACAACGGCTTACCTACCAGCCCGGGCCCACTCACGCATATGAAGCCCGTTGGACTTGCGTTGCCACCGCTAACCCGTTTGCCTCTTACAGTCAAGCCCAGTATGCGTGTCCCGTCCTCGACATGGGTCGAGCCCACAAAGATACGTATGGGTTACTGGTTGAAATGGGCCTCCACAAGCTACCCACCTAAGCTTGTCCCTTTTTCTAGTATATCCCACTTAACCCTTTAATCATGTTTTAATTACATGTTCTATTTTGGTTAAGTATTCTAATCGTATTTTCTATTGCCACCCAAGGCAACCACTAGATTTTCTCATGCCACCCGAGGCACCCACTTAACCCCTCATGTCCCTCTACATGCTAATGTGGTTAAGTGTTTCTTAATTAATTAATTAAGAACGTAACCTTTGTAAAGACCTCTCACATTAGACTGTCTTTTATGACCGCTGGTTAAGCCGGTTGGGTCCGGGCAGCCTTATGTCATAACAGAGTCTAACCTCGTGTCTTTACATTAATTACGTATTTAGTTTGTGCCTAAGACCTCTCACATTGGGCTAACATTTGTAGCAACTGGTTAAGCCGGTTGGGTCCGGGCAGTTTTACGCTACAACTGAGTCCAACCTCGTGTCTTAGTCAATTAATTACACCTAATTAATCACCCTCATAATTTTATATTAATTATCCCTAATTAATCAAGTTTTCTTAACATGGGTAGACCTAACTTAATAGGTAAATTCCCATGGGGTAGACCTAACTCAATAGGTAAATTCCCAACACATAGTATGGGTACACCTAACCAAATAGGCAAATTCCCATACTATGTTTATTTATTTTGTGTTATGCATAATTATATTAATTTCACACAATCTTATTAACTTATGCATTTAATTACCCCATCGTTCCCACGTAATTTCGTTCATGATATAACACATATAAAAGGTGTCAACTTGCATATGAATGAACATGTTTCAAAGGTGCCATCTTGCATATTAACAAACACATAACTTGCATATGAACTTGCATAACATGTCACATAACTTGCATATAATATGTCACATAACTTACATATTCATTTTGCATAACAAACTTGCATATTAGCTTATAGACTTGCATAATGTGTCATCATGAACTTGCATATTAATAAACATGTAACTTGCATATTTACATACATGTAACTCGCATATTAACAAACATGTAACTTGCATATAAAGAAACATGTAACTTGCATATTTACATACATGTAACTTGCATATTAACAAACATGTAACTTGCATATTAACAAACATGTAACTTGCATATTTACATACATGTAACTTGCATATTAACAAACATGTAACTTGCATATTAACAAACATGTAACTTGCATAGCATATTACCATGAACTTGCATAACATGCATATGATTACATAGCCCACAACTTGCATATTTAGCATCATGCAAACATAACATACATCATATTAAACTTGCATAAGCTTACATACTCAACATGCATAAACATAAGATTAATGCTAACATCATATCATATGATTCAAAGCTCATTAACCCACATACAAAACCATAAATCTCATCACATCTCATCTAATTAGTTTACCAAAAGATCATCAAAGTGATAGAAACTCACAACTAGCAACTTTGAACACCAAATGAAGAAGATTAAGATGCTAAGAAGGGATTAGAAGTTGATTAGAGAGTGATTAGTATGCAACCCTCTTCATAAAATTAGTGGAGGCCATGAGAGCTAGCATTTTGCCATAGTTTAGTCACTAGGTTTAATTATGAATGAATTAGGGTAGGTTAGGGTCTTATTTATAGATTAGGCAAGTGTTTTAGGCCATAGGATTAACCCTAGATTCAATCCAAGCCATCAAAGCATGTCTTGGGGAAGAAGTCAAGTGTAGGAACCATCTAGGGCCTTTAGATTAAAGATGGACCATGAGAACCATTCAAATGCAAAATCTGCACTTGAGCGAATCGGCCCACGGGTTGACAGCCAAACACCCTGGATTAACCCCTAGTCGACCCAGCGGGCTCGGGTCGACTTCAAAAATCGGCCGGTTCGGTTATTCCCCTCTCCCAATTCGCTGTTTTGAGCATTTTTGCATATTTATTTATTAAATTTTCAATTATATATATATATATATATCAATATATATATATATATATATATCTACACAACCCATTTCACTTAATTAAGTATACTTTAATTTGGGAATTTTCGTGAAACTTCGCGAGGCCATATCTTGGTCATACGGACTCCGATTTTCGAAAACTCGGACTCTATTTCGCGTATTTTTCCGAGACGAACACAATGGCATAGCCCGTTTCCCTTGATTCCCATTTTAGAATTAAATTCTGCCTCGATTTATGTTATTACAGGTTATTGAAAATACGGGTTGTTACACAATTCAAATTCACTTAGAAATTCATGAGCATTTTCAGACCCAGTAAACTTTGGTACCCCTTGAATAAAATAATGTTTAAGCTCAAAATTGTTTCCTTCAGCTGGTGGGAACACGATGACAAAGGATTGAACGGTCCTAGTTGGATAACATCGATCACGAAGAGATAAGGGTCTGTCCATTTCGATATTGAGATTTTGAAAATTTTGATGTGCTCGATTTTGATCCACAAAGTTTGGAAAGTTTTGATTTATTTGATTTTGATCCAACTCATTTGGAAAATTTTGGTTTATTCGAGAACCCCTAGGAGAATTTTGTTGGCTAACACTTTTTTCACTCATTGTTGTTAAATGCACACACGGAAAAATCCTAGACTTAAGGTTGACACAAGAAGCTCCTAATCAAAATAAATAACGAACACTAGTGTATCTTATTAGTTGATAATCTCGATTTGAAGGGGGAAGAGGGTCTTATGGCCGTTCACGTATAGTATAGATACTAAGGGATACGACCAATGTTTTACGGGTAGTATGCAACCTCTTTTGCTAGAAGTTCAATAAATTGAACTAATATATATCCGCGATCAAACCCTTGAGAAAATCAATTTCACAAAATACACTTTTGTAGTTAAATATTTTGCAAATCAAATAAATAAATAGATTGAAAAAGTTAATTTGCTAGAATGTCAAAAAATTCCTGATGTAATACGTATCACCGTCCTTTACAAAAGGAATAGAATGAATTCCACACAGCAAAATAAATTTTTAAATCTTAATATTTAACCCAATTTGTTTGTCCTATTGAGCTTAAGTTTCTGCTCCTAAGGCCAACGTCTTATCAATTTTTATTTAAGTCCAAGGAGTATGCAAATGAGCGAATTTAATTGTTTTGGAGCCAAGGAAAGGTAATGACTTCCTCAACTTATGTTTGTTAGGGCTTTGCTCGTAACTAGATTTATTTCAGAATGCAGCCAAAACAACAATCAAACACAAATAATTGCAGAAATAAAAGAATTTTACAAGCAAGCCGCTGCCCCTGCAATTTTTTTTTACAAGCAATGTCTATATATTTTTCTTTGCAGCAGAGCACCTGTAGAATTCAGAAAATATTACAGTGGGGTATGGCATTTTGTCCAGAAAAATTTGGGTAGTGTTTACAATTCAAACTTCACTGCTTGCAAATCGATTGACCTCTGAATCTTTGTCTTACTTGAATTTTGTTCGCTTGATTGTTGAACCGAGTTTGTTTCTTGAACCTCTTTGCTTTGTCCTTTGGCCTTCGTTTTTTTTTGGAAAGTAAACAAGTAAAAGAAAATAAAATAAAACAAAAAGAAAAGAAAAGAAAATTGACTTGGACAATAAAACCTACAAACTAAAGAAAAAAAACAAAACTAACTGAACTAAGAAAACCTAAGCGTCATGAAGAAAATAATAAAAAAACTAGGCTAAATTAAAATAAGAAAAAGAAAAAATTACACTACGAATCCACGCACCAAAATTTTTGCCAGATTAAAACTCAACGCACCACTAACACACTAAGGAACCACGCACCAAAATTAAGCACCTTCCTATTTTCTTTCCCTTTTTTTTTATTTTAAAGAGAGCTTACCACACCCAACAGAGTGACCAAAATAAATATAAAGCCTCCAAATCCTCTTAACTTAAACTGATAAAAAAAAAACTTTTCCCAAACCAGAAAGGAAATGAACGGAGAAAAGTTTCAGCGCCCCCCTCTAATTCTCTGAAAACAAGTTCCGATGTTTATATAAAAATTCCTGTGGGGTTTCGGAAGGATTATTGGGGTTCTATGAGTTGAATCGGTTTATTGGGGTTCAGATCGGCTTCGTATTATTGGTGGTGCGAATGATCTGAAGGTGGTTTGCATGTGGTGTTCTTCGGATCTGATTGTTGTGAACGGTTAAAGTTGTTAAGACGTGGAGGAGATGAAGTTTTGGGAGGTGTATGGTATAGATTTGGTGCAAATTGGGTATTCTAGATCGCGAATTCTCGGCTTTGGGGCTTGTGAATCGGGTTTATGTGGGTACTCAAGGGTGTTCGGCGGTGCAGACTTGTGGCTGTGGTGATGTGTGGTGTTGTGATGATCGGCAGAGAAGAGGGTCGATGGTGATAGGGTGGTATTAAATGTGGCTGGAGATCGATGGTTGCTGGGTACGGTTGTGGACAGGGGTTGTTGTGGGAGAAAGTTGACGGTCTGTTTGTTTGTGGCAACTGTGCAGGTGATGTCTGAATGAGGGAGATGGATGTTATGATGCTTTGATCGGAGAAGTTGAACTGAATTTCGGTGAGGCTATTTTGGACGTGATTGGCAAGGATGGAGAAAGGTTGCGAACGTGATGTGGTTTGACGATGGAGATGAGGACCTGTTTTGTATTGTGGTTATGATTTTTTTGGCACAGTTCAATGGGTTTGCGGATTGTGAATGGAGGACATGGTAGGATGCTTGTTGGTGGTAACCGAAGTGATGAGGGATGTTATGTGAAGGATTGGTGGGATTGAAGTTGTGAAAGCAAGGGATTGTGCAGGAGAAAAAGGAAAATAATGCAAAAAAAATATCTTTGGAAAGAAATTGTAAAAGAAAGGAAAGAGATTAAGGAAAAAAAGAAAAATTAGCAAGATATTTTTTTCCTTGTTTTTGGAGATTGCAATATCAATAAATAATATCAAATCTGTCAATCAAGAGTTTTTTTTACTAAAAAAAACAAGAAGAAAATAAAAAAATAAAAAAACTAACATGAATCAGAAATTAAATAAATAATAAAATTTAATCGTAACCTCCCCGGCAACGGCGCCAAAAACTTGATCGTCGCTTCCCTTTGAAATAGGAAAGCGCGATTTATGAAATAATTACTGCAAGCATACAGGTGTGTAGCATACAGGTCGAACACAGGGAGGAAAAATTAAAAATTATTATTTATAGAATTTCGTGGGCGAGTTTGACAAATCATTGAGGTTGGTTTTAAAAGCAAACGAAATTGAAACTACAATTAAACTATTATTGAATTGAATCAGATCTGAATCTAATCAAATCTATATTCAATCCCATTGCCCTACGGAAGCAGTAAAAAGAACAGAAATTGAAATTGCAGAAATTAAAAATAACAAACAGGAATTAAAATTAGGATTACCGTTGAATCTAATCAGACGGTCAATCACTAATGAAAAGGTGTGAAAAATACAACTAGTACCCTACCAAACCTAATTGTGTAGATGGCACTAGTTGCTATGAAAATTAAAATACAGAAAAATAAAAGAGAACTAGAAACTTTATTAATGGAGAAGAAGAGAAAATAGGATGGTGGCTACAATGATATTACAAGGGTATTTATAGGAGATAACCAAACCCTAACCCTAATTACAAATGGGCCTAGCCATTACATCACTAATTAGTTTACAATGAGAATTTCAAATGGGCCTTAGTTAAATCTGTTAAATTTTTGGCCTTTCTTCTTTTCCTCTTGGTTCTTTGACAAGCCTCCCTTGACTTGAGATGTGCATGGCCTTTTTATCAATCATTTTCTTGTCCAACAGCAACTAGATGTGGGATCTTCATCTACAATTCTTCAAAATGTAAATATATAGCAATCTGATCTCCATTTCTCTACTTTTCTAGTTGCATGCGGACTGGGTTGGAATATATGTAAAAGTAACAAAACAATAACCAAGTAATATTTATTTATATACAAAATATAAGATATAATAGCATAAAATAAACACGTTTCTATGTTAATCACCCGACATGACTAGGGAGACTTCGAAGACGATAGACCTGATTCGACGGCGAATGAAGACGGCGCAGGACCGACAGAAGTCATAAGCTGATAGGAGACGAACCGATCTTCAATTCAATATTGGGGACACGTTTTTCTTAAGGTGTCACCGTTAAGAAACGTAGTCCGTTTTGGATCAGTAGGGAAGTTGGCACCCAGGTTCGTAGGACCCTTTCCAATTACGGAGAGGGTTGGACAGATGGCGTATAGAGTAAAGTTACCAGAGAAGCTCAGCAAAGTTCATGACATGTTTCACGTTTCGCATTTGCGTAAGTGTTTACACGACACGACGGAAGTGGTAGAGCCGAGCACGCTCTAAGAATTGGAATTAGAGCGCAATGCCACGATTAGACGAGCTCCTACATGCATTCTCGGATCGGAGGTCAAAAAGCTTCGCAACAAAGAGGTAAAGTTGGTCAAAGTGCAATGGGGAGATAATCAAAGAGACACGACTTGGGAGACGGAAGACAAAATGCGTACGTTGTACCCTTTCCTTTTTTAGGGTATGTTTTAATTTCTCCTTTTTCTACCGATTTGTTGACACTTGTCCTATATTTTAGTATTATCTTGGCGATGACATCTTCGATCTTTAGTTAGGAAGAGCCTTATGTTTGCAAACATATGTTTGAGACATGTTATGTTTGGTGGATGCAAATGGATGCAAGTGGTTGCTAGTGGTTGCTCGTGGATGCATGTACACACACATTTGGCACTAGATCGGCTCAATCACCTTCATGTTGCATATAAATGCGTGTGCACATCTAAATTAATGGATGTATAATGGTTGTGTTATCATATGGATGCTGCATTTTGATGAATGGTTGTGCATACATGTAGAAATAATATGTATCGATAGGATTCTTTCGCATACATAATGGACACATGGCACTATCATGATTTGCATTAAGGAGGTCAACTGAATCAGTGGACCGCCTGATCTTTGCATTATATAAGGAACATATACACACATTTTTGCATAAGTTCATATAGCATTAGAAATTTCTTTAAGGACAATGGATGCTTGTGGATGATGGTTGAGTAGATGGATGATTGGTTGGTAGGATACATTCTTCTTAACGTAGAGATTTCGGGGGCGAAATCCCTTAAGGAGTAGAGAATGTAATGCCCCGTAATTTTATAACATTAAAAATCACAAATTAAAGTATATTTAATTTTTAGAAAAAGAATTGAGTGAAATGGGTTGCGCTATTATGTTCGTTTCAAAATTTTGGGTCAAGATAGACATTTGGTTTGCATAAAATGGATAACTTATGAAGAAGTTATTAAGCCTTGAAGTTTGTATGCATATGAGAGAAATATATATATATATATAATATTCAAAAAAAAGTTCAAAACATCGAATCGGGAGGGGGAGTAGCTGAACTGCACCATTTTTGGAGTCGACCCAAGCCCCGCTAGGTCGACTAGGGGTAGATCCAGGGTGTTTGGCTGTCAACCCATGGCCCGATTCGCCCTAAGGCCTGATGTGACATCTGAGTGGTCCTGATGGTTCTGGTTATCCTTAGGTTAATCTAACGGCTCTTATTAAATTAACTTCTATAAAAACACTCCTAAACCCCTAACCCTAATCACATTAATTCATAACAAGAGCCGCCATGACGTCAATGGAGAACCTAGAGTAGTCGCCGTACACTTTCAACCCTAAAGCAAGATAGAAGCTTGAATCAAAATCAAATCAAATCTAAATAACGATTAGTCTACATCAAAGGCGAGCAATTCAGTTTCAGAATACAGATACCAGAAAGACAAGGCTATTCTTTTTAATTGTGAGTATGATAGCTCTCACAAAATAATTAATTAATTTAATTATGATAAGATATAATTGGGATTATGAGAATATGATTTTGAATCATGTGATGTAAATTATATGTATGTTTGTGGTGTTGAATCATATGTTAGTCTCATGCAAGTTGGATCATATGTTAGTTCTTATGTGAATCTTATCCAAGTTGAATCATATATCTTATGCACGTTTCTGATGATTGGATCATATATTCATCTTATGCAAGTTTGGGTTGTTAAAATATATGTGAGACATGCATATGCATATGCTAGTTTATGTGACATTAACCTTTATGTCTAGATCCATATGCAAGCTTACATCTTTATGTTTAGACTCATATGCAAGTTTACATCTTTATGTTTAGATCTATATGCAAGTTTACATCTTTATGTTTAGATCTATATGCATGTTTACATCTTTATGTTTAGATCTATATGCAAGTTTACATCTTTATGTTTAGATCCATATGCAAGTTCACACCTTTATGTTTGGATCTATAGCAGTACATAAGTTATGCAAGTTTATGCCCATTACCTATGCTAGTTTTGTATCATATCTAGTTTGAATGAAATTCATATGCAAGTTATTGGCTATGTAATCTTATGTCATGATACTTAGATATATTTTATGTGTTATGTGATGTTGTTTTTCTTTTTATAAGTTAGACTATTTGCGAGTCTAACATATGTCGTATGAAAATGTACAAATATCATGGGGTTGATGGGATAATATTGAATATACATAAATTGTGAATTGGCATAAAATGCCCTTAAAAGGCATATAATTGATTTGAGACACTAATTGGCATAATTGGCACTTATGGAAATAATTTTAAGAGACAATTGTGGACATAAATAAATTTGGAATTTATTGACAAATTTTAATAGGGATATTAATCCAATTTGGGGTTAAATAAAGATGTGTAATAATTAACCGCCTAAGACACGAGGTTAGACTCTTTTGTGGTGTAAGACTGCCCGGACCCGCCCGGCAAATCCAGCAGCCACAAATGCCAGTCTAATGTGAGAGGTCAAAAGCACGAATTAAATGCATAACAATTGTAAAGACATGAGGTTAGGCTCGTTTGCGGTATAAGACTACCCGGACCCACCCGGCAAATCCAACAACTGCAAATGTCAGCCTAATGTGGGAGGTCTTTACAAGGTTACGGTTCTAATGAATTAAGTAACACTTAACCAGATAAACATGTGGTGGGACATGGGGGGTTAAGTGGGTGCCTTGGGTGGCATGTTAAATGAAGTGGGTGCCTAGGGTGGCATGTGAAATACGATTTGATGCACTTAACCAGGATTGAAACATGCAAGGAGACATGAATAAGAATGGGGTTAAGTGGAGAAACCCTAGTGGGGACCAAGCATAGGTGGAAGCTTGTGTCAAGCATGGGGGCCCTTTTCAAAGCAGTAACCCATTAAGTATCTTTGTCAGCTCGACCCAAGTCGAGGACGGGACACGCTTATGGGATTTGATTGTAAGAGGTCAAAACGGGTTAGCGGTGGCAACGAAAGTCCAACGGGGTCATGTACGTGCGTGGGCCCGGGCTGGTAGGTAAGACGTTGTTGCATCGTGTAGATATAAGCCATGCAGCTTTGGTGGTATCGGGTTGCCACTTTGGGGAGTGATACACCCCACTGTGGGACCAGCACGTGTATCTACGAGTTAGGGTGCCAATCAAATGAGGGTAGTGGGTACAACTAGTGGAGATAGGGGAAGACATCACCTATGAAGGCAGCTAGGGGTACACGAAACTACCATTATCATTATTAAGTTCTGTAGACGGGATAACCTTTTAGGGTGACTTGTGGTGGTGCAGTGTAACAATTATCCTATAGTGAATAGGAACGAGATTAACACCAGAATATTCCTCTTATTTGCTTTGTCATGCCCACTTGTTTCATGGTCATATCCTATCTTACCAGTTTATGCCTTATACTAGTTACTTTAATAATTATATTGTTAAAGTTATTATACTCGCCAAACTTTATGTCTGACCCCCTTGTTTTCGCCTCTTTTCTTCCTTTTTCCCCCAGGTTCTCAGGGTCAGACTAGTACTAGTGGAGCTTGATCTCGGATTTCTTTCTCTCTCTTTTGGAAGTGCATGGATTGCTGGAAGTAAAGTTCAGCTCATCTCTTTTATGGCTACTTGTGTTGGGGTTTATGCTTTTTATTTTATGTACTCTGAAATAATTTATCAAGATAGATATTAAGTGTACTTGGTTTATGAAGTTGTTGTAATCAAACTATTTCTCCGCTGCAATAAAAGTTGTTTTAAAATTTTCAAGTACCATTATTTTTATCTGTGTTGTTATATTCTGTTCTATACACTAAATACGCTCCATGGAAGTTATTGCATTCCCTTTGTGAGTGACATTAATGGACATGGGGTGTTACAAATATCTGGAATGAAGTAAAATGGACATAACCATTGCATTCGTCTCGGAATTCAGCATGGAATAGAGTCCACGTTTTCTAAAATCGGACTCTGTATGAAAGAGTTATGGCCTTCGGATGATTCAACAAAAATTCAGAATTTACATAGGAAAATACCCAGGCAGGTCGACCTGGTGATCGACCAGGGGGTCGACCTACCCAGGGAGGTCGACCTAGGGGTCGACCTGGGGGTCGAAAAACCCCCAGATTCGGGCAGAATTCACTTTTTTACACCCAGACGCGATTTCTGACTAGATTCGTTGGTTCCTACCTATATAAGCACTCCTAGACCTAGTGCTTTCTCTGCTCAACTCCATTACACCTCCACTCTGACCTAATCTAAAGAGAATTTTTTTCTTCTTCCTCCTCAATGGATCTAGACAATTCTTCTTCTCCACCAAATCTTAGATCCATCTTCTCTCTTCACGAATCTATTCCTAAATTAAAAACAATGAGATTTAGGATTTCAACTACCGCAAATAAAACAAAAGAGGGATTCAGATCTAAATACCACGCAAGAAAAGAGGAGGGATTCAGATCCGCAACCTACGCCGCGAAAGGAAATCAACGGAAGATCAGATCTATAAATTGGGGCATGATATCAATCAAAGTCAAATCAAATTCATGAATTGAAGAAGAAAATCAAAGATCTATGAATTGGATCGCAAAAACACTGTGAGTGGAATTATAATAAACTTGTTGTATAATAGTATTATTATCGTTTATCATTCCCCAGTTATAAATTCAATTCAAGATTCATGTTATAATAATTGTTCTTTTATTCTCCTTCCGCTTTTTATTTTTGGATCTAGGTTATCTTGAACCTAGACGAAATCTTATTATACAAACGTATGTTGGAATATGGGAATGTTGGGCATAATCTATTTTATACAGTCGAGGAATATAATCATAAATTTGGGGAATTGTGGCATAACAATTATTATTGCAAATATTGGGACAATTGGCGGAATTTGTTTGTGACTTGAAATTAAGCCTGAAAGGTGAATTAGATTATATGTATAAACGTGGGGAAATTAATTGGGAAAATATTGATTTTATGAAATTGGTTATAATGGGATTTTGGAAATTGGCATGTTTGGATATGAATAACATGGAATTGGTGAATTTGGCTATAATTGAGTAATTTGGGTAAAAAGATTATTTCACGAATGATTGTATAAACAAAGTAGAAATGTGTTAAGTAGCACTTGACATATGAATAAACTTAACCAACATATGAGGAATGATAGTAACCTATTAGGAACACATGTATGGAAAAAAATGGAATAATAGGTATAGCCTATTAATGGGATTATAAGCATGAACATAAATTGGCGCTTTTGGATAAAGCTTGAATTTGAGACTTGGAAATTGGATATGCCGTTAAGATCCTAGAAACATAATTAAAAAATGAATATGTTGGAAAAACCATGTTTTTAAGTAATTATGGAACTCGACACATAACATGAAATTGACAATATGGCATAACTTGAACAAGAACACGCTTGTGAATCGATAATTGACGTTTAATATCGAGAATGAACATGAACATGCTTGTGAATTGATAATTGACATTTGATATCAAGAATGAACATGAACATGCTTATAAATTTATAATTGGCCTACGACACCTAGAATAGACATGAATTGTTAATTGGCTAACCATGAAACATGGCTAACTCGAGGATTGAATGAGTTTGTGGTGTAATCCTACCTGGAACTGCCCGACACATCCAGTGACCGCAAACAATAGGTTCTAATGTGATAAGTTAGTCATAACGTGCTTGAAACCCGAGGTTATATTGAGTTGTGGTGTAATCCATCCCGGAACCAACTGGCTATCCAGTGACCACAACAATAGGTCTAATGTGAGAGGTTGGGCATTAATAATTAATTAATGCTAACAACACATCCTAATATGGTAAGGTTAAGTCAACATGAAATACTAGACAACACTTAACTAATTTGACATGATATATGGGTGGGTTAAGTCAACATGAACCGCTAGACAACACTTAACCAATTTGGCATGATATATGGGTGGGTTAAGTCAACATGAACCGCTAGATAACACTTAACCAATTTGACATGATATATGGGTGGGTTAAGTCAACATGAACTGATAGAGAACACTTAAACAATTTGGTATGGTACGTGGGTTAAATTGAATATGTGACTGGGGTTAAGTCGACTTGGACACATGGGCAAACTTAACCAATATCAAAGCAAGGAAAAGTGGGGAATGATAAGATTAAATAATAAATAAACTTATCCTAAGGATAAGAAATGAATATGACTTAAGATATAATACAAGACTCGAAGGGTGGGACGACTTATACCATGAAATAAGTTGATCAAAGCGGGAAATGTGGAAAAACACTCGTACGCTATCATTTGATAAAGAGAACTTAAGTCATTCTTGAATTCATTGGTAAACCTTGGTTAAAAGGAACTAAGTAACAAACCTTAGTTAAAGAGAACTAAGTAACAGAAACTAAGTATCAAACCTTGGTTAAGAGAACCAAGTAATAAACCTTAGTTAAGAGAACTAAGTAAGTAACGAGAAAGAGAACTAAATAGTAAACCTTAATTAAGAGGACTAAGTTGTAAACCTTAGTTAAGAAAGCTAACGATTCAAGAAACTAAGTAGTAAACCTTAGTTAAGAGAACTAAGTAGTAAACCTTAGTCAAGAAAGCCAAGTGGAACACGAGGAGGAGCGAACGTCCATCTGATCATGAAGAAAGCTCCAACGAACTGGTTACGAAGCACGCGGCTTTGAGGGGACGTGAGGGTACTCTTGGTATCCCTCTGTGAGGTTGCAGATGATCCTCCTGGGCTCACAGAGGTTAAGGTCTGCGTTAGAAGAGGTAAGTGTATGACTTGGTTACAATATAAGCAACCAAAAGACTAGGATGGGTCAGCGTGAGGCAGTGATATCTTGTTTAGCCCTGTGATAGCACGTCGTTGTCTACCTACCATCTTGAGTCAATAAAGCACTTGAAGCAGAAAGGCGGGGAACTCCAAAAGACCATATACTTGCTATCTAGTTAGGGGTGAGGTTGGCCAATAGGTTTGTGGGGGCTTAGAGGGCTTGCGTGCAGTTCTCATTCTTGATTTTCTTGGGAGCCTTTCATTAGTTGAGGGAGGGGTCAAGTGGGACCATAGCCACACACAGATAGAAACAGGCCTTAGCATCTACGTCGGCAGATAACTTAAAGCTCCCGACCGAGTTCTGTATTTCTTGATTAGCCCTACCACGGGACTAGGGCCGTACATATAAAGGACATGTGCAACTAGACATCGATAACGATTCACGAAACGTACGTGGGGAAAGTCTAGGAACATACGTCGCACTGGGTAGTGTGTCCTAGACAAGGGGCATCGTTCGATAGGCAGCATAATCCCTAGTTGGACCAAGGTCGCGTAAACCCTGAATCATAGAAGTGTTCAATAGGTAGCATAAACCCCAGTGGCCCTGGGTAGCGTAAACCCTGGCTGAATCTAGGAAGTGCTCGATAGTAAACCTTAGATTAGATCTAGATGATACACAGAATCTAACAATATCAAGAGTGGCAGTCCAAATGATTTCGAGAATAGTGGCACTACACTAAAGTAGTATAGATTTACATGATGAGGCCCGTATGACATACGGCAAGGGACTTTATATATACATGGAAAGGATTAGACGAGTTGGGGGTATCTACATATACGTTGTATTAGGTTAACCTACTAGTGGGACATGAGTATAGCCTAGAGATCTAATATCGTGAATAACCTAATAAGCAAGAAAATATCACTGAACGGTATATGTAGGATTACATAGAATTTTATTCTAGGTCCACTCACATAGAACTTATGCTCTGACCCCCTGCTCATTACATACTTCCAGTTAGGTTTATGACAGAGTTGGTATAGCTTTGGATACTGGTTTAGCAGTATTGTTAATAAGGCAATGCAATATTTGAATATTATACTTTATTTCCTTCCGCTGTGAGATGCTTTACGAATTCTGACTTGTTTCTTTATCTCTATCTTTTTCTGCAGGATACCAGAGCACCTAACTCGGGTTTCGATAGATATAATTTGAAAATTTTGGTCTGTCGGAATCCGGGCTATCGCACCAACCCAATCCGCTTTCTCCTTACTGCAAAGAAGAGCATGTCGCCTTCGGATTGAATGCACCGGTTCGAATCGGATGGATGACTCGATCCGATCCATTTGGGATGAAATATTCTACTGCACACACCCGAGTTTAACCTATTCTTAAGGCCTGTTCTAATCCTACTTTCACGGATCAGACCAGGCATGGCATTACACGAATTACATGAGACTTCCTCCACTCACCCACTACGTCTCAGCAACGCACTAGATTCGTGACACATGTCATTCATCTGGAGAATCTCTACATCTATAAATACAAGGATTCAAGGACTTCTGAATGATCTTTGGTCATTCTAACTCTCGGCCTCCATTGAAGAGAACATAAGGACATTGTGCTTCTTCCATATTAATCTAATACGAGGATTTCATCTATAAAACCACTCTCTCTTCCCCTCTTGTTCATTAAAATACAAGGATGTTGTACGTAAATGATTCCTAAAGATTGTAGGAAGGCATTGTATTTGTAATTTCTTAGGACTTAAGAAAATATAAAGTGGACGTAGGCTTGGCTTGGGACGAACCACGATAAAAACCTCACGTGTTCCTTGTCCTTTACCGCTTTCCTACATTTATTCTCTGTGATATGTGATTGTGAGGACTTCACACTGCATTTGTGTGTTAATGCAATTTTTGGGTCTAATAATAAACAGTAAACCATAAACCGTAAAGCGTAGACAATAAACCATAAATCGTAGACCATAAACAGTAAAGAATAAACAATAAACTATATAATATAAAGCATAAACCGTAAATATTTAACCATAAATGATAAAACATAAACAATAAACCGTAAACAATAAACTGTAAACCGTAAAACATAAACAATAAAGTATAAACAGTAAACTATATAAAATAAAGCATAAACCGTAAACATTAAACCATAATTGATAAATCATAAACAATAAACCATAAACAATAAACCATAAACCATGAAGAATAAAGTATAAATAAAAAACAATAAAGTATAAACAATAAAATTTATAAAATAAAGCCATAAAACATAAACATTAGGCCATAAATGATAAATTATAGACAATAAACCATAAACCATGACCCATAAACATTAAACCATAAACCATAAACCGTAAACCATAAACAATAAACCATAAACTGTAACCATAAACAATAAAGTAAAAACAGTAAACTATAAAAAATATAGAATAAACCATTAACATTATGTCATAAATGATAAATCGTAAATGTTGACACGCTTTTTTGTTAAGGCCGTCACACATGGAATTTTTGGTTAACAATACGCTTAAGTATTTGGGACATCGTCAGAATACGGGAAGCGATTTTGAAACACCCCGACTTCATTAACGTCACTCACTGAGGGAATGCCTTTACTTCGGTGGAGAGTTATAGGTAAAAGATGCTAATAAATTACAAGACAGACAATTAATGCAGCGGCAAATAAATAAAACTTTATTTCATTGATAAACAGCTTGTACAAAGATTGTTTTACAATACTAAAGTATCCTGTCTTATTTAACAAAATAAAGAAGCATAAAATGATTTCCCCAAATAAAGCATGAGCCAGCCATAGCAGTAGAAGAGAGAGTCCAAGGCAACAGATCAAAGAGTCTTCAAGCTTGGAAAGAGTAACGGTCCAAACAAACCTGAGCTATTCCCTCCCTGACTACCTGGGGGGAAACGGAAGAAAAGAAGACGAGAGAAAACATGTCAGACAATAAGTCTGGTAAGTTCAGTGATTACTAGCATTTAAACAAGGAAAAGGGATCATTACAGTATTAACAGAACATAGGACAATACCCTAATATAAGACAAGATAGGTTGAACATGTGATCGCACCCATTACTATAATCTCTGCACCACCTAACTAGTGTCTCAACTAGTAATTTGTATAATACGATCCTAATCCCCGCAGTTGTGGTAGCTTTCAGGTGTACATCTATATTTGAGAACTCCACCTCAATCAGGCCAATTGCCATGAATATGTTAGATGTACCTTACTACCCTATCGATATGCTCCCTACCTGTGTTAACTTGTCATGTGTCTGTGTCAATCAGCCCTCTCTTGCGTGTAGCTACGCTGTGCTAATCGCACCATAAGGTGTATCAATCCTTATGATAGCGACCCGACACGATTCAAGAATGCACAGTGTAAAACTACTGGTACCCAGTGCCCTCTTTTTCCACTCCAGAGTACGTGCATGCCCGTAATCCACCGGAACCTACACTGATGTACCCCCCGCCGCTATATCGACCGCTTATAATCAGCCCATTAATCGTGCCCCACCCTGCCTAGCTCAGGGTACCGTGATAGATCTATGTGGGTTACTGTTGAAACGGGTCCCCGTTACTAGGATTTCCTACTGGTTAAGTTTATGAGCCTATATTTACTAATATTTCCCACTAACCCGATATGTACTTAACCATCCCACCGATTCAAGCATGTTTATATAATGGTTAAGTTTTGTGGGCCTATATTTACTAATATTACCCACCAACACGACATGTACTTAACCTTCCCACGGATTCAAGCATATTTATATAATAGTTAAGTTTTGTGGGTCGATATTTACTAATATTACCCACCAACCCGATATGTACTTAACCCTCGTACTCGTCATGTCATGTTGGTTAAGTGGTTCTTATTTACTTAACCTTTCTCACTTATCATGTTAGATTGGCTAAGTGTGACTTATTAACATAACCCTGTTCATTCATCAGGTTATATTGGTTAAGTATTTCCCATTTAAATTAACCCCATTCGCTCATCAAGTTATATTGGTCAAGTCATTAATCAATTGAAGTTAACTTAACCCATCCACCCGTCATGTCATGTTGGTTAAGTGTTTCCTTCTGGTGTTGACTTGACCCTACCTCAAGTCATGTTTTTTTTTTTGAAAAACAAAAATGGGTGATCTTCTGATGAGAAGAGAGCACACATATATATAATAAAATCAAAAATACAAAGTCCGAGTATAGAACAAAAATACAAGATAAAGCCTAACACGACTCTAGGGAAGTAAAGGATATATAACCCTACCTCAAATCATGTTATATTGGTTAAGTGTAGCCCTCTTGTGTTAACTTAATCCTTTCCATACATCATGTTATATAATTGGTTAAGTGTTTTCCTTTTGTATTACTTAACCCCACCACATGTCATTATATATTTTGCTTAAGTTTTACCTTAGTTAACTTAAGCCTACCATCTGCTTAATTAACATGTTACAACGGTTAAGTGTTCTAAATTTACTTAACCTCACCCACTTGTCTAATTAACATGTTGTAACGGTTAAGTGTTCTAAATTTACTTAACCTCACCCACTTTCCTAGTTAACATGTTATTACGGTTAAGTGTTCTAAATTTACTTAACCCTACCATTCCACTCTTGTCTTAGCATTAATTTATTCATTGAAGCACCATCCACTCACATTAGACAGGTATTGTTGTGGTTACTGGATGTGCCGGTCGGTTCCGGGCAGTTTTACACCGCAACTCAGTCTAACCTTGGGTTCTTATTGGGCTCAACGCCCTAACTTCTCACACTAGATAGGCATTGTTGTGGTCACTGGACAGCCGGGCGGTTCCGGGCAGTTTTACACCACAACTCAATCTAACCTCGGGTTAGGCATAATCATCTTTTCTACAATTTACATATTTCTTATTTATAACAAATTCCATATGTAAATTATTCCCAATTTAATTATGCCATAATTGTCCTTTTAATTATGCTCATAATTAATGGTACACTAAATATACCATTTCATGAACCAATCTATACCATGTAATTTTCATGTTTATACTTCATATTTATATGTAAATTATAAATCAATTATTGTCATGGCCCACTTTCCCCTTAAACCTTGTTCATAATCTTGGTATATAAAAAATATACCATTTAAATGCCACTAATCATTGGCAAGTGCCAAACATGCCAATTACATATAATTTCATGTTTACCCCAACGATATCCCCCGTTTTTATGTTCGCAAAATTACAAGGAATGTTAGGCTCGATATTTTAGCCTAAATTATAACCACAAAAGGGAAAAGCGAAGAACATGAAATATTCTAACAGCATAAAAATATGTGACATATAGATTTGGCATAGGATAATGAACTTGCAAATTTAGATCCGATTAACATGAATCATAGCATATGAATTTACATAGAACTACACAAATTAAACTTGTCATGTAAAAGGGGAACTTGTGACTAAGTTGGATCTAATTATCATGTAAACTTGATATAGGTCTAGCATGGAGGTTTAACATATAAACACAATTTTAAACCACAACTTAGCATATTAACTTATGTATGTCAAAACATAAGAAAGCAATTATAAACATATTTAAACCACAACTTAACATGATAACTTATGTTTGTTAAACGTAAGAGGGCCACAAATCCAATCTTGCAGCATAAATAGGTTCAAATTAACATAGTTCTAATAACCATAAACGTTGATCTAACATGTAGGCATGAGATTTAGATCATAAACTTGCAAGTAACCATCAAATTATAACATGACATGTTCATCAATAAGATGGCATAATAAGTTCATTATCCAATCATAATAGATTCCAATAACACACAATATGGTATGTTCATCATCACAAACATATAGGAATGATCAATTGCAATGGTAATTTAAGATAAATGAGAATCAAACTTTATTTATCTTATATATAAGCATCATTCTATATTCGAATTACAACATGTCATGACTTCATTTAAAAGAACGTTTAAATCTACGTAATAACCAACTTACAAACTAAAAAGGAATTCTTGACTTCAGAAATTCGAATTCTAAAGTTGGTATGCTTTCCTTTGATGTAGATCGTTGAATTAGATTACTTTTAATTTGATTTTTATGTAGGCTTTTATCTTGTCTTTAAATTGAAAGCGGTGACGGCTACTCCAAGTTCTCTATTGACGGCATGACAGTTCCAGGAATATTTTTGTGTGATTTTAGGTTGAGCATTAGGTTGTTTATATAGAATCTCAATTTAATTATAGCCATCGGATGAACCTAGAGTTAACCACAACCATTCAGTCAGGATAGGGTGACACCTCATCCCTAATGACTCAGCAAGGAGTCATAAAGGACTCAACAATGACTCACAGTATGGATCAGAACACACCAGAAAGCTGTGCAGGCTCTCAGCCCGACCTAGGCACACTTGGCAGGTGCGCCAGTGCAATTTTTGTACTGGCGCACTTCCCAAGTGCGCCAGTGCATTTCTATTTTATTTTTTTCCTTTCTGGTTTTCTGCCTAACTTCGTTCGTCCATATCTCATTCATACGGTGTCCGTTTTACGCAAACTTGGACTCTATCTCAAGCAGAATTCTGAGACGAACGCAATGGTGTAACCTATTTCCCTTAATTCTCACATTTGAGATTAATTATTCTTTGATCCGTTACTATAACATTAACAAAAAGTACGTGGTGTTACATTCTCCCCTACTTTTAGGATTTCGTCCCTGAAATCTACAAGTAGAGAAGAACTTACATCCTATCATCCAATCACCCATCCACTCAACCATTCAATCACAGGCATCCATTGTCCTTAAAAAATATTTCTAATATTTTTCATAAATATATGAATAGTGTGTGTATATGTCCTTACCCAAATGCAAAATCATAAGGTCTACTGATTCAGTTGACCTCCTTAATGCGAATCATGCCAGTGCCATGAGTTCATCATGTATGCAATTATTCCTAATCGTACTTTATAACTTCTACATGAGTGCACAATCATTCATACAAATGCAACATCCATATGATAACACATCAAGTTTCAATTCATATGTATAAAAATTCACTCATGCATATGCAATATGAAAGTGATTGAGCCGATCTAGTGCCTAATGTGTATATATGCATCCACGAGCAACCACTAGCAAACACTTGCAACCACTTGCATCCACCAAACATAACATGTCTCAAACACATGTTTACATCCATTGGCTTCTACCCAAAGATTGAGGATAGGACCGAGAGGATATACTTAAAAGCTAAAGACTAGCATGCAAATATATTTTACAGAAAAAGAGGAATCAAGGATATACCCTCAAAAAGGGTAAGATGCACGTATCTAGTCTTCAGTCTTCTAAGTCACATCTTCTTGAGTTTCACTTCACTGTATCTTAACTAATTTAACTTCACGATTGTGAAGCTTCTTGACTTCCATTTCCAAAACCTCCTAGTAAAGATAGGACCTCGATCACTTACTATGCTAGAGGGTATCCAATGTTGTCGAACTATCTTTCCAAGATAAACAGATGTTAACCATGATACCAAGTGTATATGATTAGAGGTCTCTCTTCTGCTTAGCTTATCTATCATGTCACAATTCTGAGGGTCTAAAGCTAAAGGTTGCTAGTACTTTTTACCTATCTTAAGGTCAGTCTTACTTAGGGCGCCTGCCACAACCATTTATTTCTCACACAAATCATCCTAGTCGAACTTGACATCCCTCAAGTACAAGCCCGAAAGGCCTAAACCAATATCAGACAAGCACCCAAGGAACACCTCCTCCGAATTTGGATGATTTATGTGAGATGATACTAGCAAAACAACCAAACAATTGAGCACTTAACCAACTCTGGCTATCCTCGCCAATCTTGCTCCAAAATTATCGTTGATCGCATAACTAGCTTTGCATTGCCGACTAGATATATGCGGAAGTCTAACTCGTGTTTTATAGGAAAACCCCTAACATAATCAAAACATCCTCGTACTCATGGACTATTCTAACGGATCACAAATCATCGATAGATGCATCAAGTGATTCTAAATAGCTAAGCCTAACTAATCCCTTAGGAATGCACGAAATCTCGAGGGTATTTCCGAGGCAAGTAAAAGTCTAACTACCCTCCTTTCGCAATTACTAGCTAACCATCCCATGCCTAGAATCAACCCATAGCCCATGAAACCAAAAACATAAGCATTACATCTAGACTCAGTACTTAATATAATTATTCTCAAATCCTTACAAATCAAAGATAAATGAGCCGAACCACCGATTGGATTTGAGAAAATAACGGGATCCTCTACTATACAAGCTCTAGGGTGCAGAGACTCAACTATGGAAGCAGATATAAACGAATGTGAAGCGCTAAAATCAAAAGAGTACTAACAGGATGATCAACAGAAAACTAAACTTTTTCAACCGAAGCTTTACTACCTCTCTATCAGGTATGCTGGTGGTGAGAGTATGCACTTGCCTTCCGGAAAATCCTGTCCTTTGTTCTTTCCCTTGTCCTTAATTGTATGACCCGTTATACCATAATTAAAGATACTTCCTCTTGCTTTAGGTTTTACTATTCCTTCCTTTTTGCCTCCTTTGTGAACCAAGTCTATATCCATGAGTTCTTCATCCTTGATTTGTGCTCCTTAGCCAAACTCCCTCATTCTCGTCTTTGCCATCCTTGTGAAACTGCTGCAGCTATATATGTAAGTTAGCCACTTCTTTACCCTTTGTCAGGTGTCGTAGTCTTATCAAGCCTACAGAACCATGCCGCGATGAGTTTACCTCCTAGAAAGCCAGGGGCCCAGGAAACTCAGGAAAAAAGGAAACAAGGACTCAAACAGAGGATCAAAAGATAGTGCATATGGCTTTGGGGAATATGTCTTTAAAACAAAACCTTTCTTTTGAAAATGCTTCTTTTAAAACCGTTTTGAAAATAATTTTTCAAATCTTTTATCTGATCCGGTAACCATCAGCTCTGATACCAAGTGAAATACCCCGCCTCTGTTAAGGTCACTCATTGAGGGAATGCCTTAACGTCGGTGGAGAGTTATAGGTAAAAGATGCAGATAAATTACAAGACAGACAATTAAAGTAGCCGCAAATAAACAAAACTTTATTTCATTGATAAACAGCTTGTACAAAGATTGTTTTACAATACCAAAGTATCTTGTCTTGTTTAACAAAAATTAAGAAGCATAAAATGATTTCCCCAAATAAAGCATGAGCCAGCCATAGCAGTAGAAGAGAGAGTCCAAGGAAACACGTCAAAGAGTCTTCAAGCTTGGAAAGATTAATGGTCCAAACAAACCTGAGCTATTCCCTCCCTGACTACCTTGGGGGGGAGAACGGAAGAAAAGAAGACGAGAGAAAACGGGTCAGACAATAAGTCTGGTAAGTTCAGTGATTACTAGCTTTTAAACAAGGAAAAGGGATCATGACAGGAGTAACAGAACATAGGACAATACCCAAATATAAGACAAGATAGGTTGAACATGTGATCGCACCCATTACTATAATCTCTGCACCACCTAACTAGTGTCTCAACTAGTAATCTGTATAATACGATCCCAATCCCCGCAGTTGTGGTTGCCTTCAGGCGCACATCTATATTTGAGGATTCCACCTCAATCAGGCCAATTGCGGTGAATATGTTAGATGTACCCTTACTACCCTATCGATCGGCTCCCTACCTGTGTTAACTTGCAATGTGTCTGTGTCAATCGGCCCTCTCTTGCGTGTTGCTACCCTGTGCTAGTCCCACCATAAGGTGTATCAATCCTTATGATAGCGACCCCGACACGATTCAAGAATGCACAGTGTAAAACTACTGGTACCCAGTGCCTTATTTTTCCACTCCGGAGTACGTGCACGCCCTTAATCCGCTGGAACCTACACTGACGTAGCTCCAGCCGCTATATCGACCGCTTATAATCATCCCAGTAATCGTGCCCCACCCTGCCTAGCTCAGGGTACCGTGATAGATCTATGTGGGTTACTATAGAAATGGGTCCCCGTTACTAGGGTTTCCTACTGGTTAAGTTTATGAGCCTATATTTACTAATATAACCCACCAGCCCGATATGTACTTAACCTTCCCACCGATTCAAGCATGTTTATATAATGGTTAAGTTTTGTGGGCCTATATTTACTAATATTACCCACCAACCCGACATGTACTTAACCTTCCCATGGATTCAAGCATGGTTATATAATGGTTAGGTTTTGTGGGCATATATTTACTAATATTACCCACCAACCCGATATGTACTTAACCCTCCTACTCGTCATGTCATGTTGGTTAAGTGGTTCTTATTAACTTAACCTTTCTCACTTATCATGTTGGATTGGTTAAGTGTGACTTATTAACTTAACACTGTTCATTCATCAGGTTATATTGATTAAGTATTTCCCATTTAACTTAACTCCATTCGCTCATCAAGTTTTATTGGTCAAGTGTCATTAATCAATTCAAGTTAACTTAACCCATCCACCTGTCATGTCATGTTGGTTAAGTGTTTCCTTCTGGTGTTGACTTGACCCTACCTCAAATCATGTTATATTGGTTAAATGTTGCCCTCTCGTGTTAACTTAACCCTTCCCATACATCATGTTATATAATTTGTTAAGTGTTTTCCTCTTGTATTACTTAACCCCACCACATGTCATTATAAATTTTGGTTAAGTGTTACCTTAGTAAACTTAACCCTATCATCTGCTTAATTAACATGTTACAACGGTTAAGTGCTCTAAATTTACTTAAACTCACCCACTTGTCAAATTAACAGGTTGTAATGGTTAAGTGTTCTAAATTTATTTAACCTCACCCACTTGCCTAGTTAACATGTTATTACGGTTAAGTGTTCTAAATTTACTTAACCCTACTATTCCACTCTTGTCTTAGCATTAATTTATTCATTAAAGCACCAACCACTCACATTAGATAGGTATTGTTGCGATCAATGGATGTGCCTGTCGGTTCCGGGCAGTTTTACACCGCAACTCAGTCTAACCTCGGGTTCTTATTGGGCTCAATGCCCTAACCTCTCACATTAGATGGGTATTGTTGTGATCACTGGACAGCCGGGCGGTTCCAGGCAGTTTTACACCATAACTCAATCTAACCTCGGGTTAGGCATAATCATCTTTTCTACAATTTACATATTTCTTATTTATAACAAATTCCATATGTAAATTATTCCCAATTTAATTATGCCATAATTATCCTTTTAATTATGCTCACAATTAATGGTATACTAAATATACCATTTCATGAACCAATCTACACCACGTAATTTTCATGTTTGTCCTTCATATTTATATGTAAATTATAAATCAATTATTGTCATGGCCCACTTCCCCCTAAATCATGTTCATAATCTTTGGTATATAAAAATTATACCATTTAAATGCCACTAATCATTGGCATGTGCCAAACATGCCAATTACATATAATTTCATGGTTACCCCAACGATATCCCCCGTTTGTACATACGCAAAATTACAAGGAATGTTAGGCTCGATATTTTAGCCTAACTTATAACTACAAAAGGGAAAAGCGAAGAACATGAAATATTCTAACATCATAAAAATATGTGACATATAGATTTGGCATAGGATAATGAACTTGCAAATTTAGATCTTATTAACATGAATCATGGCATATGAATTTACATAGAACTACACAAATTAAACTAGTCATGTAAAAGGGGAACTTGTGACTAAGTTGGATCTAATTATCATGTAAATTTGATATAGGTCTAGCATGGAGGTTTAACATATAAACAAATTATAAACCACAGCTTAACATATTAACTTATGTCAAAACATAAGAAAGCTATTATAAACATATTTAAACCACAACTTAGTATGATAACTTATGTGTGTTAAACATAAGAGGGCAACAAATCCAATCTTGCAACATAAATAGGTTCAAATTAACATAGTTCTAATAACCATAAACGTTGATCTAACATGTAGGCATGAGATTTAGATCATAAACTTGCAAGTAACCACCAAGTTATAACATGACATGTTCATCACTAAGATGGCATAATAAGTTCATTACCCAATCATAATAGATTCCAATAACACACAATATGGTATATTCATCATCACAAACATATAGGCATGATTAATTGCAATGGTAATTTAAGATAAATGAGAATCAATATTTATTTATCTTATATACAAGCATCATTCTATATTCGAATTACAACATGTCATGACTCCATTTAAAAGAATGTTTAAATCTACATAATTACCAACTTACAAACTAAAAAGGAATTATTGACTTCAGAAATCTGAATTCTGAAGTTGGTATGCTCACTTTTGATGTAGATCGTTGAATTAGATTACTTTTATTTTGATTTTTATGTAGACTTTTATCTTGTCTTTGAATTGAAAGCCGTGACGGCTACTCCAATTTCTCTATTGACGGCATGACAGTTCCAGGATTATTTTTGTGTGATTTTAGGTTGTGCATTAGGTTGTTTATGTAGAATTTCAATTTAATTATCGCCGTCGGATGAACCTAGAGTTAACCACAACCATTCAGTCAGGATAGGGTGACACCTCATCCCTAATGACTCAGCAAGGAATCAGCAACGACTCACAGTATGGATCAGAACACACCAGAAAGCTGTGCAGGCTCTCAGCCCAACCTGGGCGCACTTGGCAGGTGCGCCAGTGCATTTCTATTTTATTTTTTTCCTTTTTACTTTTCTGCCTAACTTCGTTCGTCCATATCTCCTTCATACGGTGTCCGTTTTACACAAACTCGGACTCTATCTTAAGAAGAATTCCGAGACGAACGCAATAGCGTAACCTGTTTCCCTTAATTATCAAATTTGAAATTAATTATTCTTTGATCCATTACTATAACGTTAACAAAAATATGTGGTGTTACATATTTGGTTGAAGTCGCATCACAAACAAAGGACGGCTTAAAACTCCTAACAGATGACCTATTTTGGACCCGAAAATCAATTACCGAGCTTTCTCTATAATTCTTATGGACCTCTAAATTAGCTTTAGGTAGAGCTTTCGTTTAGATAAAACGGACTTACGGCTTGAAAGTTACGCTCATTTCCGTGAACGCCCGCATAACCGGAAACGTTTGGATTTCTGCATTGATTGGACTCCGGGTCGAATCGGATGGCCCGGATTGGATTAGAAAGGAGGACCAGATCCACCTTCTGTCGCACAATAGCGCACGCTACTTTGGAATGAATTCACCGGCTCGGTTCGGGTGGAGACGTAGGAACCCGACCCGGTCTGCTTTCTCCTTACTGCCATGAAGGGCACGTCGTCTTCGAATTGAGCGCACAGGTTCGGATCGGATGGATGACTCGATCCGACCCATCTGGGATGAAATATTCTACTACACACACTCGAGTTTGACCTTTTCTTAAGGCCTATTCTAATCCTACTTTCACGGATCGGACCAGACATGGCTTTACACGAATTACAGGAGACTTCCTCCACTTACCCACCACGTATAAGCAACGCACTAGATTCGTGACACATGTCTTTCATCCTGGAGAATCTCTACATCTATAAATACAAGGATTCAGGGACTTCTAAAGGATCTTTGGTCATTCTAACTCTCAGCCTCAACTTAAGAGAACACAAGGACATTGTGCTTCTTCCATATTAATCTAACACGAGGATTTCGTGTATAAAACCACTCTCTCTTCCCCTCTTGTTCATTAAAATAAAAGAATGTTGTACGTTAATGATTCCTACAGATTATAGGAAGGCATTGTATTTGTAATATATTAGGACTTATTAAAATATAAAGTGGACGTAGGCTTGGCTTGGGACGAACCACTATAAAAACCTCGCGTGTTCCTTGTCCTTTACCACTTTCTTACATTTATTCTCTATGATATGTGATTGTGTGGACTTCACACTGCATTAGGGTGTTAATGACATTTTTGGGTCAATAATAAACAATAAACCATAAAACGTAAACTATAGACAATAAACCATAAATCGTAAACCATAAACAATAAAGTATAAACAGTAAACTATATAATATAAAGCATAAACCGTAAACATTTAACCATAAATGATAAATTATAGACAATAAACCATAAACCGTAAAACATAAACAATAAACCGCAAACCGTAAAACATAAACAATAAAGTATAAATAGTAAACTATATAAAATAAAGCATAAACAGTAAACATTAAGCCATAAATAATAAATCATAAACAGAAACCATAAACAATGGAGAATAAAGTATAAATAGTAAACCATAAACAACAAAGTATAAACAATAAACTTTATAAAATAAAGCCATAAAACATAAACATTAAGCCATAAATGATAAATTATAGACAATTAACCATAAACCATAACCCATAAACATTAAATCATAAATCGTAAACCATAAACCGTAAACCATAAACAATAAACCATAAACTGTAAACCATAATAAATAAAGTAAAAACAGTAAACTATAAAAAATAAAGAATAAACCATAAACATTATGTCATAAATGATAAATCGTAAATGTTGACATGCTTTTTTGTCAAGGTTGTCACACATGGAATTTCTGGTTGACAATACGCTTAAGTATTTGGGACATCGTCAGAAGAAGGGAATCGATTTGGTTTAAGTCGCATCACAAACAAAGGACGGCTCGAAACTCCTAACAGATGACCTATTTTGGACCCGAAAACATCATTTACGAAGCTTTACTTTGTAATTCTTGTGGACCTCTGAATTATCTTTAGGTAGAGCTTTCGTTTAGCTAAAACGGACTTATGGCTTGAAAGTTACGCTCGTTTCCGTGAACGCCCGCTTAACCGGAAACATTTGGATTTCTACATTGATTGGACTCCGGGTCGAATCGGATGGCCCGGATTGGATCAGAAAGGAGGACCCGATCAACCTTCATCGCATAGTAGCGCACGCTGCTTTGTAATAAATTCACCGGCTCGGTTCGGGTGGAGATGTAGGAACCCGACCCGGTCCGCTTTCTTCTTACTGCTATGAAGAGCACGTCCCCTTCGGATTGAACGCACTGGTTCAGATCGGATGGATGACCCGATCCGACCCATTTGGGATGAAATATTCTACTGCACACACTCGAGTTTAACCTATTCTTAAGGCCTATTCTAATCCTTCTTTCACGCATCGGACCGGGCATGGCTTTACACGAATTACAGGAGACTTCCTCCACTTACCCACTAGGTCTAAGCATTGCACTAGATTCGTGACATATGTCATTCATCCTGGAGAACCTCCACATCTATAAATACAAGGATTCTGGGACTTATAAAGGATCTTTGGTCATTCTAACTCTCGACCTCCACTGAAGAGAACTAAAAGACATTGTGCTTCTTCCATAATAATCTAACAGGAGGATTTCGTGTACAAAACCACTCTCTCTTCCCCTCTTGTTCATTAAAATACAAGGATGTTGTACGTAAATGATTCCTACAGATTGTAGGAAGGCATTGTATTTGTAATTTCTTAGGATTTAAGAAAATATAAAGTGGATGTAGGCTTGGCTTGGCTTCGGACGAACCACTATAAAAACCTCGCGTATTCATTGTCCTTTACCACTTTCCTACATTTATTCTCTGTGATATGTGATTGTGAGGACTTCACACTGCATTTGGGTGTTAATGCCATTTTTGGGTCAATAATAAACAGTAAACCATAAACCGTAAACCATAGACAATAAACCATAAATCGTATACCATAAACAAAAATGTATAAACAGTAAACTATATAATAAAGCATAAACCGTAAACATTTAACCATAAATGATAAATTATTAACAATAAACCATCAACCGTAAAACATAAACAATAAATCGTAAACCGTAAAGCATAAACAATAAAGTATTAACAGTAAACTATATAAAATAAAGCATAAACCTTAAACATTAAGCCATAAATGATAAATCATAAACAATAAACCATAAACAATAAACCATAAACCATGAAGAATAAAGTAAAAATAATAAACCATAAACAATAAAGTATAAACAATAAACTTTATAAAATAAAGCCATAAAACATAAACATTAAGCCATAAATGATAAATTATAGACAATAAACCATAAATCATGACCCATAAACATTAAACCATAAACCATAAACAATAAAACATAAACTGTAAACCATAAACAATAAAGTAAAAATAGTAAACTATAAAAAATAAAGAATAAACCATAAACATCTTGTCATAAATGATAAATCGTAAATGTTGACACGCTTTTTTGTCAAGGCCGTCACACATGGAATTTCTGGTTGACAATACTTTATTTAGGATATCGTCAAAAGACGGAAAGCGATTTGGTTGAAGTCGCATCACAAACAAAGGACGGCTCTAAACTCCTAATAGATGACCTATTTTGGACCTGAAAACATCAACTACAGAGCTTTGCTTTGTAATTCTTGTGGACCTCTGAATTAGCTTTAGGCAGAGATTTCGTTTAGCTAAAACGAGCTTACGGCTTAAAAGTTACGCTTGTTTCCGTGAACGCCCACATAAACGAAAACGTTAGGATTTCTTTGGACTTCGGGTCGAATCGGATGTCTCGGATTGGATTGGAAAGGAGGACCCGATCCACCTTCTGTTGCACAGTAGCACATGCTGCTTTGGAATAACTACAACAAAATAGCCATATTACAACTGTTCATTCGCAACTCGCATAAAATAGCAGTTGTGATAGATACTTTATAACAAAATTAAACATATTGAAATACGTTTTTAACAACTGTATTTATGTAGCAGTTGTAACATAAATCTATAATAACTGTTGATTCATATTCAGTTGTAAATATCTATCTATAATCAGTGTTTTTTGGAGTTGTAATACTTATGTCAGTGTTCCTTGGTCTCCTAACTTCAAAAATTATAAAAAATTAGCAGTAAGGCTCACAAACATTTTCAGGCCGCAATATCACGAAATTCTTAATACCCAACCCTAAATAAATCGCTCTATCTCTTTCGTCCACAATTTAAACAAATCACCTTCCATCTACATTATCCACGGATCTCCTTCAACCACCATGGCGTTCTCGAAACCCTAATCGAATCCCTTGATTGCCATCAGATCTTCTTCAACGGTCATAACTTTCACGAAACCCTACTTGAATCGTCAAATCTCCTTCAACAGCCGGTCGCTGCGATTGGAAAGGACGCATTTCTGGTTTCTCCGTGAGGAACTGCCGTAAGTTTAAAATCATTTCTAGGTAAAATTAGTTTCCTCTTATAGTATTTTAAATAGCATCTGCAATTTTTATTTTTATAATTTCATCGTTTGTGTTGTTGATAATCATTGGCCATGTTTTTTGGAGTTCGTTTTTGCCATGTCTTCGTTTTTTGGGTAATTTTAGCGGGTTCAAGGTAAAATGTTTCGACCTTAATAACTATGTATCATAAAATAAATGAGAACATCTTACATTTCTGAGTTATGTATAGTCATCGTTGGCACTTAAAGGCAGACCCATCCTGCCGATGAGTAGATGGCGAAAGTCCACTGTCAATTTTGATTTTAGGGTTAAGCACGGAGTAGTGAGTTGAAGAATGGGATTCATAATAGCTAACTCAAATAAACTAAAATTTGGTAAACCTATAAACGGTTTGTGGACTTGTTGTAATAAACCAATTAGAGATAAAATTTGTAAGTGATGTTGGGGAGAAGATAGGATAAAGTTATCATTACCACTATGCATGCATGGCACAGCAGCAGTTATCATTACCACAATGCAAACTGTTAAATAGAAAAGAATGAACTGAGATAGTAAAAGTTTTTTTTCCTGTATTTCTCTATTTATTTTTTATGATAATCAAACAATAGTTGAATGCAAGAAACATGAACTAATTGTTGTAAACTTAGTGAAAATGTTTGTTGAACAAACTGCAATAGCTGATTAATGCGGTTCTCTGATTCGAACGGTGTGATTGGCTTAAATAAATGGTAATATGGTAGAAAGGTGGCACTCTTGACGATATCTTATGTTAGAAGAATGCATTCTATGTTAGCGTGTTAAGAATAGAGGAGGCAGATGAAACCAATATCCTGTGGGATACTAAAGCGCCTCTTAAACTGAGATTGCATGCGGTGGTGAACAGTGAATATCATTTGATCACCTTTGATATGCTCCACGTAAAAGAGTAGAGAACAAGAGCTTCTCTTACTTTACTGCCATTTTAATTTCTTATGAAGTAATCTGTTATCATGTAAGCATGTGGCGGTGTTCTCTAACAATACCATATCCATACGAATGCTATATGCATTTAAGCAGCATGCTTTGAAAGTAAGTAAGCAGTACTCAATGTGCAAGAAAAACACATGCTTTAATTTAAATATCAAACAGCAGCTATTAACCTCACATAAAAAAATGAACTTGTATAGTTGTAGATTTCAGCTGGCAATATCTTTACCTTTTTCTATGTGAGGTTCACCATGATAGGAAAGATGATTAGACCTTGTGTAATATACAATAAAAAAAAATTTGGGTTTGCAGACATTTCAGAGTAAACTTATGACCTTAAATCAAAGTAAACGTTCACAACTGCAGATTTTTTAGAATAATTAATACCTTTTGAGGAGAACTAGGCGAAGCTTCTTCCATGAAATTCCAGTCACTGTAGTACTTTGCAGACATTTCTATGGCATATTTGTTTGGGAACACTATAGTTTCAAGAATTCCACCGCCGTTTACAAGAGCTTGGCAAGCTAATGCATTAATGTTCATGGTGTCGCGATAATGTGGGACTAAAAGTTTGTTAATTGGATGTAATGCACTCAAGTGTCTGTTTGTTGCAAGGATGAATGGCTCTGTCACTGCATGCGTTTTAAGCCTGCAAGTTTTGTTCTCAGTTAAATATGCTTTCGCAGGTTATTATGTTATGATAATTAAGAATATCTACTTACCAATGACTAATGATTTCGTGGACTATATAGTCATTGACCATGACATATGCTTTTGCTAATTCCCAAATCGCCCCCTGAACTCCAGTCAATTCTACAGGAGTGAAAACTTTATTGACTGCGCCAAGTTATTCTCAATCTGGGTGAGGCTAACGGAGCTCAATGGCCAATGGCTTCAAGGTACTATCTTCATTTAAAAATGGAACAGTTCTTGTTGCGTAAGCCTTATTGTTGGTTGAAGTATTGATTCTGTTTAATTATGTTACCAATCCGTCATAGTGATCCAAAACGAAGAGTCTTTTTTGCTCTAGTGTCTGAAAAATCTCAAACTTCAGTACATATGCACATAAATTTTGTTAAAAGAAAAGCTGAGTGGTAATACAGAGGACAACAACCTGTTGAACACTAAGGCCATTTAAGTTTTTCTGTACATCTGCTACTGTAATTGAGCTTATTTGATTACCATATTTGCTAGAATTCAGGAAACTTGATGCACGAAATTGCTGCAATAGAATAAATTACTTCATTTAATTTATTTTCTGAAGAAAAACATTTTTATCCTAATTAATCGTTATTCTGAACTTTACCTCGAGCAAACGGATGATATGTGGATTCACATGAGCAAACGGATGATATGTGGATTCTGAACTTTATCTCTTGTTTGATTGAATCCAGAAGTGGAACACTGGGAATTTGTAATCCACCTCTGAAGGGACGATGCACCTCTTTGTACAAGTCATACTCGTTTGGTGTCAAATCAAATATTGATTTTAGGGTAGGAACTAATGCAGTTGAGTGGATATGGGTATTCTTCAGAACCTCCGAGTACTGGTCGGAAAATTCCAGAGTCCGGATTAGCAAGGTCATTGTAACAGGCGTGGTTATACACTCCATCCTACTCTTGTATCTGTCTAGTTATGTCATCGCCTCTCAAGCGAAGGAGCTCTTCTTCTCTATATGGTTTTAGTGCAGCTGATGTCTGATGTGGGAGGTATACCTGACACGAATATTTTACAACTATTACTAAATATCATCATAGATCCTGCGCTTTGTTTTTGTCAGCCATATTCTTTGATCTGATATTAATTTTTAAACTATTGCATGACTTCAAGCTGATCATTTTTAAAAGACCTAGAGAAACCATGCTCTGTTTGTAAACTCTGAAAAAGTATGAATTATGCCCCCCATGTTTCGGGTATATCCACATGTATAGTGTAGCTAACATGACTGAACTCTTGATCTTATTTTAAGCTGATCTCCTTAAATGTACTTTTTAAAATAGTTGTGCAATTATGCCTTATAATAATTTTACTATAATAAGATATCATATAACTTCACAATCAATATGAAAACACACACTCCATACTTTTATTGTACATATTTATTGTAATTTTACTTGATTATGTTTCATTTTGCAAGCAAGAATTGATCGGGCTACTAGATAGAATAGACAAAGAGGTTAACTGAAAGTAAAACTTAGATGGTTGGCAAAGAAGATCCTTTCATAGTTATACTTGTTGACATTGTAAACCCATGAATTACAAGCAAAGTGAATCCGGCCCTTTCCAGGATAATCTTCAATGGTGATGCTTTATTATCTTATATACTCTTTTATAAGAATATATAAAAACGCAGTATAAGCTGTGTAACATGCATGTATTATTATTTTATATACTCTTTTAATGTATTGTAGTGCATCCGACACAATTTTATTGTCAAATAAGTAATATACTTTTTCTATCTTCATTTAATAGTTTAATAGTTACATGGAAAGTTAATAACCAAATGATAAATACAATTAGCTCTAAAAACTGAACTGATTTAATTAGTAGGCAAATATGTTATCCTAGAAATTTCTTTATTGTGGGACTAGTCCAAGGATAAATACACAAAATTTGCACTAAAGGTAACACAAGATTTGGTGGCAATATGTATCCAGCACGAAAACATCAATGGTGAGTTTTACTCTTTCAGATACAAAGTAGCAACATTTTGTCGCTGATTTCAAGTACAAAAATATATCATGACATCTTCAGTTAGTGGTAATGGTAATGAGATATCTATCTATTACTTGAGTGATGCAACAGTACCCGATTTAATGGTGGAATTCAAGGGGGCTTAATCATATGTGCGGTTTTGATGTTTTCCAAAGTACTTTCGTGTGTTTATAAATGGGTAAGGTAGAATTACTGCTGTTACTTTGGTGTTTATAAGCGGGTAAGATTATTTCCATTTTTAATAGTACAAGCTGATTTCTATTGTGTTGAATTTAATTCTTATTCCCTCAAATTATATTGAAATTGTCCCCCACATATATGTAATTTGATATGCTGGTACTGTAAATTTGTTGACGCCATATTATGTGTAATAAATATCAACAGTTCATTCTATATTCATTTAAAATTATTACCTGACTGATAATTTTCAACTTTTACATAACGATGATTTTTCTTCGATTTCATGTGAATATGTTGCAACTTGCTTCGCAAGTAACATTTTCGATGAGTCACATATGTACAAAATTAAACACCTAATGTTTTAAATGCAAGCTTGGAGGATTGTATGTGTTCTTTATTTTAATTTTTAAACACATCAATTGATTGAATATGTTAACTTAATTATTTTAGGACATAGACAGTGTATAGATGCCAGTTCAGTTTTCATTTATATTTATCATAGGAACATAATGCAACACTAAATGAAAATTGCTTAAGTTTGGCAGAAACTTTCTTGTTATGGGAGAAAAAAAGGGAAGTTAAGATTTATGAACAAGCACTGTCTAGATGCCAGTTCAGTTTTATTACTCTGTTTTAACTGATAATGCAACCCGGTTTAACTCCATGTATGAATAACTGGTTGCTCTTTAATCATAAAACTTGTTCATTCAATCTAATTTGCCCATACTTTAGAAGTACATTACCGACTCTTGCTATCATATTCTTTCATGTGTGAATGTGAATACAGTTATATTGCGTGATAAGGTAGATAAATCGCATTGCATTGTAGGGAGCTGGACCAGAAGTTAAGAGATGGGTTTCATACGTTCATAGAGACAAGAGGTAGATAATTCTTTCATATGTTCATTGTAAATCTTCTAGCCTAAAATTCTTTCACCATGTTTAGCTGAACATAATTTTTTAGGTAAGTCAAGAAGCTAGGCACGTGTAAGGTACTTTTTGTTTGTCGGTCCACTATCATGAATTTTTTAGCAGCTGGTTTCTTTGCAATTCTAATCCGCATAAAGTGAAAATTTTGTTATTTTATAGCAATGAAGATTGAAACGATGTATTATAAAGGTTATCTATTTTTGTTTTGCATATTTGTGAAGTTAGATTTTCCACCAAAGTTATATCAAATATTTTCGTTTGACTTCAATGGAAAAAGAAAGCCACTTGGATATGATGTCGAGGTCCGAGCTTTTGGTTGCTCTTGCATACATTGGGCATGACATTACCCAAAATGAAACTTTAAGGCACTTCAAATTTATTTATTGATGATAGGAATTCTTCGCTCCTTCCTTCTGATATAAGGAAGGTTTAAACTAAACAAGCAGTTTCCAGCTTTCCCATCTTCTACAACTTACATTGTTGCTCAACTTAATTATTTTTTATGCTATTGCTTTTAGGCTGCTCATGTTGCAGCAATGCAAACTGTCAACAATTCAGATAGGTATGGATACAAAAATCTTCTCAAAGTTTACGGCGAGACTGATCTAAGTCAAGAAAAGACCCGCATATTAAGTATGTTTACTTTATTTTTCTCATAGAAATTATTTACCTTGTCAAATATCTGACCGAAGTGCTAGTAAAATTATCATTTTGATATAAAATACAGAATCATCATGTATCAATTTATACTCCACTCTATTCTTAGGTTGCTCAATTCACCAGTTTTAATTATTTGAAACCTAGAACTCCTGTTTCTCCTGGCTATTCCCTTACTGAAATATGTTCTTTGTTGGCAACATGATATGTGTGTTTATAATACTTTATATAGGTTTTGTAGCATCTTCACCAGATTCTGAAGTTGTTCAGGATGCACTGAACTTTTTACCGTCTCATGAGGTTTGTAAATCCTTGCTGATCTGTTGTATACTTTGTAGACTTTTAAAGCTATATTCTTGATGTTTAAACTTGTCTTCTCTTCTCATGTTGTAGGTTCAAAATCAGGATGTAATATTTGGATTAGCAGGTGTTAGCAGAAAAGGGAAGGATGTTGCATGTACATGGTTAAAAGTACGTTACCTTTGTATTATGCATCAAGCCTAACATATTCAAAATTTTACATGCTTGTCTTCTTAGTTACTATTCATATTGTATTCATTTTTGTCAGTCGGAAATTCGGGTGCTTTTCTCTAAACAAGTGACTACCCTTCTACTTTTTTCTTTTTTACTTCTATACATTTCTGTGGTTTGCAAGTGTTCCCATGTGGGCACATACACCCATCTGCAAGCATAGTTTTCTGCCTTTTGCTATGTGTTTGCTTTCATAGCTAGTTTGCATGGAAAGTAAGGTCTGAAAGTTGAGTCTCTGCAAGTTTTAATATTCAGTTTATAGTTCAGTCACTTTGAAATAGATATTCCACGTTAGAAACTTCAGTAGCGATTGGCTTGAAAATGAGTTTTGTGTTTTCAATATGTATTCAAATGACATGAGAGATGAGTTGGAAAATTCCAGTCAACAAGAAAAAAAATTCTTCTATTTTAAAACCATTTTGAATGCTTATTGTTTTCCATACCCTTCTCCTCTTCTGTGCATTTTAAAGTATATGTGCGAAACACAAAAATTGTTATCAGTTCAAACGCCACCTTAGTATTTGGAAAGGAGAGTATTTGCTGAAACAGACATACCCTTCCTACAGCTCAAAACATTGCATGTCATTTAAGAAGGAAATTTTATATTTGTTGTTTTAGATCGGTTGACATGCAACATATTTTATAGACACAAACAAGCATATACATGTTCAGTTTTAATATCACAATAATTTTTTTCTGAGTTATTGGCCTGCAGGATAACTGGGAATACATTAAGAAAACTCGGGGCTCCGGATTTTTGCTTGGTCGATTTATTAGCTCTATAGTTTCACCGGTAAATGTTTTATCTTGGATCTTTTAACATTTAGCATATATTCGAGAGAGTATCAGCCTTTCAAGGATCCCTTCTTATTAGCACACAACGGCGTTTGCATCTTCCTAAATTTTTTCTTACGTCAATGCTAATGGATTAAATCATGTTTTTTTAACCTTTGTTTTTATCATTTGTTTTCTAGCAAAATCTCTTTTTCATGTACTTTGGAATACATGATGCCTCTTTCATGATTTTGTTGATAAATTACCAAGTTTGTTTTCTTATTAGAAAAAGTGCAGTTATTATGTGATGTAGCTAATGAGGAAGTCGATGAGAAAGAAAGAGTTCAGATTGCCCAATTTCTTGTGCTCAGTAATATAGTTTTTTCAATTTTTTCTTCTGTTTATATTCGGAAGAATTAAAGTATGTGTCTTTTGAGTTAATAAAACTGATATTTTCAGAGATATCAAAGGAGTGGAAGCAGTTGAAGCCAAAACTAAATAATTTAAAGCCCGAATGATGGTAAGTTTTCATATTTTAGAAAAACTACGTGGTTTTCTTACATTTTAAAATCAATAGCCAATATAATTTTATTTCATTTTTTGGGCTATAGGGGCGCTTAATAGTTGCTAGTGCTTTCCCACAAGCTTCATGGAACCTGCCGCATCAAGGATTGAAGTTGCATTTGCTGCTAGAGAAATAAAAAATCCAAGAAATCCATTAATTATGTTTGTTTGGTTTGTAAGAAATTTTTGATATGAAAATGCATGATATATCATGTGGACATCAAAAAGTTGATAAAACAATATGTATGAAATACTATGTTGTAATAATACGTATGAAATATTATTCAGTAATTTATATATTTTCTGTTTGTGAAAATTTGTTATATTAATATGAAACAATATACAGTTAGTAGCAATTGTGAGTCTTTTGCAACTGATGGCAATTGTTGTGACAACAGTTAGCAGCTCTTGCAAAATACCTCCACATTTAGTGCAACCGGTTTTTACAATAGCCATAAGCAGTTGCGAAAAGAATTTTTACAACTGTAATTGATAGTTATCAAAAAAATTACTACAACTGCCATTTGCAGTTATAATAAATCTTTTTACAACAGCCCAAAACAGTTGTAAAATTGACTGTTGTCGGCTGTTGTTATAGTCGTTCTACAACTGTTGTTAATTGTTGTAATAAACATTTTTACAACTGTCCAAAACAGTTGTAAAAGAGACCCGCTATTACAACTCCGGATATTAAGACTGTTGGGCGCAAGTTGTAATACACCTATTACAACTGTTTTTGGCAGTTGCAAAAGGGTATTTCTGTTGTAGGGGGTCGGTTCAGGTGGAGACGTAGTAACCCGACCCGATCTGCTTTCTCCTTACTACATGAAGAGCAAGTCGCCTTCGGATTGAATGCACCGGTACAGATCAGATGGATGACCCGATCCGACCCGTTTGGGATGAAATATTCTACTGCACACACTCGAGTTTGACTTATTCTTAAGGCCTGTTCTAATCCTACTTTTATGGATTGGACCAGGCATGGCTTTACACGAATTATAAGAGACTTTCTCCACTTGCCCACGATGTCTAAGCAACGCATTAGATTCGTGACACATGTCATTCATCCTGGAGAATCTCTACATCTATAAATACAAGGATTCAGGGACTTCTAAAGGATCTTTGGTCATTCTAACTCTCGGCCTCCACGGAAGAGAACACAAGGACATTGTGATTCTTCCATATTAATCTAACACGAGGATTTCATGTATAAAACCACTCTCTCTTCCCCACTTGTTCATTAAAATAAAGGATGTTGTACGTAAATGATTCCTACGGATTGTAGGAAGGCATTGTATTTGTAATTTCTTAGGACTTAAGAAAATATAAAGTGGACGTAGGCTTGGTTTGTGACGAACCACTATAAAAACCTCGTGTGTTCCTTGTCCTTTGTCGCTTTCCTACATTTATTCTCTATATTTTGTGATTGCGAGGACTTCACACTGCATTTGGGTGTTAATGCCATTTTTGGGTTTAATAATAAACAGTAAACCATAAACCGTAAACTATAGACAATAAACCGTAAATCGTGAACCATAAACAATAAAGTATAAACAGTAAACTATATAATATAAAGCATAAACCGTAAAAATTTAACCATAAATGATAATTCATAAGTAATAAACCATAAACTGTAAAACATAAACAATAAACCGTAAACCATAAACCATAAACAATAAAGTATAAACAATAAACTATATAAAATAAAGCATAAACCATAAACATTAAGCCATAAATGATAAATCATAAACAACAAACAATAAACCATTGAGAATAATGTATAAATAATAAACCATAAACCATAAAAAATAAAGTATTAACAATAAACTTTATAAAATAAAGCTGTAAAACATAAACATTAAGCCATAAATGATAAATTATAGACAATAAACCATGACCCATAAACATTAAATCATAAACCGTAAACCACAAACAATACACTATAAACTACAAACCGTAAACCATAAAGTAAAAATAGTAAAATATAAAAAATAAAGAATAAACCATAAACATTATGACATAAATGATAAATTGTAAATGTTGACGCGCTTTTTTGTAAAAGCCATCAGACATGGAATTTCTGGTTGACAATACGCTTAAGTACTTGGGACATCGTCAGAAGACGGGAAGCGATTTGGTTGAAGTCGCATCACAAACAAAGGACGGCTCGAAACTCCTAACAGATGACCTATTTTGGGCCCGAAAACATCAACTACGGAGCCTTGCTCTGTAATTCTTGTAGAACTCTGAATTATCTTTAAGTAGAGCTTTCGTTTAGCTAAAACGGACTTACGGCTTAAAAGTTACGCTCGTTTCCGTGAATGCCCACAAAACCGGAATCGTTTGGATTTCGGCACTGATTGGACTCCGGGTCGGATCGGATGGCCCGGATTGGATTGGAAAGGAGGACCCGATCCACCTTCTGCCGCACAGAAGTGCATGCTGCTTTGGAATGAATTCACCGGCTCGGTTCGGGTGGAGACGTAGGAACCCGACCCGATCCGCTTTCTCCTTACTGCCAAGAAGAGCACGTCGCCTTCGGATTGAATGCACCAGTTCGGATCAGATGGATGACCCGATCCGACCCATCTGGGATGAAATATTCTACTGCACATACTCGAGTTTGACATATTCTTAATGCCTGTTCTATTCCTACTTTCACGGATCGGACCAAGCATGGCTTTACACGAATTATAGGAGACTTCCTCCACTTACCCACTACGTCTAAGCAACGCACTAGATTCGTGACACATGTCATTCACCTGGAGACTCTCTACATCCATAAATACAAGGATTCAGGGACTTCTGAAGGATCTTTGGTCATTCTAACTCTCGGCCTCCATTGAAGAGAACACAAGGACATTGTGCTTCTTCCATATTAATCTAACACGAGGATTTCATGTATAAAACCGCTATCTCTTCCCCACTTGTTCATTAAATAAAGGATGTTGTATGTAAACGATTCCTACGTATTGTAGGAAGGCATTGTATTTGTAATTTCTTAGGACTTAAGAAAATATAAAGTGGAAGTAGGCTTGGTTTGGGACGAACCACTATAAAAACATCGTGTATTCCTTTCCCTTTACCGCTTTCCTACATTTATTCTCTGTGATCTGTGATTGTGAGGACTTCACACTGCATTTGGGTGTTAATGCCATTTTTGGGTCTAATAATAAACAGTAAACCGTAAATAGTAAACCATAGCCAATAAACTGTAAATCGTAAACCATAAACAATAAAGTATAAACAGTAAACTATATAATATAAAGCAAAAACCGTAAACATTTTACCACAAATTATAAATCATAAACAATATACCATAAACCGTAAAAAATAAACAATAAATTGTAAACTGTAAAACATAAACAATAAATTATAAGCAGTAAACTATATAAAATATAGTATAAACCATAAAAATTAAGTCATAAATGATAAATCATAAACAATAAACCAAAAACCATAAAGAATAAAGTATAAACAATAAACCATAAACTATAAAGTATAGACAATAAACTTTATAAAATAAAGCCATAAAACACAACATTAAGCCATAAATGATAAATTATAGACAATAAACCATAAACCATGACCCATAAAACATTAAACTGTAAACCATAAAACATAAACCATAAACAATAAACCATAAACTGTAAACCATAAACAATAAAGTAAAAACAGTAAACTACAAAAAATAAAGAATAAAACATAAATATAATGCCTTAAATGATAAATCGTAAATGTTGAAAAGCTTTTTTGTCAAAGCCGTCACACTTGGAATTTCTGGTTGACAATTGAAACGACCCGAAAACTGCCCTTGCGGGAAATCACCAGATACGCTTACTTTGGGCTACAACAACATCAGAACACCAACAACAGACTTTTATAAACATTACAATAATGTTACATCAGAGTACAGAATATCAGAGTACATCGAATAAAATTACAGTGGAAGATAAATTACAATAAATTATTGAACAATACAGTGCAGCGGAAATAAAATAACTAAGGTCAGCGGAAGGCAACTACTCTCTGGACACAGCTTTAAGCTTCAATCCAGCATCCTTCTCAAAAGATAAATATCTGCAAAAAGCTACTCGACTGCCCATGTGGAAAAGAGGGCACCCGAGTTTGCAAAGTGAAACAAACTACGGGTCAGTCATGGGACTGGTGTGAGAATTCTTAACTAATTTCACTAATAACAATAAGAAAAATCCAAGGACCACGCCGCTAATGCGGAATGGGTTTACTCCAATGGATTGTCGTGCATAAATTAAAGTAAATTGTTAAACAACGCAATGTTTTTTGGAAAAAATGAAACCATCATAAGACTCAAGTCCCATCACACAATGCAAAGAAAACCGGAGGATAGAGTTTTACCTTATGATGGTAAAAAATGCTTGATACGTTAAAAACGAGTTTGAAATTATTACTAGTGTATATAAGTTTCAAAAACAGTTCAATCATAATGTATCAATCATAGACGGCATAGTACCCCATCCTACTATGTCGTCGTACTATTTCTACAATCAAAACTGCATGAGGTCGTATTGGAAATTGGGTTTCCATCATGAGTCAAGGCTAGGGAGGAGCTCCTTACCGATTCGAGACACTCTAGCTAATGTCTCAGGATCCCCCGTAGTGAACCCTTGGAAAGCTGCAGGGCCGATCCACACATATAGCTTCGTGGATTGGCAATTCCTGAACACACGTTTCCCGGTCCTATAGGACCTATCATCCGAGGCGCGCCACATTCCATCATCCACACAAGTAAATATCAGCCAGTTTAAGCACCGACACCACTTCTAGCTAGAAAGAAACGTGCTGCTCTCCCTGCGTTCCCTTCTCCCGTTTTAGACTCAACCGGGTTGTGAGGTTCGCGAAGTAACGTTATAACCACAAGGCCTACTTTTCAACAAAGCCTTGATCATCTTCATCTTGGCGTGCCACATTGACAATTCACGCCATGCGATTGATAACTATTAATACACAACCTCTAAGGGCCTTAAGCAAGAGAATAAATTCTCCGCCGCCAACGGTCGTATATTAACAGAAATCAATTTACATAGAACAAAATTCAACGTCAGACACACATCCATTTATAAACTTATGCTCTGGGTCTGAGCGAAAGTCAAATCCATACAAATCAACACTACGTCGGGATAACTACCATCTTATCCCCGTCTTGGGAGCAAATCAATCAAGGGCTTAAACACTAGTTACCCATTCGATGTGAGGATCGTCGGTCTTCAATCGCCGTCTTCAATTCTTCCATTTAATACGTCGTATGATTATTTGAAATGAGTATAACTCGGTCTTTTCAAATAATCTTTGCATAATTATCATTTAAATTATTTCATAACGTTATTACTTATCACTATTTTTATTTTGATAAATGTAGTTCATTTGCATTTCAACGACATTACAGGTCATTAACATATAAGGGTAATAAATCAACCAAACCAACAACATACAATCATGTTCCTATCATACAATGATGTAATGTGACATGTTTATATCAAGATATCATGTTATATAAACAGTTCAATTCCCTTCCCTCATTTTATTTGTTAATAAACAACAACTAAAATGTAACTTTCAATTCATTTAATGCATAGATAATGTCATTTAAAAACATTTCTTTTTCTTATTTATTCACACCATATGTGAATAAGTTTACTTTTCCTTATTCTTATTTATTTACCTAAATGTAAATAAATGTTAACTTTTACCTCTACAAATCCTATTTACATGAAAATGTAAATGAAAGTGTCATCTAAAATAATTCTTTTTATTTACATAAGCAAATGTAAATTTCTATTTCATATTTTATTTACATTCTTTAATTACATTGAAAAATGTAAATTCTTTAATTCCTTTTGTTTACATTAAAAAATGTATTTTTTTTTTAAAATATAACTTTTATTTCATCCTTATTTACATTGAAAATGTAACTTCTTTTTTTTTACCGCCTCTAAAATGACGATAGAAATATATATTTTTTATTCTATTCTTATGATTTCATGGGAAATCCATTATTTTAATTACATTGAAAATGTAATAATTTACAATGCCAAAATCTTCTATTTAAATTACATTAAAGATGTAATTGACATTATAATGTAAAATTCTTCTCTTTTAATTACAATGTAAAATCTCCTTTTTTATTACAATGTAAATTGTAATTAACATTACATGTCAAATTTCGTCTTTTTAATTGGCAACGAAAAATCCTACTTTTTAGTTACATTGCAAATGTAATTTATATTACATGTCAAATCTTGCTCTTTAATTTTGCAATGTAAATTTCTATGCTTTAATTACATATAAAAATGTAATTTTATTTACTATGCAAATTCTTACTCTGTTATTACATATAAAAATGAAGTTCTATTTTACATGTAAATTCTTAATCTTTAATTACATATAAAGATGTCCCTTCCAATTTACAATGTAAATTCTATTCTTTAATTATACAATAAAATATACTTTTAATTTGCAATGTTAATTATCATCTTTATTTACATAACAAAAATGTGGTTATAATGTATATTGAAATGTGTTTTATTTCATTACATTTTGCTAACGACAAATATTCCTATTTGTATATACCATATGAATGTACAATGTACACACCATAATGTTTGTTTTATTCTTATTCACATACACATCTATACATGCAATGTATTTTTTTTAACTTTTGGTTTTAATTACATAAAGATGAAATTTTCTCTTCCTTTAATCTAATTACATAAAATGTAACCTTACATTCTTTAAACGTGACGGTGAAAATAATGTAATTTCTATCCAACACATAACGGTCAAAATAATTTCACTTTCTAATTTAACCATTTATATTTTAATATGGGCCAGACCTCTCACATTAGGCCTGCAACTTGTGGATGCTGGATAGGCCGGTTGGTTCCGGGCTGACTTATCCCAAAAGTCGGACTTAACCTCGTGTCTTGGCCCAATTTGTATTTGCGCACTTGGACCTCTCACATTAGGCCCAACATTTGTGGCTGCTGGATATGCCGGTCGGGTCCGGGCAGACTTCCACCACAAATGTGACCTAACCTTGTATCCAAGTACAGTTTTAGTTAATCATTATAATTATTCTACAAAAAAATATTATTTTACATGACACTTCTTAACATAATTGATGCTTTTAATTCACGTGTCATTCTTTAATAAAAGTGATGAATTCTAATGTCATATAAAGAGGATATTTTATATGTAAACATATTTTCTATGAATTCTAATGACCTTCTAGTTTTAATGACATTATAATTTAACGACATTTTCAATATAGTGATATTCTAGTTTTAATGACATTCTAATTTAATGACATTTTCAATAAATGACATTATAATATTTTAACATGAAGGGCAAGTTTATCCTAACATAAATGCCAATTTCAAATTTTCATAAAATTGACAAACTAAATTCCACATAAATGACAAATTAATTTTTTTACATAAATGACAAATTATTTTTTTTACATAAATGACAAATTTAATTTAAACATAGATGACAAATTAATTTTTTTACATAAATGACAAATTCAATTTAAACATAGATGACAAATTTATCTTAAATAACATATTTCTAATAAAAGTGGCATGTCTATCCTAATTAAACATTTTTGACTAAAATGATATTTCCTAACTAAATTGATATATTTAACATAACATGATATATTCTCATAAAAATGCTGTTTAATTAGCACAGATATTTTTAATGTTTAATAATTCTAACAAATCGTATATTAACATAAAAAGAATACTTTTATGTTAAATCAATTCTATCATTCCATATATTAACATAAAAAAGAATAATTTTATGTTAAATCAATTCTATCATTTCAACAAGTATGATAATTTGGTTTCAACTCTCTTATTTCAACAAGTATGATAATTATAATCTAATGACCATTCCAATTTAAGGACATTTTTAATCTAACATAAATGACATTTTTTGAATCTTAACATAAATGTCATTTTGAATTCTAACATAAATGTTCTTTTTAATTCTAACATAAATGTTCTTTTTAATTCTAACATAAATGTTCTTTTATTTTCTAACAAAATATGACAACTTATTCTCTAACAAAAGATGACAATTTATTCTCTAATAGAAGATGACAATTTATTCTCTAATAAAAGATGACAATTTATTCTCTAATAAAAGATGACTATTTATTCTTTAATTACATTAAAAAAATGTCCTCTTAATTTACATTAAAAATGTATATATGTTCATTCTTTTTACTTACATTAAAAATGTAAATTTATTTTACAGCGTAATGTATCATTCTTCAATTACATATAAAAATGTAATTTTATTTTACAATGCAAATCTTATTCTTTATTTATTAAAATAAAGATAATTTCTTTTACGATGTAATATCATACTTTAATTACAATGGAAATTTCAACGTCATCCTAATTATTTGACTACAACCGCAACATAATGATTTAATCTTTTTATTTCATTCAAACGCAACATAAAGATTTTATCTTTTTATTTCATTCAAACGCAACATAAAGATTTAATCTTTTTATTTGATTATTTCATAAAGACGCTAAAATGTTCTTAATCTCATGTTTCAACAAAATGCTACAATATGTTTATATCTTCATGTTTCAATAAAAAAATTACATATGCTTATATTTCATGTTTCAACAAAATCACATATGGTACAAAATATGGTGATGATTCAAGCATGAAACGAACAAAAATTTATGATGTCAACATTCGCATCATGATTCATATTAAAATATGTAACCAAATTTATAAGTTTGGTGTCAACATATGATTATGATCCCATATATATACTAAATCTAAGTATAACACATGAACAACAACTATATTTGGGTGTTAACATATACGTCATGAATCAACGAGACCAAATATAAATCCATTGGTGTATATAGATTTTACTAAATAGGTGTTTATAGATCTAAATAAATATGAACAATCCAAACATCCAAATTTACAGTACAGTCAAATCCAAACTCAGAGCATCAACATGTAATCATAGTATATCTATTTATGTTTTACCATTATCCACAATCAATAATCTCACATCACGGATCAGAAACAATAATATAAATATCATGCATCTATAAGCGAGGAGAATAATTAATTTAAAATTGATTTTTGTAAATCAGAACTCTCACCTTTGTATTCGTCAGATCTAGAAACGAATTGAAAGTCATAAGCTTGTACACAACAGATCTATGACGTTGTGTTATGTCACATTGTTCCAAGATTGTCTAACTTGTCGGTTTCTGTATCGAATTGGATCAAAAACATGTTTTTAATAATTAAAATTAAAGTTAGCAACAAAATCAAGTGTTGCAAATCAATAAAATTAAAATTTATATAACCTTGAATTGTTCAAAACTTTGAATCACAATTTCTTGAGCTGTAGTTAACGGTTTTGAGTGCCGTTTGTTAGAGGATAGAGGGCTTGGAGAGGTGGGTATTCGGCTGGAGGGGGTGGGGTGCAGCGCAGCAATCGAGGCGGGGCGGAGGTTCGATGGCAGCGGGTTTGGAGAGGTGATTCGGGAGCTGCGGTGCACGAGAAGGTTTGAAACTTGTCTAGAATCGAAGAGGAGATCAAGAGCTTCAAAAAGTTTAACTATGGCTAGGTCTAATTGTGTGCGGATTAGGAGAAAGAGAGGAGAGAAGGTGAGAAAGGGGAGGCGGCTGATGGGTTCAGCGTGCGTGAGTGATTTGGGAAGGAGCGTGAGTTTGTCTCAATATGTGTGCATTTAAATAATATTTTAATCCCTTAAAAGGCCCGTTTTGCAACTTTATCCAATTTCAGCCCAACGACTGTCGTTCCTACCCATTAGCCCTCATTCCGAACTCATCTGGAGCCACCCCGTTAGCCCAAATGGTCATCTTGGCCTCTGTTTTTCGGATTTAAAATTTAAGTCATGTATTATAGTTCAAACGTACGTCAAAGTTTACCGAAGTTACAAAATAATTCTAAAAATTCCCGAAAAATGTTTTTAACTATATTTTGACGCTACGAATCCAGAAAAATTAATTTTGTTGAATTCTGAGCCCGTTTGAAAAATGGCTATTTTCAAGGCATATATATTAAATATTAAAAATACATTTTTAAACAAATAATTTTTGAAACTCAAAATATATAAGTGTTTACTATTTTTCAATGCAGAAATGTCATTTTGAACTCAATAGAAGTGGTTTCGAGTTCAAATTCCTTCGCATGCAAAAAGTGGCATTTTTGACCTTTATAAATTTCACAACGACCTTTCTAAATTTTAATTTGGGCATAACTTTTGATTCCTTCTATGAAATTTCAATTTTTCGGATTCGTTAGAAAGATATTTTTAAATAGATTACAATATTTTTCGTTTCACTAAAATCTGTTAAATTTTGCATCCTGTACAGTCAGTCAAAGTTCAAGTTTGACTTTTCAAACTACCGCGCTATTTCTAACTCTTTTTATAATTAAAATTAAATTAGTCATTCTAACTTTGATTTAAATAAATTTTTAATCATTACTATTCTAAATAAATTATTTTAAATATCAAAAACTCATTAAAATTAGTTAAATTAAATTTTTAAATTTACCCTAAAATTCAGGGTTGTTACAACAATACTCTTAAGTACTTGGGACATCGTCAGAAGATGGGAAGCGATTTGGTTGAAGTCAAAGGACGGCTCGAAACTCCTACAGATGACCTATTTTGGGCCCAAAAACATCAATTACGGAGCATTGCTCTGTAATTCTTATAGACCTCTGAATTAGCTTTGTTAGAGCTTTCGTTTAGCTAAAACGGACTAACGGCTTGAAAGTTACGCTTGTTTCCGTGAACGCCCGCGGAACCGGAAACGTTTGGTTTTCGGCATTGATTGGACTCCGGATCGGAGCGGATGGCCCGGATTGGGTCGGAAAGGAGGACCCGATCCACCTTCTGTCGCGCAGAAGTGCACGCTACTTTGGAATGAATTCATCGACTCGGTTCGGGTGGAGACGTAGGAACCCGACCCGATCCGCTTTGTCCTTACTGGAAAGAAGAGCACGTCGCCTTCGGATTGAACGCACCGGTTCAGATCGGATGGATGAGCCGATCCGACCCATCTGGGATGAAATATTCTACTGCCACACTCGAGTTTGACCTATTCTTAAGGCATGTTCTAATCCTACTTTCACGGATCGGACCAGGCATGGCTTTGCACGAATTACCGGAGGCATCCTCCACTTACCCACTACATCTAAGCAACGCATTAGATTCGTGAAACATGTTATTCATCCTGGAGAATCTCTACATCTATAAATACAAGGATTCAAGGACTTCTAAGGGATCTTTGGTCATTCTAACTCTCGGCCTCCACTGAAGAGAACATAAGGACATTTTGCTTCTTCCATATTAATCTAACACGAGGATTTCGTGTATAAAACCACTCTTTCTTCCCCACTTGTTCATTAAAATAAAGGATGTTGTACGTAACTGATTCCTACGGATTGTAGGAAGGCATTATATTTGTAATTTCTTAGGACTTAAGAAAATATAAAGTAGACATAGGCTTGGATTGGGAGGAAGCACTATAAAAACCTCGTGTGTTCCTTGTCCTTTACCGCTTTCCTACATTTATTCTCTATGATCTGTGATTGTGAGGACGTCACACTGCATTTGGGTGTTAATGCCATTTTTGGGTCTAATAATAAACAGTAAACCATGAACCGTAAACCATAGACAATAAACCGTAAATCGTAAACCATAAACATTAAAGTATAAACAGTAAACTATATAATATAAAGCATAAACCATAAACATTTAACCATAAATGATAAATCATAAATAATAAACCATAAACCATAAAACATAAACAATTTTGTTTACTCACACCAGTCCCCTGACTGACCCAGAGTTTACTTTCTGTGTTATCCTAAACTCTTAGGTACTCGTAACACTTGTTATGGGTAGACAAGTGATCCAGGTGCTAGTGGAAATCCTTTGAAGTATTGTGAAGTACGAGTTCAAGAACCCGTCTAGTAGTTGCATTTATCCCTAAGTATCTAGTTTGTGTATTGGGCCAGTATCACATATGATGTTGTATTCTAATGTTGTAGTATTATGTAACAAACTCCGATATGTAATGTGATATTATATTTTGTTAAAATTCCGCTGTGAGATTCTGATGTGATGCTCTTCTTACTCTTCTATTCTATTAGTTCTATATTTTCTATCTCATCCTCCAATTTCTTTCTATTAAAGATTCATAATTTCGTGCAATCTGGGTTGGACGTAAGTTGTAATTTGTCAGCTCAAATTGGTACGGATTTTCGGGCCTTTACAGCTAGTATCAGTGATACTAGTTAAGTTGTAACCTTCGCTATGTGGTGTAACTCAGTAGAGATAGGGTTAGTAACACCCTAGATTGAGTTTGGGTAAGTATTGAGAGAGCGTATTTTTAAAATTTAAAAACTATAAAACCAATTCTGTACTTAGTATAGGTCAACTAGAGCTATCGACTTAGGCCATCTTTAAGAATATACTCCGATTAGATTGGATTATCAAACTAATTTAGTTAAATAATTGAAAATAAGTTCTCATAGAGGAAAAAAAAGACCAAGGATCGAGTAGGACGACCATAAAAACCGATGGAAAGAGTCAAATGGATGAGGGCCAACCTCGGGTTAAGTCAAATGGAGTAAAATTAAATTGAAAAGGTATCTTAATTTTTCGTAAGAGGAGTTAAAATGAATAGGGTCAGCCCCAGAATAAGTTAAATAACGTTGAGTTAAATTTAGAATAATATCTAGTGAATAACATTGTTTTTCCGGGTAATAATGACCAGACTTGAGTTATGGACTCATCTAGGTTAAGTGAACTGTTATAGTAATAATATCAAAATTTTAGATTTTAGAAATAAGTTAACTAAATTCCAAAAATAATAATTATAAGGAGTCTGTTCGGGAGGTACGGACGTATAAGAGTTTAACCTTAAGTTAAAACTGAAATCTATTCGTCACTCTTTAATTTCGGGAACGAAATTCTTTTAAGGGAGGTAGACTGTAATGTCCCAGTTTTTACCGAGTTTGTTTAACAATAAAACATTGATTATAATGGGATAATCAAAATAAAATTAGCTTAAACAATTATAATTATAATATAGATGTGCAAATATATGTATGTAGTATGCATATATTTATGAATGGATAATAAAAGATTGCAACTAAAATCCATACATTATATATAAGCATGTGTAACATAATGTACATATTTATGTATGATGACATTTAAATACCTAGAAAATAAATAAATAATCCATTTCCAAATATATGCAAGAAGCTATCATAGCCAAACACAAGATCCATGAATGGTGAACACCATGTGTTTGATGAAATGATTCATCAAATAAGAATAAAGAGGTATGGCCACAATCAACTTATTAATGAGATTTAACATATGCAATAGTGTGGCTAAGGTATACAAGCCATACTCCTAACAACAATCAACATAGGAATTCACATTTAAAATCTCTTTAAACAAATAGGAAATCTACTTGTTTATATCAAGAAAATCTAAGAAGAGATTTTGGCTATTTTGTGCATTTATGAGGTATGGGATTAGAATAATGTAATGATTCTAGAAGCAAAGATAAAGACAAGAGTATATGTAAATATCTTAAGTAAATAATTCTTTCCTTTATGCCTAAGTTTCAAGAAAAATAATCAAATAAGCATTTGAATAGGAAGTCTAAATAATTTACACTATAGCGCCTACAAATCCTTATGATATAGGCCAGTAGTTTAATAATGAATCCGGGCTATAAATACCACTCGAAACCATGTATCTCTCCACACAAAAATCATCTGAAAACTGGAAACAAAGGATAGTAAACTTCCACAAGTAGAACAGGATAAGAAGGTGATAGAAAATCATATTCTGGAATAAGCAAAAGCAGTAGGAACATCTAGGTGTGTAAAATTTCTTTTAAATTATTCATATGTTAACATAGATATGTATGAGTGCTAGTATTAAGTAGACAAATTACTGATTGTTTGAATGGAAATCTGGAAATAATGAATGGCTAGAAATAGAGAGTAAATTGTTTATTTCTTTCTTACTTTTGTTATGATCTAAACCCTCTGTTAAACCTTGTTTGACTGACCTTGAATGTTATCAGTTGCTAAATTATATAAATTTTTGTATATCTTTCATAGCACTGCCATTATGATAGTATAAAACTGAGGAATGCCCTGTATATGACATATAAACACCCTTATGTGTTTATATACATAGAAACACTACTTACCCCCTTTGAGTATAAAAATGCATAGTGTGAATTTAGACAAGCTTTAACATATCATTTATACATGGAAATCATTAGTATAGGTTCATCAAGTAGTAAAAATAGTTTCAAATTGCATAAACAAGTATATATACTGGAATACAACCAGTTTCCATGCACCCTGTATAAAACATGAAAATTTCGACCATATCAGAATCGAGATTTAGTTATCTAGATTGAATCAGGTAGGAAATGATGATTTTAAAGCTTGGTTTCACGATTTTTAAGTTTGTGGTTGCCTGTGTACTATGGGATGAACGGAAAAGCAATATGAGGCAAATTCCAATGAACGAGTTGACCGGAATTCATGGCAGGATTTTCATAGGTGCATGAGGGGTAGGTAAACATAGGAAAAAATATAAAATAATTTTTCTAATATAGGGTTTGTGAAAACAAGTTGGGAATAAGGTTTTTAGGTTTAGTTTTTGAACCCATGATCACCTTCAAATTGCTCCGATGAGGGAGAAGGTGGGACTGCGCACCAGGGCGAAATGGTGGTATAGGTCGTTGCCAAGCTATGACTCGAGTAGTCCGAACTCCGGTGGTAAGAAAAGGAAGCTGGAGGTAGTTTCTTGAATGGATGTTATTGCGGTGAAGATGGAATTGACAGTCAAAATACTGTAGCGGTGGTGATAAGCAGTTCAGGTGTAGAAATGGCGAGGGGGTGCAAATCATGGTCTGCGGGGACAGGTGTGGTGAGTTCACGGTGGCCGGAGATGGTGTGCACGTGCACAAGGGGTACACTGTGTGGATGGAAAAAAACTGTATACCAAAAGGAAGAAGGAAGGACAACACACAGTTGGGCTCAAGATGACTAGCTATTGTAGCCATGCTAAATCAATTTAAAACCGATGTAAACAAAGTAAGTATGGGTGGTTCAATGCGTGAAGGAAATCTGAAAAGTTGAAGAAGAAAAGAGTAGAAGAGGGAAGAGTAGTGACAGTTGAAGTGGTGAAAAGAAGAGGAGAGACAAGCATGAATGGAGCATAAACACGGGCCGATATTGTCTGAATGGAAAAGTGAACACATGTAGTAATGGAGACATCAAAACAAGTCAAGGAAGGAAGAGAGACAAGCGTGGTTGGGGGTTGTTGGGCTAGGCTTAACTGGGCCGAGCTGTTTCCTTTATAAGATTATATATTATACAAATAAAGAAATGGGCTGAAGACTTTGGACTTTAACAAGTTTAAATTAGAAGGAAAAAAGAAAAAGGGAATTAAAGAGAAAGGAATAAAAGGAGATGGCATTTGGGACGAAGTTGTTAGGCCGAGATTCTTAAATGAGGAAAAAGGGAATGTAGGGGGAATATAAAATAGAAGAGAAAAAAAGATAAAATAGAGAAAGAAAAGGGAAAGGTAATTTTAAGTGGGCAAAGTATATATACACATTATAGAAAATGAATTAGAAAGATAGAAGTAGGAGAGATGGCATTAAAACATTTGTTGATTTAAGTTTTTAGAACTTAAACAATTTCTTTGTTAGTAAATAAATATATATATTACCATAATGTTTTGAAATGACAAGAAAAATGGTAAAAGGAAGTAATTTAATGAGAAGTTATATATATATATATATATATATATGTCAAGTTGTTGTATTTAATTTAAGGAATAATTTAAATTATTCTATTTGAATAAATTAAAAAAATAAAGGGAAGAGATGTATTCAAAGTAGAAAAATTAGTAAAGGTCTGATTTATTGAACCATAGTTAATGAAAGGTTGAAATAGTTGACCGTCGGTATAAAGTGTTGTGATAAACCTGATTGTTTGAAATTAAAACATTTAAGTGTTGATATAATCGACTTCAGTCGATAATTTAATAAGAAGACGATTTACAAAGTGAGACCAAGATATAAATTTAAATTAATGGTCATATAAACAAGCTAACATTTTTGAATGAAGCACCGTGTGCGAAGCACGTGCCTTAGTTGTTCAATTATAAAAGATATAAGCTAATCGTTTTAAAGAGTCCGAGATTAATATCACACTTCGATTCGATTTATATGTTGCATGTCAGAGATTATTGAAGATAATTGAAGACAGAGATATGCAAGGGCTATTTTTACAAGAATAGTGCCTTCGGTTTGTCCAGTCCCAGGACAACTTGTATGGACGGATGTCTGACAGAGTATTTCCAAAGGGGTCATGTACGTTGATTTCCTTAAACATATTCTGTGGTGGCGAGAAGACACCTTCTCTTAAAACACTTAATAGCCCGATTATTTTTGTGGAAATCAATTAGTGATTTCCGATTGATTTGACGATGTGGCATTCAAAGTGAATGGTGGACAGGTGATCTGGAAGATAATGTAGCCTCTAGCTTCACAACCAGGAAAAGACAAAAATCGGGCAAGGAAGCATGGCTAGGTGGGTCATTCCCAAGCAGGGTGTATTATCACCGTCTAGAGAAATTCCTATTTGTCTTCTTAATCTATATTTCGGTGCTGCAGCTTTTTGGGATGGTTGGCTTGCTACCACCGTGGGGTGATAATATATTCGCAACACTCAAGCTAAATGAGTGGGCGGTCATATGAGGCCGGGTTGTAAGACGTTCTTGTTGAAACCTAGTGTATCCCCTCTAGAGTACACTGATCGGTAGGTGCTCCCATACCTTGTCAATTAGAATCTAATCTCCAATAAGAACCCACGGTTTTTGATTATATTATATATATGTGGAGCGTGAGATGCAAGCTTTCCGCTAGATGGTTATTTATTTAATACAAACTATTATAATATCAGATGATTTTGATATCAAATATGGTTTGGATTATAGTAAGGTAAAAACCGTCCGTGTTTATGTGTGGGCTGGTCTTACTATTATCTTTTCTTTCAAAACATTTTTGAAACGTTAAACCAATTGTTCTTTATCTCATGAGGGAAAAACCCGTTCTGTAACACCCCACTTCCGTTAAGGTCACTCGCAAAGGGAATGCCTTAACTCCGGTGGAACGTTATAAGTAAACAGAACAGAAATTTTCAAGACAGATAATAGTACTTGAAATTTTTTAACTTTATTACAGTAGAAAACAGAAATAAGTTTGGTTACATCTTTCAAAACCACAATATCGGAATTCAAGTACATAAATATCAGTCTTGTACAAAAGCCTTCAGAGTACGTAATTTAAAAGCCATAATCCCCAACAGAAAATGCCATAAATAGGAAGAATCAAAGCCAAGCAATACTTCAAGCACTCTAGCACTTCAACCAGAGAGAAATCTATGTCAAGCTCTTACGTTCCCAATCTGAGTACCTGGGGGAAACGGAAGAAAAGAGGCGAAACAAACTAGGTCAGACATATGTCTGGTGAGTCTAGTGACTTTCAGCATATAAACAGATAACAATATCATGACATGTAAATAAAAATGGATGAGAGATAGCCGTAACAGGAGTAGCAGGTTAACAGAAGAAACATAATGATATAGGCTAAGCTCCTTACTTAGTTTTCACATCTCTGCACTAATACTAGTATAACAGAATTAGGTGTTGTCCTATTGTAACAACCCGCAAATTCTGAACCAATTTAAAAATTTTATTTTAAAAATTTTAATAGTAAAAATAATTTATTTTAACTAGTAACGACGAGAAAATTTATTTAAACCGAAGTTAGAACAAAAATTTTAATTTTAATTATAAAAGGAGTTAGAAATAGCGCGGTAGTTTGAAAAGTCAAACTTGAAGTTTGACCGAATGTACAGGATGCAAAATAAAACGGATTTTAGTGAAACCATAAATATTAGAATCTATTTAAAAATATCTTTCCAACGAATCTGAAAAATCGAAATTTCATAGCGGGAATCAAAAGTTATGCCCGGTTTAAAAAATCAGAATAGTCATTGTAGAATATATATATATATATATATATTTTAATATTAAAAATAGTCATTTTGCAAATGACCTCTGTTTTCGAAGAAACCACTTTTTTTGGAACCGAAATGTCAAATTATTGTTAATTTTAATTTTTCATAATTTTTATAATTAACATGTGACCGTGGAGGAAAGACTTGTGTTTTGCCAATTTCAATTCATTTTAATCGACTTGAAAAAGGTCATTTTTCAAACGGGCTCAGAATTGAATGAAATTAATTTTTCTGGGTCTGCAGCGTCAAAACATAGCTAAATATATTTTTCGGGAATTTTTGAAGTTAACTTGTGGCCCCGGTGAATATATTTGTACAGTTGAATTAAAAATAAAAGTAAATATTTTAAATTAAAGAAAACTGGGTCAAAGCAGTCGTTTGGGCCTGCGGGACATAGCCAGATGAGTTCGGAATGGGGGTAAATAGGTAAGAACGACAGTCGTTGGGCTGAAATCGGACAAAGTTGATAATCGGGCCTTAATTGGGTAATTAATTAATATAAATATTCACTAAATGAAAAAAACCCTAACCCTAATCTATTTGCTCCAGCCGCCGCCCTTATCATTCATGGCCAGAAATGTCTGAATTTCTCTTCTTAATTTCTCCCAATCCTCCCAATGAAATCGAATGATTCTTTTGAACTTATTGTAGAGATTTACACAAGCCTTGATTCCATAAGGTGATGATCGGATTTAGATAAGTAATTTGGCCAGAAAATACACCCTAACCCGCGGCCAAACAGCCCCCACCGCACCACCATGGCCCCACCGTGGCCACCCATGCTCCTGGCGCACGTAGCCCTCTCCTCCCTCTCCGATGTGCCACCTTCCGATCGTCTTCAAGCTCCTCTAATTTCGAGATAAATGGATACCTAATTTTGAACACTATGGGTTTTGTTTTGGCCTTGGAACATGGAGAAAGGAGATGAAGGGTAGGTTGACTTTTTCAAAGCTTTGACTTTACAAATTAATTAATTTAATTCAATTTTTACCAATCTTAATTTAACCATATCTCACTCATACGAACTCGAAACTGAACAATTTCATATTCGCCACGATTATGAGACCGAGATCTTCGCGATGAAACTGACTAGACCTGATTCTGAGCAAGTTGAATTTTTGACAAATTTTGGATCTGAACAGCGCGGAACTCAATAACTATGTGAGATTTCTAATTTGAATTATTTAATCAATTTAGTTATTTTTATCGCTGATAAATAATTATATGTGTGTTAAGTAATTAACTATGCGATGTGATGCAATTTTGATGATTGATCTGTTTATTCAGTGTGTATGTATGGTAGATCTGTTATTTAAATTTTAGATCTATATATGTTAGTCAAATAAAACATTTTCCCTTTTGTCAATATTTGTGGATTATGTGGATTAAACAAAGATGAGTATTGAATTGAATTTATTGGTCAATTAGTGAATTGGAATAGAATTGTCGATTCAAGGAAAGTCACCATTTTGCTTATATTGCTGAACTGAATTTGATTGTCAATTCAATGTAGAAAAACTATGTTATTCCTTATTTTTGAATTGATCTAGTTTATCAATTCAATACATCATGCTATGTGATTATTTTTGAATTGATTTTGTTTATCAATTCAACACACATTACTATGTTATCATTATCGAGTTGATTTAGTTTATCAAGTCAAATACTCAATATTATGTTTATAGAAATTGACTTTTTTATTTGTGTTCTTTAACACAAATATAACATAGAAATATAAGTTTCAATTTTTATTTGCATTCCACTACGCAAATAAAACATTGGAAATAAAGGTACACTTTTTATTTGCATTTTCTAACGCAAATATAACATAGAATTAAAAGTTCACTTTTTATTTGCATTCCACAATGCAAATAAAACATTGAAATTAAAAGTTTACTTTTTGTTTTGCATCCTTTAATGCAAATGAACATCGAAATTAAGACGTATTCTTTTATTTACATCCACCAATGTAAATAAACATGAAAAATAAAATTTGTTCTTTATTTTGCGTTTCACAAATGTAAACATACATGAAAATTAAAACTTGTTCTTTTATTTACATTTACTAATGTAAACAAACATTGAAAATAAAATTTGTTCTTTTTATTTGCATTCACTAATGCAAATATATATGTAGAAATAAAATTTGTTCTTTTATTTGCATTTAACAAATGCAAATATATATGTAAAAATAAAGTTTGTTCCTTTATTTGCATTCACTAATGCAAATATATATAGAAATGAAATTTGTTCTTTTATCTGCATTCACAAATGCAAATATACATTGAAAATAAAATTTGTTCTTTTATTTGCATTTCACAAATGCAAATATATGTGTAAAAATAAAGTTTTTTCTTTTATTTACATTCACTAATACAAACAAAACATTAGAAGTAAAACTATATTTTTATTTGAAAATTTAGATGCAAATAAACAATGTAGTTTAAAGGTTATATTTTATTTGCATATTTAGATGCCAATAAACATCATAGTAAAAGGATTGTATTTTTATTTGCATTCTTCGATGCAAATAAACATTGAAATAAAAAGTTATATTTTATTTGCATTCTTTGATGCAAATAAAACATTGCAATAAAAAGTCTTATTTTATTTGCATTCCTTAATGCAAATAAACATAGTATTTAAAACTTAAATTTTTATTTGCATTCTTTAATGCAAACAAACATAGCATTTAAAAGTTATATTTTTATTTGCATTCTTTGATGCAAATAAACATCGTATTTAAAAGTTGAATTTTTTATTTGCATTCTTTGATGCAAATAAACTATGAAATTAAAAGTTGCATATTTATTTGCATTCCTTGATGCAAATAAAATACTAAAATAAAGGTTGAATTTTTATTTGCATTCCTTGTTGCAAATAAATCCTTGAATTAGAAAGTTGCATTTTTTTGCATCCTTTGATGCAAATAAAACATGAAGATAAAAGTTGTATTTTTATTTGCATTCCTTGATGCAAATAAATCATAAATTTAAGTATTACCTTTTATTTGCATTTTAGATGCAAATTAAAAGCATAGTTTAAGAAGTTACACTTTTGTTACAATTTAGATATAAATAAAAGAACAGGATTAAAAATATCATTTTTACTTTTAAAGTAGAGTGAATAAATGGATTACGATAAAATGAATTCATCGTAGTTGTAATTTGGTTAAAATAAATAAAATGATTTTATTTTCATCATAGAATAAAATAAAAAGATTAGAATTAAGAAGGTATATTTTTAGTGTCATCTTGGTTTCAATAAAAAAAAGTAAAAAGATAGAGAAGGTTTATTTTTCCTTTTGTTGCAGTACAAAAAGATACATTTTTTTCATTTAAAAAGAATGAGACAAAATTTATTTAATTTTGTCATTTTAAAAGGGTTGAAAACAAAATAATCACTTTTGTCAATTTATATTAGTTGAATCAAACATTCATTTTGTCAAATTATATTGGTTGAAACCCAAAAAGGACATTTTTGTCAAATAAGAATTAAACACAAATAGCATTTTGATTAAAATAGAATTGTCAGCAAAATGGAACTTCTTATACATTTTGTTGAGATAGAATTTATATGCAAATAAAATAATCATTTTTATTTGCATAACATACAATAGAATTTATTTGTAAATAAAAAAATCTTTTTTATTTGCAAACTCACATTAGAATTTACATTCAAATATAAAAATCATATTTTTGGTCCAAACATAGATTAGAATGTATAGGTGCGATAAAAGGACGTCTTTATATGTTAATGCATACATTAGAACTTGTATTCATTTTAAAACAAACATTTTATGCGTTGAGTTATACCTTAAAATATATACAAATGAGATTATTTCTTTTACGTTAAGAATAATTACATACAATTTAAGTGTAATGTAAATTATCTTTTATTTGTCATCTACAATAATGTCATATTAATAAATTACATTCTATTATATATTAGAAATGTAAAAGAAATAATGCGAGTCAAATATATATTTTATATCGACATTAGGAATAAAATATCATGTTTTGTCTATCATTATCAACCTTGATAGTATTTAAATTGGTTAAATTAATTAACCAATTATTTATTTATATGTACTGTTATTGGCTGAAAACCCCACACGGGTATTGGGATGATAATTGATATACACTAGTCCCAATATTTATTCCTATGTCAATCGATAGATTGACAGGCTGCGATGAGCGTTATTATTTCATTTAATGCTCACACAGTTGAGAACTTCACTTTGGATGTTGAATGGATGGTTTGATGATTATTTATTATTATTGTCATTTACATACGATGTATGAAATCCATATAACCAAAGTTATATGGTAAATGATTGAGTCGCTTTCCGATTAAGAATATCCTTCATATAAAGAATATTTTTATAAAACAAAGGATTTCTTTTAAATAAAGAATAAACCTTTCAAATAAGATTATTGGTATTTCAATTCATATTTATTTATTGGAAAAATGATTTTGGGTTTATCGTGAACAATGTTTTTAAATGACATTGATTCTTTAACCCAGTTAAAAATAAGATTTATTTCTTAAATTGGAATAATTGTAAAGTAGTGATTTTGATATTAAAACTGAATTGGAGTTTTGATAAATCTTTGAAAACAAGATTTAAGAATAAATCTAAAGGATTTTATCTTTGATAATATTAATGGGAACTTTTCCCTAGTAATATGAATATTTATTTAAAGAATATTCTGAATTGGAAAGAGGCATTGGATGTATCCTTATAACACTTGATTTTTAATTATAAAAATACGCGAGTTATTCGGAATGACCGGGTTTAACCCATTCTGAATAATTACTACGACGATTAGAAGTCGAAGAAGATGACGGTGGTTGAAGACCGACATTCTTCACATCGAATGGATGAGGACTACTGATGCCTTTGATTGGATTTGCTGTCTTGAAAAGGTTCTAGTGGTTGTTGTCCGGACGTATTGTTGATCGTTCGGATATGCAAGTTATAAGGTGCCTCCTGTTCCATTCAGACCCAGAACGGATTTGTAAATGGATGTATATCTAACATTGAATTTCGTTCTATGTAAATTGATTTCTATTAATATACAACCGTTGGTGGCAGAGAATTTATTCTCTTGCTTAACACCCTTAGAGGATGTGTGTTGATGGTTATCAATCGCATGGTATGGACTGTCATTGTGGCATGCCAAGATGCAATTGATCAAGGCTTTTGTTGAAAAACAGAGCCTTATGGATGATGATAAAAGCATAGCCTATTTAGGCATAGCTTTATGTATTTCTTTGCCTCGTGAGCCTCACACCCCGGTATGAGTCAAAAACGGAGTAAGGGAATGCAGGGAGTGCACACATTTCTTTCTAGCTAAAAGTGGTGTTTGGGTTTAACACGGCCCAGCATTTTACTTATGTGGTTGATGGATTTTGATGCGCCTCGGATTTTTATTGGCCGCAATGGCCAATTTATAGGTCCAATAGGATCGGGAAGCGTGTGTTCTGGAATTGCCAATCCAACCTATTGCACTATTGGGGGACCGGCCCTGCAGGATCCAAGGGTTCGCGAGCGTCTGAATCCTGAGGCATTGCTAGAGTGTCTCGAATCGGTCAGGAGATCGTTCCTAGCCTTGACTCTTGATGGAAACCCAATTTCCAATACGACATCCTGCGGTTTTGATTGTAGAACTAGTATGGCGACATAGTAGGATGGGATACTATGCCGTTTATGATCAATACATTATGATTGAAAGTTTTTTAAAACATATATACACTAATAATAATATCAAATCCGTTTTTATCGTATCAAGCATTTTTGACCATTATAAGGTAAAACTCTATCCTCCGGTTTGCGTTGCATTGTGTGATGGGACCTGAGTCTTATAATGGTTTCATTTTTCTGAAAAGCATTGCGTTGTTTCAACGATTTACTTTATTTATGCACTAGCAATCCAATGGAGTAAACCGGTTCCGCGTTAGCGGCGTGGTCCTGTGATTAGCCTTCTTATTAGTTAAGTTAAGTAAAGATTTCTCACACCAGTCCCATGACTGACCCATAGTTTGTTTCACTTTGCAAACTCGGGTGCCCTCTTTTCCACATGGGCAGTCGAATAGCCTATTTTGCAGATATATTGAGCAGGATTCTAGATCGAAGCTTAGAGCTGTGTCCAGAGCATTGATGGTCTTCCGCTGTGATTGATTCAATTATTCCGCGGCGTTGTATTACATTTATTGTAATTTAATCTTCCACTGTATTATTTATCAATGTACTTTGATATTCTGTGTAAGAACCCGTAACTTCCCCGGTAAGGAAAGAGCGGATACTTCGAGAACACCACACAAAAGAACGCAGACAGAAGAACATTTCATTGCTTATTACAACAATTCATCAGAATACAAGAATATATAGAGTATAACAAATAAAATACACATTATAAAATATCAGAGATTACAATACATTACATAGCAGCGGAAAATAATACAATACACAACTAGAAGTAATACACAGATACAGAGCTTTCCGAGTATCGTTCCAGCTGTAAATCAGATCCTGTGAATATAAATCTGTAAAACCAAAACTACTAGCTTCCCATGTCAAAATAAGGGCACCCAGAGTTTAGGTTAAAACAATAAACCCCATGTCAGTCATGGGACTGGTGTGAGAACTAAAACAATTATTAATCTTTAAAAGATTTTAGATAAAACAAGACTTTCTTAAAAAATGCTTCTTTGTAAATGGGTTTGAAAATAGTTTTAGAAGGTTTTTAAAAGCTTTTGCCCAGTCTGGTAACCTTCTGCTCTGATACCAAATGTAACACCCCACCTCCGCTAGGGTCACTCACAAAGGGAATGCACTAGTTTTGGAGAAGCGCTATCGAGGTAAACAAACACAGAAATATTACAAGACAGAACATAAATAAAACAGCAGAAGAATCAAAAGATAAATTTCATTACTTTCAAAATAGCCAAAGCCTTTTACATTCAAAGTACCAAATAGCCAAAGTCATTATTTTCCATTACAACAAATTCTGTCTTGCGTAAACAAAGAAGCATAATCTTAAAACAAAAAAAGTAGCTTAATTCCCCAAAGGTAGCAGAAATGCAGCTATAGCATAGCTCAAGATCAAACCATACATGAGCTGAACCGAAAGCAAGCGAAATCCAAGCTAAGTGCTAGAGTTTCCTCCCTGAGAACCTGGGGGGAACCGGAAGAAAAAGAGGCGAAAGAAAACTGGTCAGTCATAAAGACTGGTAAGTTCTAGTGACTTTTAGCATAAAACAGGTAAAGGTAGCATGACATGTATAAACTGAAAGTAAACATAAGGATGTTGTCAAGCTGGGCATGATAAACTAAGATAACAAGATAAATCAGGTATAGCATCGCATGTCCAAGGTTCGCTGCACCAACTGTACTAATATCCCAACCCATGTCATATGTTAACCATGAAATGATCCCTTGGCCAAATATCGTGAATGACCCATTACTAGGTCCAACGGAACGATCTACTAATCGATCGACTCCCTACAAGTTCTACCTCGTCATGTGTCTGTGTCATACGGCCCTGTCACGAATGTAGTCACCTGTGCTAGGTCCACCATAGGGTGTATCAAGTCCTATGGTGCCAACCACCGACACGAATCAATCATGCACAGATAAACCTACTGATGCCCAATGCCTGCTTTTTCAACTCCGGACCACGTGCACGACCATAGCCCGCCTGAACCTACACTGGCGCACCAACACAGCCATCGTTCTGGTCACTTACAATCAGCCCAGTAATCGTGCCCCACCCTGCCTAGTTCCAGGGTACTGTGATACATCTAGTGGGTTACTGCTGAAATGGACCGCGTAACTAGGGTTTCCGTCCAATAGGTTAAGTGTTGTCATTTAAATTCGAGACTTAACCCCTTATCAGCCTAGCATGTCAAATTGGCTAAGTGTTGTCTTTTAAGTTCGTGACTTAGCCCTACAATTCACGTGTCAAGTTGGTTAGGTGTTGTCGTTCAAGTTCATGACCTAACTGTACCAATCATGTTTCAAGTTGGTTAAGTGTTGTCTTTCATGTTCATGACTTAACCCTATCATGTGGCATCAATTCATTAATGCAACCCAACCTCTCACATCAGACCTGTTGTTGTGGTCACTGGATATGCCGGCGGTTCCGGGCATATTTACACCACAACTCAGTCTGACCTCGGGTTTCAAGCGCTATATGACCGACTACCCACATTTGATCCTATTGTTTGCAGTCACTGGATTTGTCGGGCGGTTCCGGGCAGATTACACTGCAAACTCAACCCAACCTCGAGTTGGCCATTTTCAAGTTCATTCTAGTGTCATGTCCATGTTCAAATTCATATCAATTTCATGTCAAGTTTCAAGGCAAGTTTCATGCCCATATCCAGATTCAAGTTATAACAATGTTCATGTTTCAAGTTTTTCCTAATATCAAGTTCATAATTCATGTTCATAACCAATTCATGTTTTTCCTAATCTACCCAAATCGTATTCCCATCGCACGTAAACGTGAATCGATCTATACTAAAAGTAAATCCAAATCTCGAAATAAAGGGAATAACATCAAAACTATGATAGGCAAAAGGGACGAGCATAAAGCGATAAAAGGGATTACAAGGCTAGCATGATATAACTTGAGATAATTGGTTACCACATTACTGGCATATAGAAAATAATAGGATTTCAAACCTAGCAAAATAAGGCGATAGTCATGATAAAAATTGACATAAAAAGAATAGGTAAGAAAAAGCAAGCCAAAATGGATCCAATGGTTTTGGTGTATGTAATAGCGAATAAACTAAGCAAGTCACACCCTAGGTATGAGATCCAACAAAATGCCAATTCCGTGTACAACATGGTTTTCAATTATAGTGTTATGGGCATGAACAATCAACTATAATAGTCAATTAACCACAATAGTCATAGTCATAGTGAATCATAAGCGGTTAATCATAATAGTCATGGATAATTATCCAAAATAGTTCTAGGCAACTACCGTAAAAAGTCATAGGCAATTAACAGTAATAGTTTCAAAGCCATGGTTATAGACAATAGTCTTATGTTCATAATCATAGGCAATAATTCTCATAGTCACGAGTCATAGGTGATTAGCCACAATTGTCCTTATCATAGTCATATGCAATAGTCTTATGTTCAGAGTCATAGGCATAGGCATAGTCTTATGTTCACAGTCATAGGCAAAGGCATAGTCTTATGTCCACAGTCATAGTCTTAGGCCATTAACAATAGTTTCAACGTCATAGGCGTGATAATCTTATGAAAGAGTTTCATTTACAACGTGAATCGGTCCAAACCGATTTCATAGCAATATTCCCAAAAGTCAAGATCAAATATGAACAAGAATAGATATGAATCGATTATCATAGATAGATCCAATTCCAATTTACAACATGTCCATATTAAGTTTACGGTTTTTATCTAAAAGTAACTTGAACTTACAAATCGTGGTCTAAGAAATTGAGATGCAGAAGTCGAATCTATAAACTAGTCGTTGAATTGTTGAATCGTTGAATCTTGATTTGATTGTAGAAGCAAATCCCCAAATATGCAATTCCTAGTCGTAGTCTTCAAGAAATAGTCTTCGTGATTTATTTTAATTTAATTTAATTTAGAGGAAGAGGAAGAAGCCATGTCCATTAAGAATTTAAGCAGCATAAGGTTAGAGAAGAATGGTGTAAAGAAAATGAGGCTAGGAGGCTGTTTATATAGGATTAGGCAGACGAATCTGGACAGAAAACGAGGTCAAATACGTCAGAATGCATCAGGTTCAGAAAATGGGTTCGGGAGGCAGGTCAACCCCAAGGTCAACACTATGGTCGACCTGGTCCCTGGGAGGTCGACACTATGGTCGACGTGGTCCATGGGCGGGAATTTTCCCGCCTAGCCTGTTCTGGGGTTTGAATTCGAATTTCGAATTCGAATTTCGAGCTGTTTTTTATTCTGAAAATTCCTGAAACTTCGGAGGGTCATATCTCCCTCATACGGACTCCGATTCTCGCAAACTCGGACTCGTTTCCAAGCAGAATTTCAAGACGAACACAATGGCGCAACCCGTTTCCCCTGATTCTTATTTTAATATTTAATTCTGCCTTGATTTATGGTTTTAACACGTTATTAAGATTCGGGTGGTTACATTCTTCCCTCCTTAAAGGATTTCGTCCCGAAATCTTCCAGTTAAGAAGAAAGCATCCTATCATCCAATCAACCATCTACTCAACCATCATCCACAAGCAACCATTGTCCTTAAAAGGTTTCTAATGCTATATGAACATATGCAGAAAGTGTGTGTATATGTTCTTTATCTAATGCAGATGATCAGGCCTGATTGATCTTCTTAATGCAAAATATGTTTAGTGCAATGAGTCCAACATGTATGCAAATAGTCCTAATCACATAAACACTATATGTGTGCACAAACATCCATCCATATGCAACATCCATATGATAACACATTCAATTTCATCCATAAACAAGTATAAACACTCATGCATATGCAATATGAAAATGTGTTTGAGCCGATCTAGTGCCTAATGTGTGTTATGCAACCACGAGCAACCACTTGCGACCACTTGCAACCATTAGCAAACATCAACCATAATTTCAATCACATGTTTACATCCAAAAGGGTTCTACCTAAAGTTCTCAAGATAGGATTGAGAAAATAAGCAAGATAAAACAAAGAATCTAGGAGAAGAAGTTAAAGATGTACCCCCAGAAGGTCCTTCTTGCGGGGCTTGCCCTTGCTTCTTAGGGCAGTTCTTGCTGATATGTCCAGTATCACCACACTGAAAGCATGCTCCCATATTCATCTTCTTCTTTCTACAATCCTGGACTATATGCCCTTCAATACCACATAAGTGGCATTTTCTTTTCTCGCGTGTCTTGTTATCATTCTTGTTGTTGTTGTTCTTGCCTCCTTTCTCGGAGTCTACCTTCTTGTTTTGAGACTCATTCACCTTGACCTCCTTCTTGCCATTCTTGTCTTCTTCATTTAAGAGCGCCATGTCCACTAACTTTTCGTAAGTAGCCCCCATAGGTATGTGGGTCATAGCCAAGCTTTGAAGTGGCTCATTTATTCCCTTGACAAAATGGAGAGCCTTCTTATGAGGGGTATTCACTAAGTCCAGTCCAAATCGGGCTAGCTGATTGAATTGATTAACGTACTCCTTGACAGTCATACTTCCTTGCTTAAGAGTTAAGAACTTTTCCAACTGTAAACTTCGTTCAGCTTGCGAGAGGAATTTCGTCTCAAACCTTATTCTGAAATCCATCCATGTTTCGACCGGCCTCTCGGCGTTAGTGACTTCCCACCAATAGGAAGCTTCGTCTTTGAGCAACCATACCGCCAACTGTACCTTCTTCCTATCATCCACCTCGAAGATAACGAACAGATCCTCAGTTTCTTTGAGTCAGTTCCTCGCTTCTACGAACGATTTAGTTCCCATGAAATCCTTTCCACTCATGGCCCTAAAATCTTTACAGATCTTTGAGAAAGCAATTGCACGAGGAGGGGGCGGAGGAGGAGGAATCGCTGCAGGTGGAGGAGGAATATCTGTTGGGCCTGCATCGTTGGCCCTAGCCTCTAAGTACCTCCTGAACCAGCCAGGTATTGGCACGCCCTTTGGAAAGTTAAGATTCCCAGACATGCTGAAATGAAAAAGAAGAGATTCAAAATGAGGGAACAAAGGATAGTGCTAATGGCTTTTGGGGAATAGCCTTTTAATAAAACAAGACTTTCTTAAAAAATGCTTCTTTGTAAATGGGTTTGAAAATAGTTTTAGAAGGTTTTTAAAAGCTTTTGCCCAGTCTGGTAACCTTCTGCTCTGATACCAAATGTAACACCCCACCTCCGCTAGGGTCACTCACAAAGGGAATGCACTAGTTTTGGAGAAGCGCTATCGAGGTAAACAAACACAGAAATATTACAAGACAGAACATAAATAAAACAGCGGAAGAATCAAAAGATAAATTTCATTACTTTCAAAATAGCCAAAGCCTTTTACATTCAAAGTACCAAATAGCCAAAGTCATTATTTTCCATTACAACAAATTCTGTCTTGCATAAACAAAGAAGCATAATCTTAAAACAACAAAAGTAGCTTAATTCCCCAAAGGTAGCAGAAATGCAGCCATAGCATAGCTTAAGATCAAACCATACATGAGCTGAACCGAAAGCAAGCGAAATCCAAGCTAAGTGCTAGAGTTTCCTCCCTGAGAACCTGGGGTGGACCGGAAGAAAAAGAGGCGAAAGAAAATGGGTCAGTCATAAAGACTGGTAAGTTCTAGTGACTTTTAGCTTAAAACAGGTAAAGGTAACATGACATGTATAAACTGAAAGTAAACATAAGGATGCTGTCAAGTTGGGCATGATAAACTAAGATAACAAGATAAATCAAGATAAATCAGGTATAGCTTCGCATGTCTAAGGTTCGCTGCACCAACTGTACTAATATCCCAACCCATGTCATATGTTAACCATGAAATGATCCCTTGGTCAAATATCGTGAATGACCCATTACTAGGTCCAACGGAACGATCTACTAATCGATCGGCTCCCTACAAGTTCTAGCTCGTCATGTGTCTGTGTCATACGGCCCTATCACGGATGTAGTCACCTGTGCTAGGTCCACCATAGGGTGTATCAAGCCCTATGGCGCCAACCACCAACACGAATCAAGCATGCACAGATAAACCTACTGATGCCCAATGCCTGCTTTTTCAACTCCGGACCATGTGCACGACCATAGCCCGCCTGAACCTACATTGGCGCACCAACACAGCCGTCGTTCAATTCACGTGTCAAGTTGGTTAGGTGTTGTCGTTCAAGTTCATGACATAACCCTACCAATCATGTTTCAAGTTGGTTAAGTGTTGTCTTTCGTGCTCATGATTTACCCTATCATGTGGCATCAATTTATTAATGAACCCCAACCTCTCACATCATACCTGTTGTTGTGGTCAGTGGATATGCCGGGCGATTCCGAGTAGATTTACACCACAACTCAGTATGACCTCGGGTTTCAAGCGCGATATGACCAACTACCCACATTGGATCCTATTGTTTGCAGTCACTGGATTTGCTAGGCGGTTCCGGGCAGAATTACACAGCAAACTCAACCCAACCTCGAGTTGGCCATTTTCAAGTTCATTCCAGTGTCATGTCCATGTTCAAATTTCATATCAAGTTCGTGCAAAGTTTCAAGGCAAGTTTCATGCCCATATCCTGATTCAAGTTATAACAATGTTCACGTTTCATGTTTTTCCTAATATCAAGTTCATAATTCATGTTCATAACCAATTCATGTTTTTCCTAATCTACCCAAATCGTATTCCCATCGCACGTAAACGTGAATCGATCTATACTACAAGTAAATCCAAATCCCGGAATAAAGGGAATAAAATCAAAACTATGATAGGCAAAAGGGACGAGCATAAAGCGATAAAAGGGATTACAAGGCTAGCATGATATAACTTGAGATAATTGGTTACCACATTACTGGCATATAGAAAATAATAGGATTTCAAACCTAGCAAAATAAGGAGATAGTCATGATAAAAATTGACATAAAAAGAATAGGCATGCAAAAGCAAGACAAAATGGATCCAATGGTTTTGGTATACGTAATAGCGAATAAACTAAGCAAGTCACACCCTAGGTATGAGATCCAACAAAATGCCAATTCGGTGTACAACATGGTTTTCAACTATAGTGTTATGGGCATGAACAATCAACTATAATAGTCAATTAACCACAATAGTCATAGTGAATCATAAGCGGTTAATCACAATTGTCATGGATAATTGTCCAAAATAGTTCTAGGAAACTACCCTAAATAGTCATAGGCAATTAACAGTAATAGTTTCAAAGCCATGGTCATAGACAATAGTCTTATGTTCATAATCATAGGCAATAATTCTCATAGTCACGAGTCATAGGTGATTAGCCACAATTGTCCTTATCATAGTCGTATGCAATAGTCTTATGTTCAGAGTCATAGGCATAGGCATAGTCTTATGTTCATAGTCATAGGCATAGTCTTATGTTCACAATCATAAGCATAGGCATAGTCTTATGTCCACAGTCATAGTCTTAGGCCATTAACAATAGTTTCAACGTCATAGGCGTGATAATGTTATGAAAGAGTTTGATTTACAACGTGAATAGGTCCAAACTGATTTCATAGCAATATTCCCAAAAGTCAAGATCAAAGATGAACAAGAATAGATATGAATCGATTATCGTACATAGATCCAATTCCAATTTACAACATGTCCATATTAAGTTTATAGTTTTTATCTAAAAGTAACTTGAACTTACAGATCGTGGTCTAATAAATTGAGATGCAGAAGTCGAATCTATAAACTAGTCGTCGAATTGTTGAATCGTTGAATCTTGATTTGATTGTAGAAGCAAATTTGCAATTCCTAAACATAGTCTTCAAGAAATAGTCTTCACGATTTAATTTAATTTAATTTAAAGGAAGAAGAAGAAGCCATGTACATCAAGAATTTAAGCAGCATAAGGTTAGAGAAGAATGGTGGAAAGAAAATGAAGCTAGGAGGCTGTTTATATAGGATTAGGCAGACGAATCTGGACAGAAAACGAGGTCAAATACATCAGAATGCATCAGGTTCATAAAATGGGTTCGGGAGGCAGGTCGACCCCCAAGTCGACACTATGGTCGACCTGGTCCCTGGCAGGTCGACACTATGGTCGACCACTAGGTCAACCTGGTCCATGGGCAGGAATTTTCCCGCTCAGCCTGTTCTGGGGTTTGAATTCGAATTTCGAATTCGAATTTCGAGTTGTTTTTTATTCGGAAAATTCCTGAAACTTCGGAGGGTCATATCTCCCTCATACGGACTCCGATTCTCGCAAACTCGGACTCGTTTCCAAGCAGAATTTTGAGACGAACACAATGGCGCAACCCGTTTCCCCTAATTCTTATTTAAAATTTAATTCTTCCTTGATTTATGGTTTTAACACGTTATTAAGTTTCGGGCTGTTACAACATGAGCATCCCATACCACTATGTCGCCATATATAGGTATACAATCAAAACCTCAATTGTCACGTATTGGAAGTTGGATTTCCATCTGTGAACCGAGGCAAAAGATAGTCCTCTACCGATTCGAGACTGTCTAGCCCGAGCCTCAGGATCAAAGCTCTAGTGACCCTTGGATCGTCAGGGCCGGTCCACAGATGTGGATTAAAATGCCTGAACACTGCGTTTTCCCGCCCTTTGGGGCGTAAATGAGCCAACAAATGACTCTATCGGCTTCACGTAGTCACCGATATATCCGAGGCGCATCGCAACAGCAACAACCACATAAGTCAAACTCGTTAGGGTGTGTAAAACCACTGACGCCATTCTAGCTAGAAAGAAACACATGCCCTCCCTGAGGTCCTCTCCCGTTTATGGTTCACAACCGGGGTGTGAGGCTCGCGAATTCACGCTACACAAAGCGATGCCACAAGGGCCGTGCTTTGATCGTCAACCACAAGACTTTGCTTTTCAACAGAAGCCTTGATCATTTGCCACTTAGGCATGCCACACAGGCAATTCACTCCATGCGATTGATATCCATCAATATATAACCCCTGAGCTCGTACGTCTCAGAGAAGGGCGTTAAGCAAGAGAATAAATTCTCCACCGCCAAATAGATATATATTTAATAGAAATCAATCACACAGAATAAAATCCAATGTCAGACACACAATCCATTTACAAGTTCGTTCTGGGTCTGAACAAAACCGGAGGCACCTAGTACCCCGCATATCCATCGATCTCCAGGTACGTCTGGACGACCACTAACTGATTCCCTCCTCTTGGGTGTACGGCCCAATCAAGATCATCAATAACCACCCAAACGACGTGAAGACCTCCGGTCTTCAACCACCGTCTTCATCTTTGACTCACGTCGAATCAGTTATTCAAAATGGGATAAACCCGGTCTTTCTGAATAACTCGCGTATATAATAAACAAGTGCTACACAAACACAACATACGCCTCATTCCAATTCATCAGTCGCTAACCGTAAATTAGTAAGAGAACAGTTCCCCAAATGTTGACCCCGAAGGTCGAAACCAACATCAGATCAATACACAGGAAACCATTCTTCTTAACTAACTTATAGTTAGTTTCTAAATTTCACATTCTTAGGGAAAGGTTTCCAATAATTTTATCAAAGATAAATTCTTTAAATTTATTCTTTAATCTCCTTTTGAATATCAAATCAAACTAGTCGGGATTAGCGAACCATAATCATTTATTTTATTTCCCAATCCCAACCTATTCATCCCATGAAGTAAAACTAGTAATACTTCATATCTAACACCACGGTGTTATCGGTAAATTCAATTACCATTTCACGTTTAAATCTAATTAAAGATTTAACTACCGCCTGGAGCTAAACTGATGATACTCCATTCTCGATCTTTCCAATCTAATTGAAGATTCATTAAAACTCCACTTAGTTTTAATCTTTAACTGGGTTAAAGAATCAGTGTCATTTAAAACACGGTTCACGATAAACCCAAAATCACATTCCATTCTATCAGCTTTTAACCGTAAAATAGCTAGTGAGCAATTCCCTAAGTATTAACCCCGAAGGTTGAAACCAACATCAGATCAATACCTAAGAAATCATTCAGCTTAACAAATCTCCAGTTTGTTTATGATCTTCTTAACTCCTTTGGATTTAAGAACAGCATTATTGAAGATATCGTTCACGACAACCCAAAATCACTTTCCACTAATTATCGGGTTAAAGAACAAGTGTTATTTAAAACACCATTCACGATAAAACCCAAAAATCAATCCCAATTCAATTCCAATTAAATATTATTTAATTGGTACACATCATTAAATCTAAATAAAAATATTTAATCTTTTTCTCAACTGGGCTTAAGAACAGTGTTAGTGAATACATCATTCACGACAAACCCAAATCACATTTGATATTAAATACAAGGCTCTGAATAGAAAATATATCGGCTTATATTCAATATCAAATTCTACGACCAACAAATATCGTATTGGAAATAACAATATAAATATATCTTTCAAATTTCCAGAACAATATATGTATAATCACGAAATCCAACATTGAAATATTCCAAAGATAATTTCGATTGAAATCCATTCCAATTCAATTATTGGAAATTCTGGTTATTTTCAAAAACCATTTCAAATCCAATTTATTTATTTAAAAATAAATAAATTATTATTCTAGTTCAAAACTAGTTCATTTCGATAAAAAACTATTTTTATCTTTTCAAATATGGAGTTTTTCATCCTAATTCTTCACAAATCATTTCTTATGATTTTTCACAAATTATTACTATTTTTAATAATTTTATCAAGGCCGTACAGTCGATTTCCATCAACGGCCATCGAACTGCACTTACAACGACCTTTTCCAAATTTTATTTGGACATAATTCCAAATCCAACCGTTAGATTTCAAATTTCCAATATTCGTTAGAAATCTCTTTCCAATACGAACCCAACGGTTCCAGTTTTTAGGAGAATCCGACGGTCGGATCTCCCGCAATATCCATTCGAAGTCAATGGTCGAAATTCACGAACTGCCGCAGCGCGGCGCGTTCTATTCAAGCCATTATATATATAATATATATATATATTATATATTTCGTCGATTTCCTTTTAAAACATATTTTATAAATAGTTTTAAATTCGTTTTCGAAACAATTTTAACTTCATTTCAAATTCAAATCAAAATTGATTTTTTCCTTATAAATTCGTTTTAAATTCATTTAAATTCAATTCAAATCGATTTTTAATTCAATTTCAGTTCGTTTTCAGTTCAATTCAATTTCAATTCGAATTCATTTCTATTCAATTTCAATTCGAATTCAATTCTATTCAATTTCAATTTGAATTCATTTCTATTCAATTTCAATCCGAATTCATTTCTATTCAATTTCAATTCGAATTCATTTCTAAATATTCGATTTTGAAATCACTTTCAATATTCATTATAAAATCGACAAAATTCCCTTCGTGTTAAAATGGCGTGTAACTACTTAACACGGGTTCACATTTCAATATTCAAAGAATATTATTTTTAAATTATTCGATAATTCTAAACTGGAATCAAACACAGTCAATTACCATATAATTTCATTTATATGGATTTCATCAAATTCATATATACAACAATGACGATAAACACCCAACCATCATCCAAAGTGCGTTCTACACTGTATAAGCATCAAATATAAATATTCAACGTTTATAACAGCCTGTCAATCAATCGATCAACATACAGCTAATTATTGGGATTAGTGTATGTCATATATCATCCCAATACCCGTGTGGGGTTTCTAACAACCAAACACAGATTTTATTTATGCAGTTGGGCGATGTGTAAAATTTATCGTCCCAATCAATATCAGTCAAATGTGTGTATATAAACAAATCGTCCAATTTGTTTATATTTCTTTATTCACATTCATGTCAAAAATTATATTTTCAACTACATTTTTTTTAACTATATAAATATTTTATTTCATTTCAAATCACATTACACAATCAACTACACATCAAAATCAAACAAACAAGCATACAAGCCGTCCATGGTCTGTGGACGACGGGTGTCGGGTGCTACTAAACACTGTCTGCATCCTAGTATATATTTCAACTAGAAATTAAAATAAAAGTGAGGATTCTCACCGACTAGCTAAACCAATACACCGCGATTCTTCTTATGTAGAAATCTTCGTCGTTCTCGCCTTTTGTCACTTTCGTTGCCCGTAGCCACTACATATATAAAAATCACATTTTTAACTCGCTACTACATAGATAAAAATTATATTTTTATACCACTACTACATAGATAAAGATAATATTTTTATACCACTACTACATAGATAAATATTCTATTTTTACACCGCTACTATATACATAAAAATTCTATTTTTACACCGGTGTTCATATGATAAAGATTATATTTTTATCATGCTATTCTCTATATAAAAATTATATTTTTATATTTCTACTTCATATGTAAAGATCGAATTTTCAATACTTTAATTAAATAAAAATCATATCTTTATAAAATCATAGCTTTCTCAATAAATTAAAAATATTATTCTTATACACTAGAAATCCCATCTTTGTTAAGCTAATCATATATAAAGTAAATAAATTAAATTAAAATAAAATAAAAGAACTTACTTTTTTTTTTTACTTGTTTTATATTCCATCGAAAGGTGGAGAGGAATTCGACGTCGGATGGGAGGATGAGGTGGGTGGAGCAGCGTCAGTCTGGTGGTGGTCGGCTTCAGGGGGTGCGACGGATTTAAATCGGCAGGAGAGAGAGTATAGGGGAGGCGTTGGAGAGAAGCAAGGGGGGATCGAAGCGGAGGAGGGCGGTGGTCCTCCTAGGAGGCAGCGCGGCTAGGGAAAAAGGAGGGGTAGCATTGGAGACGAGCTGGGGGTTCGTGGATGCGTGGACGTCGAGAAGGAGGGGAAGAAAGCCGGAGGTGGCTGCGCCTTCCTGGCAGCACGCGGCGACGAGGAGGGGCCTACGCAACGGGCGGCGGCGATCCCCTGGCGGCTAGGGTTCGGTTGCGATTTGTTTTTTATCTTTTCTTCTTCTTTGATTTCTGACGTGGAAGGGAGAGTGTGGAGAGAGAGAGGGGGGTGAGGATAGGTTTATATATTTATTTAATTATTTTATTATTTTAAATTCCCTCAAAGAAACTTTTTATTTTCAACTCGAAATCGAACCCACCGACTGTCGCCCCTAGCTAATTACGCTCATTCCGAACACAATGGGTTATGTCCCATGGGCCAATTCGATCGTTATGATCAGTTTTCGTCAAAATCAAAATATAACTCTATATAATTGACTTTGAACGCACATTTCAATTTACTGGGGTCGCATACTAACTCAAAAAATCCTCGAAAAATATTTTCTAGCATCGTATTGACGATACGGTCCTAACAAAACTAATTTCGTCAAATTCTGCGACTATTTGAAAAATGGCCATTTTCCAGTCGATTATAATCAACTAAAACTGGTCAAACGCGTTTTCCTTTGCCACGCTCACATATTGAATCGAAACATTACGACTTTTGAAACCTAGCAATAATTTGACATCATAGATCCAACAGAAGTGGTTTCATCGAAAACCGAGGTCATTTGCAAAATTTCCATTTTTAAGGGCCAGAATTCCATAGCGACTATTCTGAATTTTCAACTGGACGTAACTTTTGATCCCCGCTGTGAAATGTCAATTTTTCTGATTCGTTGGAAAGATATTATCAATTAGATTCAAATATTTTTGGTTTCGCTAAAATCTGGTTTATTTTGCACCTGGTACATTCATTTGAACTTTGAAATCGAATTTTCGAACTACCACTTCATTTTCAATTCCTTTTATAATTTAAAATAAATATTTATATTCTAGCGACGACGTATATAAATATATACGTTCTAATTCTATTCAAAATAAATTTCTCGTCGTTATTATTTAAACTAATTCATTTTAAATATTCAAAATTCGCTAAAATTGCCAAAATAAAATTTTTAAATTGGCTCGAATTTCCGGGTTAGTACATTTTGTACTCTGATGTAACATTATTATGATGTAATAAAAAGTCTGTTGTTATCTGTTCTGATGTGTTGTATTTCCAAAGTTAACGTATTCGGGTTTTGAGTAGTCTTGGTCGATCTAACGGTCGATCGGGTCGGGCAAAATACGGGTCGTTACAGTTGGTATCAGAGCTCAGGTTAGCTCAAATCTTTGGGGCACAACTCGTTAGAACTGAACAAAAGACTCATCAGAGATTGGATTAGTAATATCCAATAAGGATAATTCGTTAGAGATGGGATCAGTAGTATCCTAGAACGAGTGTGAAGAGTATTAATTTTTAAATTAAAATGCAAACAAATTTAGTTTTGAAAATTTAAAATCTTATTATACGTATTTGAAGATATTATTTTATTTTATTTTGGACAATTGAGTATATAAAGATTTTGCATATACACCTAGCTAGCGTGTATACGAAACCTCAAATATACAAGATAGATATACAATCACACTTTAGTCGCCCGAAGATGTTCTGATGGTGGTTCAAAACATCATAAGAATTTATGTCTGTGTTTCGAAAGTGGTATATCTATATATTTCCATTGACTGGTGTGAGAACCAAAACTAGATAGGGTCTATTACTGTGATTTGCACTAAAAATATGATTTTGACTATATATAAAAGTTATATATATTTGAAAAGTTAATCACCTAATTGATTGCTGGTTGTGATGTTTGATAATTAGTTTAACTAATTAAAATATTGGAATGATAATTAATTCAACCAATATATAAAACAATGATAAATTTAACTAAATCAAATTTAATATTGTACTGAACTGAAAATTGATTAAAATTAAAAGTTGAGTAGGTAAATTAAACGACTTTTAGCATCATTCCTTTTCAAGGACGAAAAGATTTTAAGTGTGGGAGATTGTAACAACCCGCAAATTCTGAACCAATTTAAAAATTTTATTTTAAAAATTTTAATAGTAAAAATAATTTATTTTAACTAATAACGACGAGAAAATTTATTTGAATCAAAGTTAGAACAAAAATTTTAATTTTAATTATAAAAGGAGTTAGAAATAGCGTGGTAGTTTGAAAAGTCAAACTTGAACTTTGACCGAATGTACAGGATGCAAAATAAAACGGATTTTAGTGAGACAAAAAATATTAGAATCTATTTAAAAATATCTTTCCAACGAATCCAAAAAATCGAAATTTCATAGCGGGAATCAAAAGTTATGCCCAGTTTAAAAATCAGAATAGTCATTGTAGAATTTATATATATATATTTTAATATTAAAAATAGTCATTTTTCGAACGACCTCTATTTTCGGCGAAACCACTTTTGTTTGAACCAAAACGTCAAATTATTGTTAAGTTTAATTTTTCATAATTTTTAGAATTAACATCTGACCGTGGCGGAAAGATTTGTATTTTGCCAATTTCAGAAAAAGGCCATTTTTCAAACGGGCTCAAAATTGAACGAAATTAATTTTCCTAGGTCCGCAGCATCAAAAAATTAGTTAAATATATTTTTCTGGAATTTTTGAAGTTAATTTGTGGCCCCGGTGTATTTATTTGTACGGTTGAATTAAAAATAAAAGTAAATATTTTAAATTAAAGAAAACCAGGTCAAAGCAGTCGTTTGGGCCTGCGGGACATAGCTAGATGAGTCTGGAATGGGGGTAAATAGGTAAGAACGATAGTCGTTGGGCTGAAATCGGACAAAATTGATAATCGGGCCTTAATTGGGTAATTAACTAATTAATTAATATAAATATTCACTAAAAGACAAAACCCCTAACCCTAATCTATTTGCTCCATCCGCCGCCCTTATCATTCATGGCCAGAAATGCCTGAATTTCTCTCCTTAATTTCTCCCAATCCTCTCAATGAAATCGAATGATTCTTTTGAACTTATTGTAGAGATTTACACAAGCTTTGATTCCATAAGGTGATGATCGGATTTAGATAAGTAATTTGGCCAGAAAATGCACTCTAACCCATGGCCAAACAGCCCCCAGCGCACCACCATAGCCCCACCGCGGCCACCCTTGCTCCGGAGCACGTAGCCCTCTCCTCCCTCTCCGATGTGCCACCTTCCGATCGTCTTCAAGCTCCTCCAATTTGAGAAAAATGGTTACCTAATTTTGAACACTATGGGTTTTGTTTTGGCCTTGGAACTTGGTGGTAGGAGACGAAGGGTAGGTTGACTTTTTCAAAGCTTTGACTTTACAAATTAATTAATTTAATTCAATTTTTACCAATCTATATTTAACCATATCTCACTCATACGAACTCAAAACTGAACAATTTCAGATTCGCCACGATCGTGAGACCGAGATCTTCGCGATGAAACTGACTAGACCTGATTCTGAGCAAGATGAATTTTTGACAAATTTTGGATCTGAACAGCGCAGAACTCAATAATGATGTGAGATTTCTAATTTGAATTATTTAATCAATTTAATTATTTTTATCGCTGATAAATAATTATATGTGTGTTAAGTAATTAGCTATGCGATGTGATGCAATTTTGATGATTGATCTGTTTATTCAGTGTGTATGTATCGTAGATCTGTTGTTTAAATTTTAGATCTATATATGTTAGTCAAATAAAACATTTTCCCTTTTGTCAATATTTGTGGATTATGTGTGTTAAACAAAGATGAGTATTGAATTGAATTTATTGGTCAATTAGTGAATTGGAATAGAATAGCCGATTCAAGAAAAGTCGCCATTTTGCTTATATTGTTGAACTGAATTTGATTGTCAATTCAATATAGAAAAACTATGTTATTCCTTATTTTTGAATTGATCTAGTTTATCAATTCAATACATCTTGCTATGTGATTATTTTTGAATTGATTTAGTTTATCAATTAAACACACAATACTATGTTATCATTTTCGAGTTGATTTAGTTTATCAATTCAAATGATCAATATTATGTTATATAGAAATTGACTTTTTTATTTGTGTTCTTTAACGCAAATATAACATAGAAATATAAGTTTCACTTTTTATTTGCATTTCACTATGCAAATAAAACATTGGAAATAAAGGCACACTTTTTATTTGCATTCCCTAACGCAAATATAACATAGAATTAAAAGTTCACTTTTTATTTGCATTCCACAATGCAAATAAAACATTGAAATTAAAAGTTCACTTTTTGTTTTGCATCGTTTAATGCAAATGAACATCGAAATTAAAACTTGTTCTTTTATTAACATCCACCAATGTAAATAAACATGAAAAATAAAATTTGTTCTTTATTTTGCATTTCATAAATGCAAACATACATGAAAATTAAAACATGTTCTTTTATTTACATTTACTAATGTAAATAAACATTGAAAATAAAATTTGTTCTTTTTATTCGCATTCACTAATGCAAATATATATGTAAAAATAAAATTTGTTCTTTTATTTGCATTTCACAAATGCAAATATATATGTAAAAATAAAGTTTGTTCCTTTATTTGCATTTAATGCAAATATATATAGAAATGAAATTTGTTCTTTTATCTGCATTCACAAATGCAAATATACATTGAAAATATTTTTTTTTCTTTTATTTGCATTTCACAAATGCAAATACAAATGTAAAAATAAAGTTTGTTCTTTTATTTACATTCACTAATACAAACAAAACATTAGAAGTAAAACTATATTTTTATTTGAAAATTTAGATGTAAATAAACAACGTAGTTTAAAGGTTATATTTTATTTGCACATTTAGATGCTAATAAACATCATAGTAAAAGGATTGTATTTTTATTTGCATTCTTTGATGCAAATAAACGTTGAAATAAAAAGTTATATTTTATTTGCATTCTTTGATGCAAATAAAACATTGCAATAAAAAGTTTTATTTTATTTGCATTCCTTAATGCATATAAACATAGCATTTAAAAGTTAAATTTTTATTTGCATTCTTCAATGCAAACAAACATAGCATTTAAAATTTAAATTTTTATTTGCATTCTTTGATGCAAATAAACATCGTATTTAAAAGTTGAATTTTTTATTTGCATTCTTTGATGCAAATAAACTATGAAATTAAAAGTTGCATATTTAATTGCTTTTCTTGGTGCAAATAAAATACTGAATTAAAGGTTGAATTTTTATTTGCATTCCTTGTTGCAAATAAAACCTTGAATCAGAAAGTTGCATTTTTTTGCATCCTTTGATGCAAATAAAACATGAAGATAAAAGTTGTATTTTTATTTGCATTCCTTGATGCAAATAAATCATAAATTTAAGTATTACCTTTTATTTGCATTTTAGATGCAAATAAAAAGCATAGTTTAAGAGATTACACTTTTGTTACAATTTAGATATAAATAAAAGAACAAGATTAAAAATATCATTTTTACTTTTAAACTAGAGTAAGTAAAAGGATTACGATAAAATGAATTCATCGTAGTTGTGATTTGGTTAAAATAAATAAAATGATTTTATTTTCATCATAGATTAAAATAAAAAGATTAGAATTAAGAAGGTATATTTTTAGTGTCATCTTGGCTTCAATAAAAAAAGTAAAAAGATAGAGAAGGTTTATTTGTCCTTTTGTTGCAATACAAAAAGACACATATTTTTCATTTAAATAGAATGAGACAAAATTTATTTAATTTTGTCATTTTAAAAAGGTTGAAAACAAAATAATCACTTTTGTCAATTTATATTAGTTGAATCAAACATTCATTTTGTCAAATTATATTGGTTGAAACCCAAAAAGGACATTTTTGTCAAATAAGAATTAAACACAAATAGCATTTTGATTAAAATAGAACTGTCAGCAAAATGGAACTTCTTATACATTTTGTTAAGATAGAATTTATATGCAAATAAAATAATCATTTTTATTTGCATAACATACAACAGAATTTATTTGTAAATATAAAAATCATTTATATTTGCAAACTCACATTAGAATTTATATTCAAATACAAAAATCATATTTTTGGTCCAAACATAGATTAGAATGTATAGGTGAGATAAAACGACATCGTTATATGTTAATGCATACATTAGAACTTGTATGCAATTTAAAATAAACATTTTATGTGTTGAGTTATACCTTAAAATATATACAAATGAGATTATTTCTTTTACGTTAAGAATAATTACATACAAATTAAGTATAATGTAAATTACCTTTTATTTGTCATCCACAATAATATCATATAAATAAATTACATTCTATTATATATTAGAAATGTAAAAGAAATTATGCGAGTCAAATATATATTTTATTTCGACATTAGGAATAAAATATCATGTTTTGTCTATCATTATCAACATGTTGATAGTATTAAAATTGGTTAAATTAATTAACCAATTATTTGTTTATATGTACTGTTGTTGGCTGAAAACCCCACACGGGTATTGAGATGATAATTGATATACACTAGTCCCAATATTTATTCATATGTCAATCGATAAATTGACACGCTGCGATGAGTGTTATTATTTCATTTAATGCTCACACAGTTGAGAACTTCACTTTGGATGTTGAGTGGATGGTTTGATGATTATTTATTATTATTGTCATTTACATACGATGTATGAAATCCATATAACCAAAGTTATATGGTAAATAATTGAGTCGCTTTCCGATTCAAAATATCCTTCAAATAAAGAATATTTTTTTTAAACAAAGGATTTCTTTTAAATAAAGAATAAACTTTCAACTAAGATTATTGGTATTTCAATTCATATTTATTTATTGGAAAAATGATTTTGGTTTTATCGTGAACAATGTTTTTAAATGACATTAATTCTTTAACCCAGTTAAAAATAAGATTTATTTCTTAAATTGGAATAATTGTAAAGTAATGATTTTGATATTAAAATTGAATTGGAGTTTTAATAAATCTTTGAAAACAAGATTAAGAATAAATCTAAAGGATTTTATCTTTGATTAAATTAATGGGAACCTTTCCCTAGTAATATAAATATTTATTTAAAGAATATTCTGAATTGGAAAGAGGCGTTGGATGTATCCTTATAACACTTGATTTTTAATTATAAAAATATGTGAGTTATTTGGAATGACCGGGTTTAACCCATTGTGAATAATTACTACGACGATTAAAAGTCGAAGATGAAGACGGTGGTTGAAGACCGACGATCTTCACATCGAATGGATGAGGACTACTATGCCTTTGATTGGTGTTGCTGCCTTGAAAAGGTTCCAGTGATAGTTGTCTGTAACGAAAAGGAATTTCGCTCGATCCGAATCGATCGCTAAACCGACCAAGACTGTTCGAAACCCCTGATTGTTTTGATAACACGACACATCAGAACGCAAACAGAAGAACCTTTCATTGTTAATTACAACAATTCATCAGAATATAAGAATATATAGGTTATAAACTACATATTACACATTTACTATATATAAGAGATTTAAATACATTACTGCAGCGGAAAAAAATAATACAATACACAACTGAAAGAGATATACGGATACAGAGCTTTCCGGATATCGTTCCAGCTGTAAACCAGGTTCCTATGAATATAAATCTGCAAAACCAAAACTACTAGCTTCCCATGTCGAAAATAAGGGCACCCAGAGCTTAGGTTAAAACAATAAACTTCAGGTCAGTCATGTTACTGGTGTGAGAACTAAAACTACTTATTTAAAACTTTACTTTAAATCAGATATATCAAGGGACTACGCCGTATAACACGGAACGGGTTTCCTCCCAAGAATACCAATGCATATAACAAAACAGCGCAATGCTTTTTCGAAAAATGAAGCTATTATAAACCCAGGTCCTATCACACAATGCAATGCAAGCCGGGGGATAGGGTTTTCCCTTATAATAGCCAAACATGCTTGGTACGTTTAAAACAAATCATTCGATACTATTATAAGTGCATAGTGTATAAAACAACTTCAAATCATAAGTATCAATCATAGAAGGCATGGGTACCATATATCATGTCGCCATACTAGGCTCTACAATCAAAACCGCAAAGTCACGTATTTGGAAATTGGATTTCCATCTATGAACCGAGGCAAGGGATCGTCCTCACCGGCTTCGAGACTCTCTAGCCCGGGCCTCAGGGTCAGAGCGCATCGACCCTTGGATCGTCAGGGCCGGTCCACCGATGTGGATTAAAATGCCTGAACACTGCGTTTCCCCACCCTTTGGGGCGTAAATGAGCCAAATGACTCCATCGGCTCAACATAGTCACCGATATATCCGAGGCGCCTCGCAAAAACAACAAAAACCACACCGGTGAAAATAATATGAATCAGGGCTGGTAGGTCACTGACACCACCCTAGCTAGAAGGAAATGCATGCCCTCCCTGAGGTCCTCTCCCGTTTCTGGTTCACAACCGGGGTGTGAGGCTCGCGAATCAACGTTACACAAAGCTATGCCACACAGGCGGTGCTTTGATCATCAACCACAAGACTTTGCTTTTCAACAGAAGCCTTAATCAATAGCCACTTAGGCATACCACACAGGAAATTCACTCCATGCGATTGATATCCATCAACATATAACCCCTGAGCTCGTACGTCTCAGAGAAGGGCGTTACGCAAGAGAATAAATTCTCCGCCACCAAAAAGATATATATTTAATAGAAATCTATCACACAAAATAAAATCCAATGTCAAAAACACAGTCCATTTACAAGTTCGTTCTGGGTCTGAACGAAACCAGAGGCACCATGTACCTCGCATATCCATCGATCTCCAAATACGTCTGGACGATCACTAACTGATTCCCTCCTCTTGGGTGTACAGCCCAATCAAGATCATCAGTAATCATCCAAACGATGTGAAGACCTCCGGTCTTCGACCACCGTCTTCATCCTCGACACCACGTCGAATCAGTTATTTAGAATGGGATAAACCCGGTCTTTCTGAATAACTCGCGTATATAATAAACAAGTGTTACACAAACACAACATACGCCTCATTCCAATTCAGAATATTCTTATATTTTGGGACTGGTTCCCATTAATTTTATCAAAGATAAATTCTTTAAATTTATTCTTTAATTTCTTTTGAATATCAATTCAAATTAGTCGGGATTAGCGAACCACACCGAAGTAATCATTTATTTTATTTCCCAATCCCAACCTATTCATCCCATGAAGTAAAACTGGTCATACTTCATATCTAACACCACGTTGTTATTGGTAAATTCAATTACCGTTTCACGTTCAAATCTAATTAAAGATTTAACTATCGCCTGGAGCAAAACTGGTGATACTCCATTCTCGATTATTTCAATCTAATTAAAGATTCATTAAAACTCCACTTGGTTTTAATCTTCCCAATAATCACTATCAATGATTATTTAACTTGGGAAATCACAACCTGTCTTTAACTGGGTTAAAGAACCAATGTCGTTTAAAACACGGTTCATGATAAACCCAAAAATCAATTCAAATTCCAATCCAATTAAATATCATTTAATTGGTATACTTCATTAAATCTAAATATAAAGATTTAATCTTTTTCTCAACTGGGTTTAAGAGCAGTGTTAATGAAGACACCATTCACGACAAACCCAAATCCCATTTGATATTAAATACAAGGCTATGAATAGAAAATATATCGGCTTATATTCAATATCAAATTCAACGACTAACAAATATGGTATTGGAAATAAAGATATAAATATATCTTTCAAATTTCCATAACAATATATGTATAACCACGAAATCCAACATCGAAATATTCCAAAGATAATTTCGATTCAAATCCATTAATTCAATTATTGGAAATTCTTGTTATTCCCAAAACCATTTCAAATCCACTTTATTTATTTTAAAAATAAATGGAATTATAATTCTAGTTCAAAACTAGTTCATTTCGATAAAAATCTATTTTTATCTTTTCAAATTTGGAATTTTTTTCATCCCAATTCTTCACAAATTATTTCTTATCATTTTACACAAAGTATTACTATTTTTAATAATTTTATCAAGGCCTGTACAGTCGATTTCCATCAACGGCCATCGAACTGCAATTACAGCGACCTTTTCCAAATTTGATTTGGACATAATTCCAAATCCAACCGTTAGATTTCTATTTTCTAACATTCGTTAGAAAGCTCTTTTCGATGCGAACCCAATGGTTCCGGTTTTAGGAAAATCCGACGATCGGATCTCCCGTAACGTCCATTCGAAGTCAATGGTCGAAATTCGTGAACTGCCGCGGCACGTTCTATTCAGGCCATTAAATTATATATATAATATATATTTCGTCGATTTCCTTTCAAAACGTATTTTATAAATCGTTTTAAATTCGTTTTCGAAACGATTTCAACTTCATATTCAATTTCGAATCAAAATTGAATATTCCATATCATCAATATACAAATGATAAAATTTTCAAAACGTTGTATTTTGAAATTATTTCCCTTTCTATATTCACTTTAACAAAGAATATAATCGATATAAATATCGTTCGCGTCAAAATGATGCATATCTAACTAACACGGCTTTATATATTTCAAAAACTTCGTTATTCTATTCAACAAACGAATATTTTCTTCAACACATGAATATATATTTTTATCCAACACATGAATTTATATTTTATTCAACACATGAATATTCTTCTATTCAACACATGAATTTATATTTTATTCAACACATGAATATATATATATTTTATTCAACACATGAATTTTCTTCTATTCAACACATGAATTTATTTTTTATCAACACATTAATATATATATTTTATTCAACACATGAATTTTCTTACTATTCAACACATGAATTTTCTTACTATTCAACACATGAATTTTCTTATTATTCCACACACGAATTTCCTTACTATTCAACACATGAATTTTCTTTTATTTTCCAAATTGGAATGAGGCCCAATCAATTACCATATAATGTTAATTATATGGATTCCATACAACACATGTATATAATATCAACGATAAATAATCAACCATCATCCAGAGTGCACCACACAACTGCATAAGCATTAAATATAAATAATTAACGCTTATACAGTCTGTCAACCCATCGATTGACATACAACTAAACAATCGAGATTAGTGTACGTAAGATATCATCCCAATACCTGTGTGGGGTTTCAAATCAACAAACACAGATTTTTATTTGTGCAGTTGGGCGATGTGTAAAATTTATCGTCCCAATCAATATCAGTCAAATGGGTGTACATAAACAAATCGTTTGATTTGTAAATGAATATTTATTTTACTTCAACACATGAATATATATTTTATTTCAACATATGAATTTTATTATATTCAACACATGAATTTTATTCTATTCAACACATGAATTTGATTCTATTCAACACATGAATTTTATTCTATTCCACCTCACAATCAATTTTCACACAAACAAATCAATCCAAACGCAATCAAACAAACAAGCCGTTCATGGTCTGTGGATGACGAGTGTCGGGTGCTGCTAAGCACCGTCTGCATCCTATTATATATTTCAACTAGAAATTAAAATAAAAGTGAGGAGTTCTCACCTAGAAGCTAAACCAAATGCCACGACTCTTCATATGTAGGAAATCTTCGCCGTTCTCGCCTTTTGTCACTTTTGTTCCCCGTATTCGCTACATATATAAAAATCACATTTTTATATTGTTGCTATGTATATAAAAAATCACATTTTTGTAACTACTCTATATGAATAAAAATCACATTTTTATACTACTACTATATAGATAAAAATTCTATTTTTATACCGCTAATATATAGATAAAAATTCAATTTTTATACCGCTACTATATAGACAAAAATTCTATTTTTATACCGGTGTTCATATAATAAAGATCATATTTTTATCACACTAACTTCATAATAAAAATTACATTTTTATATCGCTCTTTTAATAAAGATTATATTTTTATTTCCTTTCTCCTATAACAAAAATTATATTTTTATACCTTCTACACGATAAAGATCAAATTTTTATTTCGCTTCAAATATAAAAATCATATTTTTAATCTTAACATCTAATAAAAATCATATTTTTATTATCACACTTATATAAAAATTATATTTTTATTATCTATGACTATAAATAAAAATCGTTTCTTTATCTACTAAAAAATCAAATCCTTTTCTAGTTTAAAATTTAATCTTTATTATCTATATAAATCTAAACATTATATCCATAGAAATTTGATTTCATATAAATAACAAATAAAACTGATTTATAATTATAAATCTAACTATACTAAATAAAAAAAAGGAGAAAATAAAATCAAATAAAAACTTACAGTCAAAGGGAAGGAGGGGGGCTGCTTCGTGTTTGAGGTGGGCGGAGGGTGGTGCTGTAGACCATGGCGGCGGCGTCTTCGTCTCGATCTGGGAGTTGGGGTTCATGCTGGCGTCGGCGGCGGTTTTTCTCATGTTGGGGAGTGGGGGCGTTCGAGTGAGGAAGGGGGAGAGGAGAAGGAGGGCGGAGGAGGAGAACGGGGTAAGGGGAGGATCGCCGGAGCTGGCCTAGCGTTTTAGAGGGCGGCAGTTGAATTCGAGTGGCCTAGGGCTAAACGAAGGGGAGGGTAGTGGGTTTGATTCTGATCGAAGAAATGAATTGGGGAAGGGGCTTAGTGAAAAGTTTATTTATAAATATATATTATTATTTTTTATATTATTTTATTCCCAAACATGTGTTTTTGCATACGAACACCTAACGAGACCCAATGATTGTCGCCCATAGCACATTACCCCTATCCCGAACGCAATGGGATATGTATCGCAAGTCAATTCGGCTGTTACAACCAGTTTCCGTCAAAATCAAAATATAAATCTATATATTGAATTTGAACGCAAATTTCAATTTAGCGGGGCCACATACAAACTTTAAAAATTCCCGAAAAATATTTTCTAGCTTCGTATTGATGATACGGTCCTAACGAAAGTAATTTCGTCAAATTCTGAGACCGTTTGGAAAATGGTCATTTTCTGGTCGATCGAAATTGACTAAAATTGTCAAAACACGTTTTACTTCGCCACGCTCACATATTGATTCGAAAAATTACGAATTTTGGAATCTAGCAATAATTTGACATCCCGGATCCAACAAAATTGGTTTCGTCGAAAACCGAGGTCATTTGCAAAATTTCCATTTTTAAGAGCCAGAATTCCATAGCGACTATTCTGAAATTTCAACTGGGCATAACTTTTTATCCCCGCTATGAAATTTTGATTTTTCGCATTCGTTGAAAAGATATTCTCACATAGATTCTAATATTTTTGGTTTCGCTAAAATCCGGTTTATTTTGAATCATGTACATTCATTTGAACTTTGAAATCGAAATTTCAAACTACCGCGCCATTTTCAATTCCTTTTATAATTAAAATAAATTATTTATATTCTAATGTCAATCTATATAAATATATACATTCTAATTCTATTCAAAATAAATTTATCGTCGTTATTATTTAAAATAATCCATTTTATATATTAAAAATTCCATAAAATAACCAAAATAAAATTATTAAATTGGCTCAGATTTTCGGGTTATTACAATCTCCCCCACTTAAAACTTTTCGTCCCTGAAAAGTAACGAAGCTGAAAGTTGTTTAACTAATCAACTCAACTTTCATTATTTTCTTTACGGCTTAAGTTCTTCAACATTTCAGTTTCTAAGAACCTTTCAAATTTTTCAAAAACTTGGCTAACACCCTAAATTTTCGAAAAATTTCGCCATAACCTCTCTTACACCGGGGACTTCGGGATATTTCAAATAGCCTCCCATGGCCCTCACCAATCCAAAAAGAAACAGCAAAGCGGCTAGCAAATCGGCTCATAAAATCATCCAAAACCTAAGAAATACAATAAACATGTACCTATTTGTCGGGCAAACAATTTTATTCCTCTACTCTAGCCTCCTTGCTATGACCTGTTGAATGTAAGTACATGTATATGTATGCAAATGCGACAAATTTTCAATACAATTCACTTTTTGGTTCAATTTGGCCAAGGGTTCAACATTTAATTAATCAACCAATAATCAAACAACACAATCAGCAATCAATTAGTTGATAATCTTTTCAAATTCATAACTTTGATATATAGTCCAAAAATCATATTTTTTATGCCAAATCACAACAATAAGCCCTATCTAGTTTTGGTTCTCACACCAGTCAATTGGAAATATATAGAAATCTCACTTTCGAAACACGAACATAAACTACTGATGTTGACATGTCAATCACCAGTATCATCAAAGTCATCCCCGAGCAACTAGAGTGTGATCCTATATCTATCGAATATATTTGAGGCTTCAAATACACATGGATCAGACGTATATTAAAATCTCTATATACTCGATTGTCCAAATCAATTTAAAATAAATATTCAAATACGAATAATAAAGTTTAAATTTTCAAAAAAAAACTTGTTTTCAATTTTATTTTAAAAACATCATTCCTCACACTCGTTCTAGGATACTTGTAAGAACCCGTTTCTTCCCCGTTAAGGAAAGGGCGGATACTTTGAGAACAACACACAAATGAACGCATACGGAAGAACATTTCATTGCTATTACAACAATTCCATCAGATACAAGAATATACAGAGTATAATTGAGTAAATTACATTCGATAAATATCAGAGATTACAATAAATTACATAGCAGCGGAAAAAATAATACAAAGCACAACTGAAGGTGATATACGGATACAGAGCTTTCCGGATATCATTCCAGCTGTAAACCAGGATCCTGTGAATATAAATCTGCAAAACCAAAACTACTAGCTGCCCGTGTGGAAAATAGAGGCACCCAGAGTTTAGGTTAAAACAATAAACTCCAGGTCAGTCATGTGACTGGTGTGAGAACTAAAACAGTTATTTAAAACTTTACTTTAAAAGAGAGTAATTCAAGGGACCACGCCGTATAACACGGAACGGGTTTCCTCCCAAGAATACCAGTGCATAGGACAAATAGCGCAATGCTAAATAAAGGAAAATGAAGCTGTTATAAGACCCAGGTCCCATCACACAATGCAACGCAAGCCGGAGGATAGGGTTTTACCTTATAACAGCCAAACATGCTTGATACGTTTAAAACAAATCATTTGATACTATAATAGGTGCATAGTGTCAAAACAATTTCAATCATAAATACAAATCATAGACGGCATGAGTGCCCCATCCCACTATGTCGCCATACTAGGCTCTACAAATAAAGCCGAAATACACGTATTGGAAATTGGATTTCCGTCATTAGTCGAGGCAAGGGGCAAGCTCCTCTCCGCGTTCGAGACACTCTAGCAAATGCCTCAGGGTTACGCACTCTGGGCAACCCCTGGATCTTCAGGGCCGGTCCTCACTTACGTTAGAGGATTAATTATGCCTGAACACATGTTTCCCGGTCCTTACAGACCTAAAATCGAGGCGCCTCATTCCAACAACCACAAAGGTGAAAAGTATATAAATGGCAGGGCTGGTAAGTCACTGACACCACCAAAGCTAGAAAGAAACGTCGTGCTCTCCCTGCAGTCCGTATCCCGTTTTTAACTCATACCGAGGTGTGAGGCTCGCGAATTCACGTTATACACAAAGCTACCACGTAGGCGTGCTTTGATCATCAACCACAAGACTTTGCTTTTCAACAGAAGCCTTGATCATTGCATCTTAGCGTGCCACACAGGCAATTCATGCCATGCGACTGATGTCCATCGATATACAACCTCTGAGCTCGTACGTCTCAGAGAAGGGCGTTAAGCAAAAGAATAAATTCTCCGCCGCCAAACAGATGTATATTTAATAGAAATCAATCAACACAGAATAAAATCCAATGTCAGACACACAATCCATTTACAATTCCGTTCTGGGTCTGAACGGAACCGGAGGCACTTTCCTCGCATATCCATCCATCTCCAAGTACGTCTGGACGACCACCAACTATTTCCATCCTCTTGGGTGTACAGCCCAATCAGGATCGTCAGTAATTATCCAAACGATGTGAAGACTTCCGGTCTTCAACCACCGTCTTCATCTTCGACATATCGTCGAATCGGTTATTCAGAATGGGTGTAAACCCGGACTTTCCGAACAACCCGCGTATATTGAAAACAAATGTTACACAAACACAACATACGCCTCATTCCAGTTCAGAATATTCCTAGGGAAAGGTTCCCATTAATTTTATCCAAGATAAATTCTTTAAATTTTATCCTTTAATCTTCCTTTGGATGTCATTTCAAACCAAATTATGGTTTTATAAATTAGTCGAGATTAGCGAACCACACCGAAGTAATTATTTATTTTATTTCCCAATCCCAACCTATTCATCCTATGAAGCAAAACTGGTAATACTCCATATCTAACACCACGGTGTTATCGGTAAAATTAATTACCATTTCACGTTCAAATCTAATTAAAGATTTAACTATCGCTTTGGAGCAAAACTGGTAATACTCCGTTCTCGCTCACTTTCTAAATTTGATAATTTAGATTATAGATTCACATTTCAATCTGATTGCAGATTCGTTAAAATTCCTTTTACTGGGTTAAAGAACTAGGTGTTATTTAAAACACAGTTCACGACAAACCCAAATCACATTCTATTTGTTATCGGGTTAAAGAACTAGTGTTGTTTAAAACACTGTTCACGATAAACCCACAAATCAATTCTAGTTCAACTCAAATCAAATATATTAGGAATTCTGATTATTTAAAACCCCTTTTTAAATCTAATTTATTTATTTAAAAATAATTGGGTTTTAAATTTAGTTCAAAACTAGTTCATTTCGATAAAAATCTATTTTTATCTTTTCAAATATGGAGTTTTTCACCCCAATTTTTCTCAAATCACTTCTTATGATTTTACACAAATTATTATTATTTTTAATAATTTTATCAAGGCCCGTACAGTCGATTTCCATCAACGGCCATCGAACTGCACTTACAGCGACCTTTTTCGAATTTGATTTGGACGTATCTCCAAATCCAACCGTTAGATTTCCAATTTCTAATATTTGTTAGAAAGCTCTTTTCGATACGAACCCAACGGTTCCGGTTTTAGGAAAATCCGACGGTCGGATCTCCCGTAATGTCCGTTTGAAATAAATGGTCGAAATTCACGAACTGCCGCGGCGCGGCGCGTTCTATTCAGGCCATTATATTATATATATATATAATATATATAATATATATTTCGTCGATTTCTATTTAAAACGAATTATATAAATAGTTTTAAATTCATTTCAAAAGCAATTTCAACTTCCATCTCAATTCAAATCAAAATTGAATTCTTCTTTATAAATTCGTTTTAAAATTCATTTCTATTCAATTCAAATTTCAATTCAATTTGAATTCATTTCAATTCGCTTTCAATTCAATTTGAATTCGTTTCCAATTTAATTCAATTCCAAAGTCGTTTTCTATTCGATTCAATTCAAATTGGTTTTCTATTCGATTCAATTCAAATTGGTTTTCTATTCGATTCAATTCAAATCAAATTCGTTTTCTATTCAAATCAAATTCGTTATATATTCAATTGAAATCAAATTCGTTTTATATTCAATTCATTTCGAAATCATTTTCAATTTAATTCATATCAAATTCGTTTTCTATTCAAATCAAATTCGTTATATATTCAATTGAAATCAAATTCGTTTTATATTCAAATCAAATTTCAATTCAATTTGATTTCACTTCAATTCGTTTTCAATTCGAATTCGTTTTCAATTCAATTCGAATTGGTTTTATATTCAATTCATTTCGAAATCGTTTCATATTCAATTCATAATGAATGAAATCGATATAAATATCGTTCACGTCAAGATGGCGTCAATCTAACCAACACGGCTTCATATATTTCTATTTTCAAATAATCTATTCAACAAATGAATAATTATTTTTGTCAACACACGACTAATCTCAATGAATGAGTACTGTCCACGTGTGACTATTTTTGTTATTTAATATATTTCATAAAAATTAAGGTATCTATCGTTTGATATTGAATCAGACTCCAACCGTAATTTAGTGAGAGAACGATTTCCTGAATATTAACCCCGAAGGTCGAAACCAACATCAGATTAATATCCAGGAGACCACTCATCTCATCTATTTTCCAGCCGATTTCTAATTCTATATATGATAAAGATGTAAATTTTATTATTAAAATATTTCGTTCAACACATGACTAATCTCAACGGATGAGTACAGTCAACACATGAACCTTTATGTTATATTGATAAAGATGTAAATTTTATTGTTAAAATATTTCGTTCAACACATGACTAATCTCAACGAATGAGTACAGTCAACACATGAACCTTTATGTTATATTGATAAAGATGTAAATTTTATTGTTAAAATATTTCGTTCAACACATGACTAATCTCAACGAATGAGTACAGTCAACACATGAACCTTTATGTTATAATATTCTTTATTGTCTAAATTGGAATGAGGCCCAATCAATCACCATATAATGTTAATTATATGGATTTTCATACATCACATGTATATAACAGCATTGAAAAATAATCAACCATCAACCAAAGTGCACTACACTGTATAAGCATCAAATATAGATATCTAACGCTTATAACAGCCTGTCAATCAATCGATCGACATATTTAATCAATCAGGATATGTGAACTTCAAATTTCATCCCAAAACCCGTGTGGGGTTTCAAATAATCAAACACAGATTTTATCTGTGCAGTTGGGCGATGTGTAAAATTTATCGACCCAATCAATATTGGTCAAATCAGTCTACATAAACAAACCGTCCGGTTTGTAAATGAATATTTATTTATTCACATTCACTATATTTATATTCACGTCAAAAATTATATTTTTAACGATAAAACATTTTATTTTAACATATGAATTTCTATTCAGTTCATTCTTTAAATAAAATGATATTTTATTTTTCTAACTTATTTTAGGAAATTTCGGCGGTATAACGGCACGATACTAGAAACGGGACGAGGCCTAGCCTTATCCCCGGTTTAGTGAAGGCCCACGCCATTCACACATCAATTAATCCATTCCATTTCACCAAACAACTCAATTTCAATCAAATAATCTAACTAATTTTTGCAATCAAACAAACAAGTCCATGGTCTGTGGACGATTGTGTCGGGTGCTACTAAACACCGTCTGCATCCTAGTATATATATATATAACTAGAAAAGGAAAATTTGAGTGAGAAGTTCTCACCGATAGCTATCCAATCATCTTGACTCTTCTTTTGTAGAAGTCTTCGTCGTTCTCGCCTTTTGTCGCTTTCGTTGCTCGTAGCCACTACATATATAAAAATCGAATTTTTACTTCGCTATTCAATATATAAAAATCGAATTTTTACTTCGCTATTCAATATATAAAAATCGAATTTTTCTAACGCTACTATCTATACAAAGATTTCGCCTTTTCTAATGTATCATTATAAAAATCACATTTTTATTTTTCTACACATATAAAGATGATATTTCTAATATTCCTATCATGTAAAAATTATATTTTTAATTCTCTACATAAACAAAAATCATATTTTTACATCTTCTATATAGTAAAGATTTTATTTTTAATACTTTAGAAATATAAAAATCATATTTTTATTACTTTAAAAATATAAAAATCATATTTTTAATTCATTACATATGTAAAAATCACGCCTTTCTCCATTTAAAAATATCGTCTTTCTTCCTAAAAAAAAATCTAATCTTTTCTATTGTAAAAAATCTTATCACTGATTTTTATTCCTATTATAAAATAAAAACTGATATATTTAATTAATTAATTAATTAAAATTACCTTATTTCGACGCTGTATCGTTCCTGTCTTCTCGAATTGCTCCAGGTTCAAGCTGCTCCTTCGAAAACGGCGGCCCTTAGGGCTTCAAATCGCTCTAGCATAGGACCACCGGAATCAGATCGACGGTGGCCACATCATCGGCCTAAGGACGCGCCACCACTGGCCAGATGCTCGATGACCTCGAGGTTGCCGGACGCGGAGGCTGGCGAAGGGTGAAGTCGCGATTCAAATTGGTTTTGAGTGGAGCGGGTTCGAGAGGAATGGGGAAGGGGATCGACATCGCCGTTGTGGGCGCGGTGGCGCGAGGTCAGGCGTGGAGGAGCGGAGCGAAGGTGAGGCGACGACCGCCATTTTCTGATTCGCGAAATTGATTTGAGGGGGGGGGGGTCTGACCAGAGAAATGAAAAGGAGGGGGCTTTATATTTATTTTATTTATTTATTTTCCTTTTTTCCTCAAAAAGCAACTTTTATTTTCGACCTCGAAACGAGACCCACCGCCTGCCGTCCATAGCTAATTACCCCCATTCCGAACACAATGGGATATGTATCGCAAGCTGATTTGATCGTTTCGATCAGTTTCCGTTAAATTTACATTTAAATCATTATGTTGAATTTTAAACGTACATTTCAAATTACCGGGGTCACATACGGACTCGAAAAATTCCCGAAAAATATTTTCTAGCTTCGTATTGACGATACGGTCCTAACAAAACTAGTTTCGTCGAATTCTGAGACCGTTTGAAAAATGGCCATTTTCCAGTCAATTAAAATCAACTGAAACTGGTCAAACGTGTTTTCCTTTGCCACGCTCACATGTTGATTCGAAAAATTATGAAATTTGGAATCTAGCAATAATTTGACATCTCGGACCCAACAAAAGTGGTTTCGTCGAAATCCGAGGTCGTTTGCAAAATTCCCATTTTTAAGGGCATGAATTCCATAGCGACTATTCAGAATTTTCAACTGGACACATCTTTTGATTCCCGCTATGAAATTTTGATTTTTCGGATTCGTTAGAAAGATATTATCAATTAGATTCTAATGTTTTTGGTTTCACTAAAATCCGGTTTGTTTTGCACCCGGTACATTCAATTGAAGTTTGAAATCGAATTATCGAACTACCGCGCCATTTCCATTTCTATTATAATTATATATAATTATTTATATTCTAACGACGATGTATATAATATATACGTCGAATTATATTCAAAATAAATTTTTCGTCGATATGATTTAAAATAATCTATTTTAAATATTCAAAATTCGCTAAAATTGCCAAAATAAAAATTTTAAACTGGCCCAGATTTTCCGGGTTATTACAATCTCCCCCACATAAAACTTTTCGTCCCTGAAAAGGAACAAAGTCGAAAGTGGTTTGATTAATCAACTCTACGTTCGATCTGGCTTCCATTCTCCAACTTTTCAGTTTCTGAGAATTTTCAAATTTTCAAAAAATTTGGCTAACACCCTAAATTTTCGAAAAATTTCGCCATAACCTCCCCTGCACCGGGAGCCACGGGAAAATCCCGAAATTGCCATATAGGCCTTCTGATCTCAAAAAGAAAAAGAAAAAGAAAAAGCCAAGCGGCTCATAAAATCATCATCACCCAAACAAAACAGTAAATTATGTAGTAAATTATGTAGTAAACATGTACCTATTTGTCGGGCAAACAAATTTTATTCTCTGCTCTAGCCTCCTTGCTATGACCTGTTCAATGTAAGTATATGTATATGCAAGCAAATGCGACCAATTTTCAATACAATTCAATATTTGATTCTATTAGGCTAAACGGTTCAAAAATTAACAAACAAATAAACAAACAACACAATCATCAATCAATTAGTGAATTAACGTTTCAAATTCATAATTTTGATATATATACAGAAAATCATGTTTTCATGCCAATTCACAACAATGTGTTCTAGCTATATTGGTTTTGGTTCTCACACCAGTCTAATGGAAATATATAAAAATTACACCTTCGAAACACGAAAATAAATATTGGTGATGGCGCGCCATCATCAGAATCATGTCCGGGCGACTAGAGTGTGGTTCTATATCTATCTAATATATTAAAACTTCGAATATACGTTCATGACGCGTATATGCAAAACCTTTATATACTAGATTGTCCATATCAATATAAATAAATATTTAAATACGTATAAAATGGTTTAAATTTTCAAAACAAAATTGTTCTCATTTGAAAAATATACTCTTCACACTCGTTCTAGGATACTACTGATCCTATCTCTAACGAGTCATTCTAATTGGATATTACTAATCCAATGTCTGATGAATTCTTTCGTATGGTTTTAATGTGTCTTGTTCTCGAGCTCTGTAAACCAAAGCTCTGATACCACTGTAAGAACCCGTTTCTTCCCCGTTAAGGAAAGGGCGGATACTTTGAGAACAACACACAAATGAACGCAGACGGAAGAACATTTCATTGCTATTACAACAATTCCATCAGATACAAGAATATACAGAGTATAATTGAGTAAATTACATTCGATAAATATCAGAGATTACAATAAATTACATAGCAGCGGAAAAAATAATACAAAGCACAACTGAAGGTGATATACGGATACAGAGCTTTCCGGATATCATTCCAGCTGTAAACCAGGATCCTGTGAATATAAATCTGCAAAACCAAAACTACTAGCTGCCCGTGTGGAAAATAGAGGCACCCAGAGTTTAGGTTAAAACAATAAACTCCAGGTCAGTCATGTGACTGGTGTGAGAACTAAAACAGTTATTTAAAACTTTACTTTAAAAGAGAGTAATTCAAGGGACCACGCCGTATAACACGGAACGGGTTTCCTCCCAAGAATACCAGTGCATAGGACAAATAGCGCAATGCTAAATAAAGGAAAATGAAGCTGTTATAAGACCCAGGTCCCATCACACAATGCAACGCAAGCCGGAGGATAGGGTTTTACCTTATAACAGCCAAACATGCTTGATACGTTGAAAACAAATCATTTGATACTATAATAGGTGCATAGTGTCAAAACAATTTCAATCATAAATACAAATCATAGACGGCATGAGTGCCCCATCCCACTATGTCGCCATACTAGGCTCTACAAATAAAGCCGAAATACACGTATTGGAAATTGGATTTCCGTCATGAGTCGAGGCAAGGGGCAAGCTCCTCTCCACGTTCGAGACACTCTAGCAAATGCCTCAGGGTTACGCACTCTGGGCAACCCCTGGATCTTCAGGGCCGGTCCTCACTTACGTTAGAGGATTAATTATGCCTGAACACACGTTTCCCGGTCCTTACAGACCTAAAATCGAGGCGCCTCATTCCAACAACCACAAAGGTGAAAAGTATATAAATGTCAGGGCTGGTAAGTCACTGACACCACCAAAGCTAGAAAGAAACGTCGTGCTCTCCCTGCAGTCCGTATCCCGTTTTTAACTCATACCGAGGTGTGAGGCTCACGAATTCACATTATACACAAAGCTATCACGTAGGTGTGCTTTGATCATCAACCACAAGACTTTTCTTTTCAACAGAAGCCTTGATCATTGCATCTTAGCGTGCCACACAGGCAATTCATGCCATGCGACTGATGTCCATCGATATACAACCTCTGAGCACGTACGTCTCAGAGAAGGGCGTTAAGCAAAAGAATAAATTCTCCGCCGCCAAACAGATGTATATTTAATAGAAATCAATCAACACAGAATAAAATCCAATGTCAGACACACAATCCATTTACAAGTCCGTTCTGGGTCTGAAAGGAACCGGAGGCACTTTCCTCGCATATCCATCCATCTCCAAGTACGTCTGGACGACCACCAACTATTTCCATCCTCTTGGGTGTACAGCCCAATCAGGATCGTCAGTAATTATCCAAACGATGTGAAGACTTCCGGTCTTCAACCACCGTCTTCATCTTCGACATATCGTCGAATCGGTTATTCAGAATGGGTGTAAACCCGGACTTTCCGAACAACCCGCGTATATTGAAAACAAATGTTACACAAACACAACATACGCCTCATTCCAGTTTAGAATATTCCTAGGGAAAGGTTCCCATTAATTTTATCCAAGATAAATTCTTTAAAATTTATCCTTTAATCTTCCTTTGGATGTCATTTCAAACCAAATTATGGTTTTCTAAATTAGTCGAGATTAGCGAACCACACCGAAGTAATTATTTATTTTATTTCCCAATCCCAACCTATTCATCCCATGAAGAAAAACTGGTAATACTCCATATCTAACACCACGGTGTTATCGGTAAAATTAATTACCATTTCACGTTCAAATCTAATTAAAGATTTAACTATCGCTTTGGAGCAAAACTGGTAATACTCCGTTCTCGCACACTTTCTAAATTTGATAATTTAGATTATAGATTCACATTTCAATCTGATTGCAGATTCATTAAAATTCCTTTTACTGGGTTAAAGAACTAGGTGTTATTTAAAACACAGTTCACGACAAACCCAAATCACATTCTATTTGTTATCGGGTTAAAGAACTAGTGTTGTTTAAAACACAGTTCACGATAAACCCACAAATCAATTCTAGTTCAACTCAAATCAAATATATTAGGAATTCTAATTATTTAAAACCGCTTTTTAAATCTAATTTATTTATTTAAAAATAATTGGGTTTTAAATTTAGTTCAAAACTAGTTCATTTCGATAAAAATCTATTTTTATCTTTTCAAATATGGAGTTTTTCACCCCAATTTTTCTCAAATCACTTCTTATGATTTTACACTAATTATTGATATTTTTACTAATTTTATCAAGGCCCGTACAGTCGATTTCCATCAACGACCATCGAACTGCACTTACAGCAACCTTTTTCGAATTTGATTTGGACGTATCTCCAAATCCAACCGTTAGATTTCCAATTTCTAATATTTGTTAGAAAGCTCTTTTCGATACGAACCCAACGGTTCCGGTTTTAGGAGAATCCGACGGTCGGATCTCCCGTAATGTCCGTTTGAAATAAATGGTCGAAATTCACGAACTGCCGCGGCGCGGCGCGTTCTATTCAGGCCATTATATTATATATATAATATATATTTCGTCGATTTCTAGTTAAAACGAATTATATAAATAGTTTTAAATTCGTTTCAAAAGCAATTTCAACTTCCATCTCAATTCAAATCAAAATTGAATTCTTCTTTATAAATTCGTTTTAAAATTCATTTCTATTCAATTCAAATTTCTATTCAATTTGAATTCATTTGATTCGCTTTCAATTCAATTTGAATTCGTTTCCAATTCAATTCAATTCCAAAGTCGTTTTCTATTCGATTCAATTCAAATTGGTTTTCTATTCGATTCAATTCAAATTGGTTTTCTATTCGATTCAATTCAAATCAAATTCGTTTTCTATTCAAATCAAATTCGTTATATATTCAATTGAAATCAAATTCGTTTTATATTCAATTCATTTCGAAATCGTTTTCAATTTAATTCATATCAAATTCGTTTTCTATTCAAATCAAATTCGTTATATATTCAATGGAAATCAAATTCGTTTTATATTCAAATCAAATTTCAATTCAATTTGATTTCACTTCAATTCGTTTTCAATTCGAATTTGTTTTCAATTCAATTCGAATTGGTTTTATATTCAATTCGAATTGGTTTTATATTCAATTCATTTCGAAATCGTTTCATATTCAATTCATAATGAATGAAATCGATATAAATATCGTTCACGTCAAGATGGCGTCAATCTAACCAACACGGCTTCATATATTTCTATTTTCAAATAATCTATTCAACAAATGAATATTTATTTTTGTCAACACACGACTAATCTCAACGAATGAGTACTGTCCACGTGTGACTATTTTTGTTATTTAATATATTTCATAAAAATTAAGGTATCTATCGTTTGATATTGAATCAGACTCCAACCGTAATTTAGTGAGAGAACGATTTCCTGAATATTAACCCCGAAGGTCGAAACCAACATCAGATTAATATCCAGGAGACCACTCATCTCATCTATTTTCCAGCCGATTTCTAATTCTATATATGATAAAGATGTAAATTTTATTATTAAAATATTTCGTTCAACACATGACTAATCTCAACGGATGAGTACAGTCAACACATGAACCTTTATGTTATATTGATAAAGATGTAAATTTTATTGTTAAAATATTTCGTTCAACACATGACTAATCTCAACGAATGAGTACAGTCAACACATGAACCTTTATGTTATATTGATAAAGATGTAAATTTTATTGTTAAAATATTTCGTTCAACACATGACTAATCTCAACGAATGAGTACAGTCAACACATGAACCTTTATGTTATAATATTCTTTATTGTCTAAATTGGAATGAGGCCCAATCAATCACCATATAATGTTAATTATATGGATTTTCATACATCACATGTATATAACAGCATTGAAAAATAATCAACCATCAACCAAAGTGCACTACACTGTATAAGCATCAAATATAGATATCTAACGCTTATAACAGCCTGTCAATCAATCGATCGACATATTTAATCAATCAGGATATGTGAACTTCAAATTTCATCCCAACACCCGTGTGGAGTTTCAAATAATCAAACACAGATTTTATTTGTGCAGTTGGGCGATGTGTAAAATTTATCGACCCAATCAATATTGGTCAAATCAGTCTACATAAACAAACCGTCCGGTTTGTAAATGAATATTTATTTATTCACATTCACTATATTTATATTCACGTTAAAAATTATATTTTTAACGATAAAACATTTTATTTTAACATATGAATTTCTATTCAGTTCATTCTTTAAATAAAATGATATTTTATTTTTCTAACTTATTTTAGGAAATTTCGGCGGCATAACGGCACGATAGTAGAAACGGGACGAGGCCTAGCCTTATCCCCGGTCTAGTGAAGGCCCACGCCATTCACACATCAATCAATCCATTCCATTTCACCAAACAACTCAATTTCAATCAAATAATCTAACTAATTTTTGCAATCAAACAAACAAGTCCATGGTCTGTGGACGATTGTGTCGGGTGCTACTAAACACCGTCTGCATCCTAGTATATATATATATAACTAGAAAAAGAAATTTTGAGTGAGAAGTTCTCACCGATAGCTATCCAATCATCTTGACTCTTCTTTTGTAGAAGTCTTCGTCGTTCTCGCCTTTTGTCGCTTTCGTTGCTCGTAGCCACTACATATATAAAAATCGAATTTTTACTTCGCTATTCAATATATAAAAATCGAATTTTTACTTCGCTATTCAATATATAAAAATCGAATTTTTCTAACGCTACTATCTATACAAAGATTTCGCCTTTTCTAATGTATCATTATAAAAATCACATTTTTATTTTTCTACACAAATAAAGATGATATTTCTAATATTCCTATCATTTAAAAATTATATTTTTAATTCTCTACATAAACAAAAATCATATTTTTACATCTTCTATATAGTAAAGATTTTATTTTTAATACTTTAGAAATATAAAAATCATATTTTTATTACTTTAAAAATATAAAAATCATATTTTTAATTCATTACATATGTAAAAATCACGCCTTTCTCCATTTAAAAATATCGTCTTTCTTCCTAAAAAAAAATCTAATCTTTTCTATTGTAAAAAATCTTATCACTGATTTTTATTCCTATTATAAAATAAAAACTGATATATTTAATAAATTAATTAATTAAAATTACCTTATTTCGACGCTGTATCGTTCCTGTCTTCTCGAATTGCTCCAGGTTCAAGCTGCTCCTTCGAAAACGGCGGCCCTTAGGGCTTCAAATCGCTCTAGCATAGGACCACCGGAATCAGATCGACGGTGGCCACATCATCGGCCTAAGGACGCGCCACCACTGGCCAGATGCTCGACGAGCTCGAGGTTGCCGGACGCGGGGGCTGGCGAAGGGTGAAGTCGCGATTCGAATTGGGTTTGAGTGGAGCGGGTTCTAGAGGAATGGGGAAGGGGATCGACATCGCCGTTGTGGGCGCGGTGGTGCGAGGTCAGGCGTGGAGGAGCGGAGCGAAGGTGAGGCGACGACCGCCATTTTCTGATTCGCGAAATTGATTTGAGGGGGGGGGGGGTCTGACCAGAGAAATGAAAAGGAGGGGGCTTTATATTTATTTTATTTAGTTTTTTCCTTTTTTCCACAAAAAGCAACTTTTATTTTCGACCTCGAAACGAGACCCACCGCCTGCCGTCCATAGCTAATTACCCCCATTCCGAACACAATGGGATATGTATCGCAAGCTGATTTGATCGTTTCGATCAGTTTCCGTTAAATTTACATTTAAATCATTATATTGAATTTTAAACGTACATTTCAAATTACCGGGGTCGCATACGGACTCGAAAAATTCCCGAAAAATATTTTCTAGCTTCGTATTGACGATACGGTCCTAACAAAACTAGTTTCGTCGAATTCTGAGACCGTTTGAAAAATGGCCATTTTCCAGTCGATTAAAATTAACTAAAACTGGTCAAACGCGTTTTCCTTTGCCACGCTCACATGTTGATTCGAAAAATTATGAAATTTGGAATCTAGCAATAATTTGACATCTCGGACCCAACAAAAGTGGTTTCGTCGAAATCCGAGGTCGTTTTCAAAATTCCCATTTTTAAGGGCATGAATTCCATAGCGACTATTCAGAATTTTCAACTGGACACATCTTTTGATTCCCGCTATGAAATTTTGATTTTTCAGATTCGTTAGAAAGATATTATCAATTAGATTCTAATGTTTTTGGTTTCACTAAAATCCGGTTTGTTTTGCACCCGGTACATTCAATTGAAGTTTGAAATCGAATTATCGAACTACCGCGCCATTTCCATTTCTATTATAATTATATATAATTATTTATATTCTAACGACGACGTATATAATATATACGTCGAATTATATTCAAAATAAATTTTTCGTCGATATGATTTAAAATAATCTATTTTAAATATTCAAAATTCGCTAAAATTGCCAAAATAAAAATTTTAAACTGGCCCAGATTTTCCGGGTTATTACAATACTACTGATCCTATCTCTAACGAGTCATTCTTATTGGATATTACTAATCCAATCTCTGATGAATTCTTTCATATGGTTCTAACGTGTCTTGTTCTCGAGCTTCGAAACCAAATCTTTGATACCAAATGTAACGAAAAGGAATTTCGCTCGAACCGTATCGATCGCTAAACCGACCAAGACCGTTCGAAACCTCTGATTGTTTTGAGAACACGACACATCAGAATGCAAACTGAAGAACCTTTCATTGTTAATTACAACAATTCATCAGAATACAAGAATATACAGGGTATAAACTATATATTACACATTTACTACATATCAGAGATTTAAATACATTACTACAGCGGAAAACAATAATACAATACACAACTGAAAGAGATATATGGATACAGAGCTTTCCGGATATCGTTCCAGATGTAAGCCAGGTTCCTGTGAATATAAATCTACAAAACCAAAACTACTAGCTGCCCGTGTCGAAAATAAGGGCACCCAGAGTTTAGGTTAAAACAATAAACTCCAGGTCAGTCATGTGACTGGTGTGAGAACTAAAACTAGTTATTTAAAGCTTTACTTTAAATCAGATATATCAAGGGACCACGCCGTATAATACGGAACGGGTTTCCTCCCAAGAATACCCGTGCATATAACAAAACAGCACAATGCTTTTTGGAAAAATGAAGCTATTATAAGAACCAGGTCCTATCACACAATGCAATGCAAGCCGGGGGATAGGGTTTTCCCTTATAATAGCCAAACATGCTTGGTACATTTAAAACAAATCATTTGATACTATTAAAAGTGCATAGTGTATAAAACAAATTCAAATCATAAGTATCAATCATAGAAGGCATGGGTACCATATATCATTTCGCCATACTAGGCTCTACAATCAAAACCGCAAAGTCACGTATTTGGAAATTGGATTTCCATCTATGAACCGAGGCAAGGGATCGTCCTCACCGGCTTTGAGACTCTCTAGCCCGAGCCTCAGGGTCAGAGCGCATCGACCCTTGGATAGTCAGGGCCGGTCCACAGATGTGGATTAAAATGCTTGAACACTGCGTTTCCCCGCTTTTTGGGGTGTAAATGAGCCAAATGACTCCATCGGCTCCACATAGTCACCGATATATCCGAGGTGCCACGCAACAGCAACAACCACACAGGTGAAAATAATATAAATGTTAGGGCTGGTAGGTCACTGACACCACCTTAGCTAGAAGGAAATGCATGCCCTCTCTGAGGTCCTCTCCCGTTTCTGGTTCACAACCGAGGTGTGAGGCTCGCGAATCAACGTTACACAAAGCTATGCCACATAGGTGATGCTTTGATCATCAACCACAAGATTTTGCTTTTCAACAGAAGCCTTGATCAATTGCCAGTTAGGCATGCCACATAGGAAATTCACTACATGCGATTGATATCCATCAACCTATAACACCTGAGCTCGTACGTCTCATAGAAGAGCGTTAAGCAAGAGAATACGTTCTCCGCCGCCAAACAGATATATATTTAATAGAAATCAATCAATAAGAATAAAATCCATTATCAGATGCACAATCCATTTACAAGTTGGTTCTGGGTCTGAACGAAACCGGAGGCACCTTGTACCTCGCATATCCATCGATCTCCAAGTACGTCTGGACGATCACCAACTGATTCCCTCCTCTTGGTTGTACAGCCCAATCAAGATCATCAGTAATCACCCAAACGATGTGAAGACCTCCGATCTTCGACCACCGTCTTCATCCTCGACACCAAGTCGAATCAGTTATTCAAAATTGGATAAACCCAGTCTTTTTGAATAACTCGCGTATATAATAAACAAGTGTTGCACAAACACAACATACGCCTCATTCCAATTCAGAAGATTCTTTTATTCAAATATTCTTATATTTTGGGATTGGTTCCCATTAATTTTATCAAAGATAAATTCTTTAAATTTATTCTTTAATCTTCTTTTGAATATCAATTCAAATTATTCGGGATTAGCGAACCACACCGAAGTAATCATTTATTTTATTTCCCAATCCCAACCAATTCATCCCATGAAGTAAAACTGGTCATACTTCATATCTAACACCATGGTGTTATCGGTAAGCTCAATTACCATTTCACGTTCAAATCTAATTAAAGTTTAACTATCGCCTGGAGCAAAACTGGTGATACTCCATTCTCGATTATTTCAATCTAATTAAAGATTCATTAAAACTCCACTTGGTTTTAATCTTCCCAATAATCACTATCAATGATTATTAAACTTGGGAAATCACAACCTGTCTTTAACTGGGTTAAAGAGCCAATGTCATTTAAAACACGGTTCACGATAAACCCAAAAATCAATTCAAATTCCAATCCAATTAAATATCATTTAATTGTTATACTTCATTAAATCTAAATAAAAAGATTTAATCTTTTTCTCAACTGGGTTTAAGAACAGTGTTTATGAAGACACCATTCACGACAAACCCAAATCCCATTTGATGTTAAATACAAGGCTCTGAATAGAAAATATATCGGCTTATATTCAATATCAAATTCTACAACTAACAAATATCGTATTGGAAATAACGATATAAATATATCTTTCAAATTTCCATAACAATATCTGTATAATCATGAAATCCAACATCGAAATATTCCAAAGACAATTTCGATTCAAATCCATTACAATTCGATTATTGGAAATTCTGGTTATTTTCAAAACCATTTCAAATCCACTTTATTTAATTTAAAAATAATCGGAATTATAATTCTAGTTCAAAACTAGTTCATTTCGATAAAAATCTATTTTTATCTTTTAAAATTTGGATTTTTTTTCATCCCAATTCTTCACAAATCATTTCTAATGATTTTACACAAATTATTACTATTTTTAATAATTTTATCAAGGCCCGTACAGTCGATTACCATCAATGGCCATCGAACTGCACTTACAACGACCTTTTCCAAATTTGATTTGGACATAATTGCAAATCCAATTGTTAGATTTCTAATTCCGAATATTCGTTAGAAAGCACTTTTCGATACGACCGGTTTTAGGAGAATCCGACGGTCGAATCTCCCGTAACGTCCATTCGAAGTCAATGGTCGAATTTCGCGAACTGCCGCGGCGCGGCGCGTTCTATTCAGGCCATTATATTATATATATATAATATTTATTTCGTCGGTTTACTTTCAAAACGTATTTTATAAATTGTTTTAAATTCGTTTTTGAAACGATTTTAACTTCATATTCAATTTCGAATCAAAATTGAATATTCCACATCATCGATGTACAAATGATAATATTTTCAAAACATTGTATTTTGAAATTATTTCCTTTTCTATATTCACTTTAAAAACAAATATAATCGATATAAATATCGTTCGCGTCAAAATGGTGCATATCTAACTAACACGGCTTCATATATTTCAATAACTTCGTTATTCTATTCAACAAATGAATATTTTCTTCAACACATGAATATATATTTTATCCAACACATGAATTTATATTTTATTCAACACATGAGTATTCTTCTATTCAACACATGAATTTATATTTTATTCAACACATGAATATATATTTTATTCAACACATGAATTTTCTTCTATTCAACACATGAATTTCTATTTTATTCAACACATGAATATATATATTTTATTCAACACATGAATTTTCATACTACTCAACACATGAATTTTCTTACTATTCAACACATGAATTTTCTTACTTTCAACACATGAATTTCCTTACTATTCAACACATGAATTTTCTTTTATTTTCCAAATTGGAATGAGGCCCAATCAATCACCATATAATGTTAATTATATGGATTCCATACAACACATGTGTATAATAGCAACGATAAATAATAAACCATCATCCAGAGTGCACCACACAACAGCATAAGCATTAAATATAAATAACTAACGCTTACACAGTCTGTTAACCCATCGATTGACATATAACTAAACAATCGGGATTAGTGTACGTCAAATATCATCCCAATACCCTTGTGGGTTTCAAATCAACAAACACAGATTTTTATTTGTACAGTTGGGCGATGTGTAAAATTTATCATCCCAAGCAATATCAGTCAAATGGGTGTACATAAACAAATCGTTTGATTTGTAAATGAATATTTATTTTACTTCAACACATGAATATATATTTTATTTCAACACATGAATTTTATTCTATTCAACACATGAATTTTTTTCTATTCAACACATGAATTTTATTCTATGCAACACATGAATTTTATTCTATTCAACACATGAATTTTATTCTATTCCACCTCACAATCAATTTTCACACAAACAAATCAATCCAAACACAATCAAACAAACAAGTCATCCATGGTCTGTGGACGACGGGTGTCGGGTGCTGCTAAGCGCCGTCTGCATCCTAGTATATATTTCAACCAGAAATTAAAATAAAAGTGAGGAGTTCTCACCTAGAAGCTAAACCAAACGCTACGACTCTTCATATGTAGGAAATCTTCGTTGTTCTCCCCTTTTGTCACTTTTGTTCCCCGTATTCGCTACATATATAAAAATCACATTTTTATATTGTTGCTATGTATATAAAAAATCACATTTTTATAACTACACTATATGAATACAAATCACATTTTTATACTGCTACTATATAGATAAAATTCTATTTTTATACCGCTACTATATAGATAAAAATTCTATTTTTATACCGCTACTATATAGATAAAAATTCTATTTTTATACCAGTGTTCATATAATAAAGATAATATTTTTATAATGCTAACTTCATAATAAAAATTATATTTTTATATCGCTCTTTTAATAAAGATTATATTTTTATTTCGCTTCTCCTATAATAAAAATTATATTTTTATACCTTCTACACGATAAAGATCGAATTTTTATTTCGCTTCAAATATAAAAATCATATATTTAATCTTCACATCTAATAAAAATCATATTTTTATCATCACACTTATATAAAAATTATATTTTTATTATCTATGACTATAAATAAAAATCGTTTCTTTATCTACTAAAAAATAAATCCTTTTCTAGTTTAAAAATCAATCTTTATTATCTATAAAACTCTAAACTTTATATCCATAGAAATTTAATTTCATATAAATAACAAACAAATCTGATTTATAATTTTAAATCTAACTATACTAAATAAAAACATGGAGAAAATAAAATCAAATAAAAACTTACAGTCAAAAGGAAGGAGGGGGGCTGCTTCGCGTTTGAGGTGGGCGGAGGGTGGTGCCGTAGACCATGGCAGCGGCGTCTGCGTCTCGATCTGGGAGTTGGGGTTCATGCTGGCATCGGCGGCAGTTTTTCTCGTGTTGAGGATTGGGGCGTTCGAGTGAGGAAGGGGGAGAGGAGAATGAGGACGGAGGAGGAGAACGGGGCCAGGGGAGGATCGCCGGAGTTGGCGGAGCGTTTTGGAGGGCGGCGGTTGAATTCGAGTGGGCAAGGGCTAAATGAAGGGGAGGGTAGCAGGTTTGATTCTGATCAAGAAATGAATTGGGGAAGGGGCTTAGTGAAAAGTTTATTTATATATATATTATTATTATTTTATATTATTTTATTCCCAAACATGTGTTTTTGCATACGAACACCAAACGAGACCCAATGACTATCGCCCATAGCGCAATACCCCCATCCCGAACGGAATGGGATATGTATAGCAAGCCAGTTCGGCTGTTACGACCAGTTTCCATCAAAATCAAAATATAAATCTATATATTGAATTTGAACGCACATTTCAATTTAGCGGGGCCACATACGGACTCTAAAAATTCCTGAAAAATATTTTATTGCTTCGTATTGACGATACAGTCCTAACAAAACTAATTTCGTCAAATTCTGAGACCGTTTGGAAAATGGCCATTTTCTGGTCGATCGAAATTGACTGAAACTTTCAAAACACGTTTTACTTAGCCACGCTCACATATTGATTCAAAAAATTACGAATTTTGGAATCTAGCAATAATTTGACATCCTGGATCCAACAAAAGTGGTTTCGTTGAAAACCGAGGTCGTTTGCAAAATTTCCATTTTTAAGGGCTAGAATTCCATAGCGACTATTCTGAAATTTCAACTAGGCATAACTTTTTGTCCCCACTATGAATTTTTTATTTTTCGGATTCGTTGAAAAGATATTCTCAGGTAGATTCTAATATTTTCGGATTCACTAAAATCCGGTTTATTCTGAATACCGTACATTCATTTGAACTTTGAAATCGAAATTCAAACTACCGCGCCATTTTCAATTCCTTTTATAATTAAAATAAATTATTCATATTCTGACGTCGATCTATGTAAATATATACGTTCTAATTCTATTCAAAATAAATTTATCGTCGTTATTATTTAAAATAATCCATTTTAAATATTCAAAATTCCATAAAATAACCAAAATAAAAATTTTGAATTGGCTCAGATTTCCGGGTAATTACAATCTCCCCCACTTAAAACTTTTCGTCCCCGAAAAGGAACGAAGCTGAAAGTTGTTTAACTAATCAACTCAACTTTCATTATTTTCTTTACGGCTTAAGTTCTTCAACTTTTCAGTTTCTAAGAACCTTTCAAATTTTTCAAAAATTGGGCTAACACCCAAAATTTTCGAAAAATTACGCCATAACCTCCCCTGCACCGGGGACTTCGGGATAATTCAAATAGCCTCCCATGGCCCTCACCAATCCAAAAAGAAAAAGAAACAGCCAATCGGCTCATAAAATCATCCAAAACCCAAGAAATACAATAAACATGTACCTATTTGTTGGGCAAACAATTTTATTTCTCTTCTCTAGCCTCCTTGCTATGACCTGTTCAATGTAAGTACATGTATATGTATGCAAATGCGACAAATTTCAAATACAATTCACTTTTTGGTTCAATTTGGCCAAAGGTTCAACATTTAATTAATCAACCAATAATCAAACAACACAATCAGCAATCAATTAGTTGATTATCTTTTCAAATTCATAACTTTGATATATAGTCCAAAAATCAGATTTTTGATGCCAAATCACAACAATAAGCCCAATCTTGTTTTGGTTCTCACACCAGTCAATTGGAAATGTATAGAAATCACATTTTCGAAACACGAACATAAACTACTGATGCTGACATGTCAATCACCAGTATCATCAGAGTCATCTACGGGCAACTAGAGTGTGATCCTATATCTATCGAATATATTTGAGGCTTCAAATACACGTGGATCAGACGTATATTAAAATCTCTATATACTCGATTGTCCAAATCAATTTAAAATAAATATTCAAATACGAATAATAAAGTTTAAATTTTCAAAACAAAACTTGTTTTCAATTTTATTTTTAAAACATCACTCTTCACACTCATTCTAGGATACTACTGATCCTATCTCTAACGAGTCATTCTTATTGGATATTACTAATCCAATCTCTGATGAATTCTTTCGTATGGTTCTAATGTGTCTTGTTCTGGAGCTTTGTAAACCAAAGCTCTGATACCAAATGTAACGAAAAGGAATTTCGCTCGATCCGAATCAATCGCTAAATCGACCAAGATCGTTCGAAACCCCTGATTGTTTTGAGAACACGACACATCAGAACGCAAACAGAAGAACCTTTCATTGTTAATTACAACAATTCATCAGAATACAAGAATATACAGGGTATAAACTACATATTACACATTTACTACATATCATAGATTTAAATACATTATTGCAGCGGAAAAAAAATAATACAAGACACAACTGAAAGAGATATACGGATACAGAGCTTTCCGGATATCGTTCCAGCTGTAAACCAGGTTCCTGTGAATATAAATCTGGAAAACCAAAACTACTAGCTGCCCGTGTCGAAAATAAGGCACCAAAGTTTAGGTTAAAATAATAAAATCCAGGTCAGTCATGTGACTGGTGTGAGAACTAAAACTAGTTATTTAAAACTTTACTTTAAATCTAATATATCAAGGGACCATGCCGTATAACACGGAACGGGTTTCCTCCCAAGAATACCAGTGCATATAACAAAACAGCGCAATGATTTTTGGAAAAATGAATCTATTATAAGACCCAGGTCCTATCACACAATGCAACGCAAGTCGGGGGATAGGGTTTTCCCTTATAATAGCCAAACATGCTTGGTACGTTTAAAACAAATCATTTGATACTATTATAAGTGCATAGTGCATAAAACAACTTCAAATCATAAGTATCAATCATAAACGGCATGGCTACCATATATCATGTCGCCATACTAGGCTCTACAATCAAAACCGCAATGTCACGTATTTGGAAATTGGATTTCCATCTATGAACCGAGGCAAGGGATCGTCCTCACAAGCTTCGAGACACTCTAGCCCAAGCCTCAGGGTCAGAGCACATTGACCCTTGGATCGTCAGGCCGATCCACCGATGTGGATTAAAATGCTTGAACCCTGCATTTCCCCGCCCTTTGGGGCGTAAATGAGCCAAATGACTCCATCGGCTCCACATAGTCACCGATATATCCGAGGCGCCTTGCAACAGCAACAACCACACAGGTGAAAATAATATAAATGTCAGGGCTTATAGGTCACTGACACCACCCTAGCTAAAAGGAAACGCATGCCCTCCCTGAGGTCCTCTCCCGTTTCTGGTTCACAACCGGGGTGTGAGGCTCGCGAATCAACGTTACACAAAGCTATGCCACACAGGCGGTGCTTTGATCATCAACCACAAGACTTTGCTTTTCAACAGAAGCCTTGATCAATTGGCACTTATGTAATAACCCGGAAATCCGAGCCAATTTAAAATTTTTATTTTGGCGAATTTAGCGAATTTTGATTATTTAAAATGAATATTTTAAATAAAAACAACGAGAAATTTATTTTGAATAGAATTCAAAAGTATATATTTATATAGCTCGATGTTGGAATATAAATAATTATTTATATATATAAAAGGAATTGAAAATGGCGTGGTAGTTTGATAATTCGATTTCAAAATTCAAATGATTGTACCGGATTCAAAATAAACCGGATTTTAGTGAAACAAAAAATAATGAAATCTAATCGAGAATATCTTTCCAATGAATCCGAGAAATAAAATTTCACAGCGGGAATCAAAAGATATGTCCAGTTGAAAATTCTGAATAGTCGCCATGGAATTTCGGCCCTTAAAATGGCAATTTTGCAAACGACCTCGGATTTCGATGAAACCACTTTTTTTGGATCCGCGATGTCTAATTATTGCTAGGTTTCAAATTTCATAGTTTTTCGAATCAATATGTGAGCGTGGCAAAGGAAAACGCGTTTGACCAGTTTTAGTTGATTTTAATCGACTGGAAAATGGCCATTTTTCAAACGGTCTCAGAATTCGATGAAGTTAGTTTTGTTAGGACCGCATCATCAATACGAAGCTAGAAAATATTTTTCAGGAATTTTTAGAGTCTGTATGTGACCCCAGTAAATTGAAATGTGCGTTTAAATTCAATATACATAGATTTATATTTTAATTTGAACGAAAACTGATCGTAACAGCCAAATTGGCTTGCGAAACATATCCCATTGTGTTCGGGATGGGGGTAATTAGCTATCGACGACAGTCGTTGGGTTAGAGTTGGAATTCGTATGCAAAATCCAATTTTCACAAATTAAATAATATTAAAAAAATTAAATATAAAGGATCTCATTGGCCGGTCAAAAGGGGTCAAAACCCACTTTCTTTTCAGCGCGGTCAAACCCTAATTGGAGCCGCCTCTTCCACCGCGATAACGAACGATATTATTCGATCCATCTTCCACAATTTTCTTCAAATACACTTCGAATTAAACCTTGGTCCTTTGGGGAAATCGAAGAGCAAGTTGAGCTCTCTCCATCCCTACCGAACTGATCTTCTATCATGGAGCCTCGGGCGTGATTTTTCTTCTCCAACTCGAGCCGTTCGAGGCCATTTTCCGGCTATTCGGGGGCGGCGAGTTCATCATGGGTGGCACGCGCGAGGAGCTTGCATGGCGGGCATGGATGTGGGCTTCTCCGATCGACCTCCTATGGCCGGTGGCGCGCGTAAATCGAAGGGGAAGAGTGGAGCTTCTCAACGTGAGACCTGAACCTGGAAATGATACAGACGATGAAGAAAGGTCTTGTTTCTTTGTTGTTTATTTATTTTTATTAATGTTTTTTTTACTAATAACACTATAAAAAAATTCAGTTTTAAAAATATGAAAACATAGGAAATATTTCAGTTTTTAAAATATGAATACATAGGAAAAATTTCAGTTTTTAAAATATGAAAACATAGGAAAAAAATTCAGTTTTAAAATATGAAAACATAGGAAGAAAAGGAAGAAAAAGATTTGATTTTTCATCGCATAGGAAAGTGGTTTTTTTTTCAGTAGAGAAGGATTAGATTTTTCATGATAGAAAAATGAGATTTTTGTTGATATAACAATATGATTTTTGTTTTAAAGATAGCGTTAGAAATAAAATGTGATTTTTATATACGAAATAGCAAGGTATAAAGATTCGATATTTATATATATGATAGCAAGGTAAAGAGTCAAATTTTATATATGGAATAGCAGTATAAAAATGTGATTTTTATATGAATAGCACTAGAATAAAAATATAACCTTTATATAGGTCGTAGCGTTGTTAAAAATATAATTTTTAACATATACCGCGTGAAACAGATCTCCTTGAAAACACGGCGAAGATTTTCTACATAAGAAGAGTCGCGGCGTTTGGTTTAGCTTCTAGGTGAGAACTTCTCACTCTAACTTTTCTTTCCTAGTTAAAAATATATACTAGGATGCAGACGGTGTTTAGTAGCACCCGACACCATCGTCCACAGACCATGGACTTGTTTGTTTGGTTGTTTGGTGATTGATTAGAATATTTGTGGAATTTTGTGGTGTGAATAATGATATCGATTTGATTGATATGTGTATGGCGTGGGCCATTATTAGACCGGGGATAAGGCTAGGCCTTGTCCCGTTTCTAGTATCGTGCCGTTATGCCGCAGAAATTTTCTAAAATAAGTTAGAAAAATAAATATACCATTTTATTGAATAAATGAACTGAATAGAAATTCATGCGTTGAAAAAAAAATTTTATCGTTAAAAATATTTTTTTTAACATGTGTGTGAATGAAATAAAATATTCATTTGCAAATCGAACGATTTGTTTATGTACACTGATTTGACTGATATTGATTGGGACGATAAATTTTACACGTCCCCCAACTGCACAATTAAATTCCGTGTTTGATTGTTTGAAAACCCCACACGGGTATTGGTATGATATATGACATACACTAGTCCCAATAATTAGCTGTATGTCGATCGATTGATGGACAGACTGTTATGAGCGTTAAATATTTATATTTGATGCTTATACAGTGTAGAATGCACTTTGGATGATGGTTGATTATTCATCGTTGTTATTGTATACATGTGTTGTAGAAAATCCATATAATTAACATTATATGGTAATTGATTGGGCCTCATTCCAGTTTTGAAAAAGAAATATTTGAATAGAAATATTTGAAAAAGAAATATTTGAAACAGAATATTTGAAAATAGAATATATGAATCCGTGTTGATTAGATTGACGCCATTTTGACGTGAACGATATTTATATCGATTTTATTTGTTTTTAATGAATATTGAAAAGTGATTTCAATAATCGAATATTTTAGAAAATGAATTCGAATTGAATTGAATAGAAAAGAAATTCGAATTAAATTGAATTGAAATGAGTTAGAATTCGAATTGAAAATAAAATGAATTCGAATTGAATTGAAAATAAAATGAATTCGAATCGAATTGAAATTGAATGTAAATCAATTTGAAATGAATTCGAATTGAAAATGAATTCGAATTGAAATTGAATTGAAAACGAATTGAAATTTAATTAAAAATCGATTTGAATTGAAATCAATTTGAAATGAATTTAAAACGAATTTATAAGGAAAAATTCAATTTTGATTTGAATTTGAAATGAAGTTGAAATCGTTTTGAAAACGAATTTAAAACGATTTATAAAATTCGTTTCGAAAGGAAATCGACGAAGTATATATTATATATATAATATAATGGCCTGAATAGAACGTGCCGGGCCGCGGCAGTTCGTGAATTTCGACCATTGACTTCGAATGGATATTACGGGAGATCCGACCGTCGGATCCTCCTAAAACCGGAACCGTTGGGTTCGTATCGAAAAGATCTTTCTAACAAATATTAGAAATTAGAAATCTAACGGTTTTATGTCCAAATTAAATTTAGAAAAGGTCGCTGTAAGTGCAGTTCGATGGCCGTTGTTGGAAATCGACCGTACGGGCCTTGATAAAATTATTAAAAATAGTAATAATTTGTGTAAAATCATAAGAAATGATTTGGGAATGATTGGGATGAAAAACTCTATATCTGAAAAGATAAAAATGGATTTTTATCGAAATGAAATAGTTTTAAACTAGAATAATAATTTATTTATTTTTAAAATAAATAAATTGGATTTAAAATGGTTTTGAAAATAACCAGAATTTCCAATAATTGAATTGCAAGGGATTTGAATCGAAATTGTCTTCGGAATATTTCGATGTTGGATTTCGTGATGATACATATATTGTTATCGAAATTTGAAAGATATATTTATATCGTTATTTCCAATACGATATTTGTTGGTAATAGAATTTGATATTGAATATAAGCCGATATATTTTCTATTCAGAGCCTTGTATTTAATATCAAATGTGATTTGGGTTTGTCGTGAATGGTGTCTTCATTAACACTGTTCTTAAGCCCAGTTGAGAAAAAAGTTAAATCTTTTATTTAGATTTAATGAAGTGTACCAATTAGATGATATTTAATTGGAAATGAATTGGTATTGATTTTTGGGTTTATCGTGAACAGTGTTTTAAATAACACTTGTTCTTTAACCCGATAATTAATGGAATGTGATTTTGGATTGTCGTGAACGGTATCTTCAATAATACTGTTCTTAGACCCAACGAAGTTAAGAAAATCACAAACTAACTGGAGATTAGTTAAGTTGAATAGTTTCTGGGGTATTGATCTGATGTTGGTTTCGGCCTTCGGGGTTAATACTTAGGGAATTGCTCACTTGCTAATTTACGGTTAGGGACTAATTAAAATGTGATGTGATTTTGGGGTTTATCGTGAACAGTGTTTTAAATAACACTTGTTCTTTAACCCGATAATTAATGGAATGTGATTTTGGGTTATCGTGAACGGTATCTTCAATAATATTGTTCTTAGACCCAACGAAGTTAAGAAAATCAGAAACTAACTAGAGATTAGTTAAGTTGAATAGTTTCTGGGTTATTGATCTGATGTTGGTTTCGGCCTTCGGGGTTAATACTTAGGGAATTGCTCACTTGCTAATTTACAGTTAGGGACTGATTAAAATGTGATGTGATTTTGGGGTTTATCGTGAACCGTCTTTTAAATGACACTGATTCTTTGACCCAGTCAAAGATTAAAACTAAGTGGAGTTTTAATGAATCTTTAATTAGATTGAAAAGATCGAGAATGTAGTATCACCAGTTTTGCTCCAGGCGATAGTTAACTCTTTAATCAGATTTGAACGTGAAATGGTAATTGAATTTACTGATAACACCGTGGTGTTAGATATGAAGTATTACCAGTTTTAGTTCATGGGATGAATAGGTTGGGATTGGGAAATTAAAACAAATGATTACTTCGGTAAGGTTCGTTAATCCCGGCTAGTTTGGAGAAAATATAATTTGGTTTGAATTGACATTCATAAGGAGATTAAAGAATAAATTTAAAGAATTTATCTTTGATAAAATTAATGGGAACCTTTCCCTAAGATTGTGAAATTTAGAAACTAACTGTAGGTTAGTTAAGAAGAATTGTTTCCTGTGTATTGATCTGATGTTGGTTTCGGCCTTCGGGGTTAACATTTGGGGAATTGTTCTCTTACTAATTTACGGTTAGCGACTGATGAATTGGAATGAGGCGTATATTGTGTTTGTGTAACACTTGTTTATTATATACGCGATTTATTCGGAAAGACCGGGTTTATCCCATTCTGAATAACTTATTCGACGATTATTCGAAGATGAAGACGATGGTTGAAGACCGGAGGTCTTCACGTCGTTTGGATAATTACTGATGATCTTGATTGGGTCGTACACCCAAGAGGAGGGAATCAGTTGGTGGTCGTCCAGACGTATTTGGAGATCGATGGGTATGCGGGGTACTAGGTGCCTCCGGTTTCGTTTAGACCCAGAACGGACTTGTAAATGGACTGTGTGTCTGACATTGGATTTCATTCTGTGTGACTGATATCGGTTGCATAGAGTGGTTTGCCTGTGTGGCATGCTAAGATGCAAATGATCACGACTTCTGTTGAAAAGAAGAGTCGTGTTGTTGATGATCAAAGCACGACCTTTGTGGCATCGCTTTGTGTAGCGTTGATTTGCGAGCCTCACACCCCGGTGTGAACCAAAAACGGGAGACGGACCTCAGGGAGGACATGCATTTTCTTCTAGCTAGAAGTGGCGTCAGTGGTTTTACACGCCCTGACGAGTTTGACTTATGTGGTTGTTGCTGTTGCGAGGCGCCTCTGATATATCGGTGACTTTGTGAAGCCGATGGAGTCATTCTTTGGCTCATTGACACCCCAAAGGGTGGGGAAACGCAGTGTTCAGGAATTTTAATCCACATCGGTGGAACGGCCCTGTCGCTCCAAAGGTCACTCGAGCTCTGACCTGAGACACGGGCTAGAGCGTCTCGAATCGGTAGAGGACTATCTTTTGCCTCGGTTCACAGATGGAAATCCAATTTCCAAATACGTGATTTTGCGGTTTTAATTGTAGAACTAGTATGGCGACATGATATATGGTACCCATGCCGTCTATTATTGATACTTATGATTTGAAGTTGTTTTATACACTATGCACTTATTATAGTATCAAACAATTTGTTTTAAACGTACTAAGCATGTTTGACTATTATAAGGGAAAACCCTATCCCTCGGCTTGCGTTGCATTGTGTGATAGGACATGGGTCTTATAATAGCTTCATTTTTCCAAAAAGCATTGCGATGTTTTGTTATATACACTATTATTCTTGGGAGGAAACCCGTTCCGTGTTATACGGCGTGGTCCCTTGATATATCTGATTTAAAGTGAAGTTTTAAATAACTGTTTTAGTTCTCACACCAGTCACATGACTGACCTGGAGTTTATTGTTTTAACCTAAACTCTGGGTGCCCTTATTTTGACACGGGCAGCTAGTAGTTTTGGTTTTGCAAATTTATATTCACAGGATCCTGATTTACAACTGGAAAGATACGCGGAAAGCTCTGTATCCGTGTATTACTTCTAGTTGTGTTTTGTATTATTTTCCGCTGCAATGTATTTAAATGTAATTTAAATCTCTGATATTTCTGTGTAATATTTATTCATACTCTGTATATTCTCGTATCTGATGTAATTGTTGTAATATACAATGAAATGTTCTTCCGTCTGCGTTCTTTTGTGTGTTGTTCTCATAATATCCGCTCTTTCCTTCACGGGGAAGTTACGGGTCCTTTCAGTTGGTATCAGAGCTTTGGTTTACAAAGCTCAGAGAACAAGACACATTAGAACCATATGAAAGAATTCATCAGAAATTATATTAGTAATATCCTATAGGAATGACTCGTTAGAGATAGGATCAATAGTATCCTAGAACGAGTGTGAAGAGTATATTTTTTAAAATGAAAACAATTTTTGTTTTGAAAATTTAAACCAATTATTCGTATTTGATTGTTCATTTATATTGATTTGGACTATCAGGTATATAGAGATTTTAATATACGTCTGATCCTTGTGTATTGGAAGCCTCCAATATACTGGATGGATATAGAGTCACACCCTAGTCGCCCGGGGATAATTCTGATGATGCGGCAGCATCATCAGTAATTATGTTCGAGTGCCGAAAGCGTGGTATCTATATATTTCCATTAGATTGGTATGAGAACCAAAATTAGATGGGCCTATTGTTGTAATTTGGCACTAAAAATGTGAGTTTTGACTATATATCAAAGTTATGAATTTGAAACGATAATCAACTAATTGATTGATGGTTGGGTTGTTTGATTATCGTTTGATTAATTAAAATTTGAACCATATAGCCCAATTGAATCAAATTGTGAGTTATATTGAAAATTAGTCGCATTTGCTTGCATATACATGTACTTACATTGAACAGGTCATAGCAAAGAGGCTAGAGCAGAAGAATAAAATTGTTTGCCCGAATAATAGGTACATGTTTACCTTAAGTTACTGTTTTTGTTTGGGTGATGATGATTTTATGAGCCGATTGGCTAGCTGCTTGGTTTTTCTTTTTCTTTTTGAGATCAGAGGGCCTATATGGCAATTTCGGGATTTTCCCGGTGCAGGGGAGGTTATGGCGAAATTTTTCGAAAATTTAGGGTGTTAGCCATATTTTTGAAAAATTTGAAAAGTTCTTAGAAACTGAAAAGTTGAAGAACTTAAGCCGTAGTGAAAATACTGGAAGTTGAGTTGATTTGTAAAACAACTTTCGGTTTCGTTCCTTTTCGGGGACGAAAAGTTTTAAGTGGGGGAGATTGTAATAACCCGGAAATCCGAGCCAATTTAAAAAATTTATTTTGGCGAATTTAGCGAATTTTGATTATTTAAAATGAATATTTTAAATAAAAACGACGAGAAATTTATTTTGAATAGAATTCAAACGTATATATTTATATAGCTCGACGTTGGAATATAAATAATTATTTATATATATAAGGAATTGAAAATAGCGTGGTAGTTCGATTTCAAAATTCAAATGACTGTACCGGATTCAAAATAAACCGGATTTTAGTGAAACCAAAAATAATAGAATCTAATTGAGAATATCTTTCCAACGAATCCGAGAAATCAAAATTTCAAAGCGGGAATCAAAAGATATGTCCAGTTGAAAATTCTGAATAGTCGCCATGGAATTTCGGCCCTTAAAAATGGCCATTTTGCAAATGACCTCGGATTTCGACGAAACCACTTTTTTTGGATCCGCGATATCAAATTATTGCTAGGTTTCAAATTTCATAGTTTTTCGAATCAATATGTGAGCGTGGCAAAGGAAAACGCGTTTGACCAGTTTCAGTTGATTTAATACACTGGAAAATGGCCATTTTTCAAACGGTCTCAGAATTTGATGAAGTTAGTTTTGTTAGGACCGCATCATCAATACGAAGCTAGAAAATATTTTTCGGGAATTTTTAGAGTCTGTATGTGACCCCAGTAAATTGAAATGTGCATTTAAATTCAATATACATAGATTTATATTTTAATTTGAACGAAAACTGATCGTAACAGCCAAATTGGCTTGCGAAACATATCCCATTGTGTTCGGGATAGGGGTAATTAGCTATCGACGACAATCGTTGGGTTAGAGTTGGAATTCGTATGCAAAATCCAATTTTCACAAATTAAATAATATTAAAAAAATTAAATATAAAGGATCTCATTGGCCGGTCAAAAGGGGTCAAACCCCACTTTCTTTTCAGCGCGGTCAAACCCTAATTGGAGCCGCCTCTTCCACCGCAATAACGAACGATATTATACAATCCATCTTCCACAATTTTCTTCAAATACACTTCGAATTAAACCTTGGTCCTTTGGGGAAATCGAAGAGCAAGTTGAGCTCTCTCCATCCCTACCGAACTGATCTTCTATCGTGGAGCCTCGGGCGCGATTTTTCTTCTCCAACTCGAGCCGTTCGAGGCCATTTTCCGGCTATTCGGGGGCGGCGAGTTCGTCATGGGTGGCACGCGCGAGGAGCTGGCATGGCGGGCATGGATGTGGGCTTCTCCGATCGATCTCCTATGGCCGGTGGCGCGCGTAAATCGAAGGGGAAGAGTGGAGCTTCTCAACGTGAGAGACCTGAACCTGGAAAAGATACAGACGATGAAGAAAGGTCTTGTTTCTTTGTTATTTATTTATTTATTTTTATTAATGTTTTTTTTTACTAATAACACTATAGAAAAATTCAGTTTTAAAAATATGAAAACATAGGAAAATTTTCAGTTTTTAAAATATGAAAACATAGGAAAATTTTCAGTTTTTAAAACATGAAAACATAGGAAAAAAATTTAGTTTTAAAATATGAAAACATAGGAAGAAAAAGATTTGACTTTTCATCGCATAGGAAAGTGGTTTTTTTTTCAGTAGAGAAGGATTAGATTTTTCATGATAGAAAAATGAGATTTTTGTTGATATAACAATATGATTTTTGTTTTAAAGATAGCGTTAGAAATAAAATGTGATTTTTATATACGAACTAGCAAGGTATAAAGATTCGATATTTATATATATGATTGCAAGGTAAAGATTCGAATTTTATATATGGAATAGCAGTATAAAAATGTGATTTTTATATGAATAGCACTAGAATAAAAATATAACCTTTATATATGTAGTAGCGTTGTTAAAAATATATTTTTTAACATATACCTCGTGAAACAGATCTCCTTGAAAACACAGCGAAGATTTTCTACATAAGAAGAGTCGCTGTGTTTGGTTTAGCTTCTAGGTGAGAACTTCTCACTCTTAGTTTTCTTTCCTAGTTAAAAATATATACTAGGATGCAGACGGTGTTTAGTAGCACCCGACACCATCGTCCACAGACCATGGACTTGTTTGTTTGGTTGTTTGGTGATTGATTAGAATATTTGTGGAATTTTGTGGTGTGAATAATGATATCGATTTGATTGATATGTGTATGGCGTAGGCCATTATTAGACCGGGGATAAGGCTAGGCCTTGTCCCGTTTCTAGTATCGTGCCGTTATGCCGCTGAAATTTTCTAAAATAAGTTAGAAAAATAAAAATACCATTTTATTGAATAAATGAACTGAATAGAAATTCATGCGTTGAAATAAAATATTTTATCGTTAAAAATATAATTTTTAACATGTGTGTGAATGAAATAAAATATTCATTTGCAAATCGAACGATTTGTTTATGCACACTGATTTGACTGATATTGATTGGGACGATAAATTTTACACGTCGCCCAACTGCACAATTAAAATCCGTGTTTGATTGTTTGAAAACCCCACACGGGTATTGGGATGATATATGACATACACTAGTCCCAATAATTAGTTGTATGTCGATCGATTGATGGACAGACTGTTATAAGCGTTAAATATTTATATTTGATGCTTATACAGTGTAGAATGCACTTTGGATGATGGTTGATTATTCATCGTTGTTATTGTATACATGTGTTGTAGAAAATCCATATAATTAACATTATATGGTAATTGATTGGGCCTCATTCCAGTTTTGAAAAAGAAATATTTGAATAGAAATATTTGAAAAAGAAATATTTGAAACAGAATATTTGAAAATAGAATATATGAATCCGTGTTGATTAGATTGACGCCATTTTGACGTGAACGATATTTATATCGATTTTATTTGTTTTTAATGAATATTGAAAAGTGATTTCAATAATCGAATATTTTAGAAAATGAATTCGAATTGAATTGAATAGAAAAGAAATTCGAATTAAATTGAATTGAAATGAGTTAATATTCGAATTGAAAATAAAATGAATTCGAATTGAATTGAAAATAAAATGAATTCGAATTGAATTTAAAATAAAATGAATTCGAATCGAATTGAAATTGAATGTAAATCAATTTGAAATGAATTCGAATTGAAATTGAATTCGAACTGAAATTGAATTGAAAATGAACTGAAATTGAATTAAAAATCGATTTGAATTGAAATCAATTTGAAATGAATTTAAAACGAATTTATAAGCAAAATTTCAATTTTGATTTGAATTTGAAATGAAGTTGAAATCGTTTTGAAAACGAATTTAAAACGATTTATAAAATTCGTTTTGAAAGGAAATCGACGAAGTATATATTATATATATTTTATATATAATATAATGGCCTGAATAGAACGCGCCACGCCGCGGTAGTTCGTGAATTTCGACCATTGACTTCGAATGGATATTACGGGAGATCCGACCGTCGGATCCTCCTAAAACCAGAACCGTTGGGTTTGTATCGAAAAGAGCTTTCTAACGAATATTAGAAATTAGAAATCTAACGGTTGGATTTGGAATTATGTCCAAACCAAATTTAGAAAAGGTCGCTGTAAGTGCAGTTCGATGGCCGTTGATGGAAATCGACCGTGCGGGCCTTGATAAAATTATTAAAAATAGTAATAATTTGTGTAAAATCATAAGAAATGATTTGGGAATGATTGGGATGAAAAACTCCATATTTGAAAAGATAAAAATAGAATTTTATCAAAATGAACTAGTTTTAAACTAGAATAATAATTTATTTATTTTTAAAATAAATAAATTGGATTTAAAATGGTTTTGAAAATAACCAGAATTTCCAATAATTGAATTGGAAGGGATTTGAATCGAAATTGTCTTCGGAATATTTCGATGTTGGATTTCGTGATGATACAGATATTGTTATCTAAATTTGAAAGATATATTTATGTCGTTATTTCCAATACGATATTTGTTGGTTGTAGAATTTGATATTGAATATAAGACGATAAATTTTCTATTCAGAGCCTTGTATTTAATATCAAATGTGATTTGGGTTTGTCGTGAATGGTGTCTTCATTAACACTGTTCTTAAGCCCAGTTGAGAAAAAAGTTAAGTCTTTTATTTAGATTTAATGAAGTGTGCCAATTAAATGATATTTAATTGGAATTGAATTGGTATTGAATTGGTATTGATTTTTGGGTTTATCGTGAACAGTGTTTTAAATAACACTTGTTCTTTAACCCGATAATTAATGGAATGTGATTTTGGGTTGTCGTGAACGGTATCTTCAATAATACTGTTCTTAGACCCAACGAAGTTAAGAAAATCAAAAACTAACTAGAGATTAGTTAAATTGAATAGTTTCTGGGGTATTGATCTGATGTTGGTTTCGGCCTTCGGGGTTAATACTTAGGGAATTGCTCACTTGCTAATTTACTGTAACACCCCACCTCCGTTAAGGTCACTCACAAAGGTAATGCCTTAACTTTGGTGGAGCATTTTAGTAAACAGAACAGAATATTACAAGACAGATAAACAGTACTTGAAAAATTATAACTTTATTACAGCGGAAAACAGAAATCAGTATGGTTACATCCTTTCAAATCACAATATCAGAATTCAAGTACAAAATATCAGTCTTGTACAAAAGCCTTCAGAATGCACAGTTTAGAATCATAATCCCCACAGAAGAAGACAAGCCATACTTTAAGCACTTCAAACAGAAGGAATCCGGATCAAGCTAGAGTATTCCCTCCTTAGAAAACCTGGGGGGGAACGGAACAAAGGAGGCAAAACAACAAGGGTCAGACAAAAAGTCTGGCAAGTCCAGTGATTTTCAGTTATGAACAGATAATAATAACATGACATGAAAATAAAACTGGATGAGAGATAACCGTATCATATGTAACAGATATCAGAATGATATAAGCTATTGCTTTACACTTCTCTACACTAATACTAGTATAACAGAATTTGGTGTCACCCTAATGTCTAGACTGAAACAGAAACGGGTACAGAATAATTTCCATAGAAGAGAATGCTAGTAATGGGCCTTTACCACCCCAACAGAAACGGACAAAAACAGAATGCTAATAATGGGCCTTTACCACCCGAACAGAAACAGACAGAAACAAAATGCTTATAATGGGCCTTTACCACTCGAACAGAAACAGACAGAAACAGAAACAGATTAATCCCTACGGAAACAGAATGTAGAATTAGGTGTACACTAGTAAATGGGCCTTTACCACCCGAACAAATGGTACCACGCAGAAACAGACAGGTGTTACCACCCAACAGAAACAGACGGTACCAACAGAAGCAGACAGAACTAAGTGTACCCTAAAACCCTACCCCAAGCGATCGGCTCCCTAATACATAAATACCCTGTGTCGGCCCCACAGTAGGGTGAATCTCTCCATAAAGTGACAACCAATTGGCACAGACCTATTTACAGATGTCACGGCGTCTTACATCCAAAGAGGCAGGCTGGGATCCATGCACGCACATGACCCGGTTGGAACGCACCATCAACACCGCTCGCCATTATCAGAATGAACCGCTTATAATTAGTTCAGTAAGCGTGCCCGGACCCTACCTACTGTTGGGTCAAAGTTTTGATACCAGAAAGGGTTACTGACTAATATGGGTTCCAAACAACAGATGACACAAGTAATTCCCTTCCTATCCTTGTGTCCCCAGACTAACAGATTTCAGATTAACTTGTTTACAAGTTCAGACGTACAGAATTCAGATCAACTAGTTCACAGACAAGTTTTCAGACTAACGGATCAGATATACATATTTAACAAACTTACCGATTAACCAGTTACAGACTTACAGATTTGTCTAACTTTGTAATTGGGCATACAGATTCACGGAACAGATTTATTAAATTCATCAGTCTAGTGTGTTTAACCTTATCCGCCCAACACGTTTTAGACATTGTATTTATCTCAGATTTTCATTAATTAAATATTAATGCCCAGACCTCTCACATTAGACTGACAGTTTGCGGCTACTGGTTAGGTCGGTTGGTTCCGGGCAGATTTCTGCCGCAAACTGAGTCTAACCTCGGGTTTCAAGCACGTTATGACTAACTTCTCACATTAGAACCTATTGTTTGCGGCCACTGGATGTGCCGGGCGGTTCCGGGCAGAATTTCGCCGCAAACTCATTCTAACTTCGAGTTAGCCATGTTTATCTTTGCGGCCAATTAATTAATAATTTACCATTTATGCCCACGACTAATATACATGTCAATTATTCATAGCTAATTCAGATTATGTCAATAACAGACTGAATATATCAACTTAACAGATATAGCAGATAACAGATTTTCGCAGATTAGGCGACTTAACGGATTCAGCGGATTAAGTAATTTAGCAGATTTAGCATATAACAGATTTGGCATTTTCAGCAGACTTAGTAGATGACAGATTTGGCAGATGATTAGATCTAGCAGACTAGGCAGTAGAGCAGAACTAGCAGATTAAGCAATATAACAGAACTAGCAGATTAGGCAATATAACAAAACTAGCAGATTAGGCAAATATAGCAGAACTAGCAAATTAGGCAAATATAACAGATTTAATCATTCCTTAAAGTTTCACAAACATATCTTGCCTAATTATAAATTTGGCCTAAGTTTGCATGCTTAAATAGTTGTCATGATTCACACTATGATCATATACCCCACGTTTGCATTGAATTTACATGTCACAGATTATGGTCATAATTTACATGTCCCAATTTAGTTCAACTTGCCTAGTACAAAAGATTCACATATAAATTATACCAAATATAGCCATCGATTTCAATGCATGTCATATATTCAAAAATATCCTATTAGGTGTTATTCACATTTGATAGTTATCAAATCTTAATATAGATCTTCACACCTAAGTCATATTCTCTTTCAAATCATGAATTGTTATATAAACAATATGCCCAACAATCTAGTTATAACAGATCTTAATCCAAAATATGCGTTATGTCCAATATCTCAAGTCACATGTTAACATACCATGGTTCCTCTTCTTCCAATTCACAGAATATGCATAGATCTAAATCTAGTTTACAACCTATGTCCTTTTTCTTAAATCAGTCACAGATTAGCCATGTCCAATTATGCCACATTCATTATTTGTCCCAAACATTTTAGCGTTCGTGCGTTAATCTCTTAGGAGATTGGCGCAGGCTCGTAGTAGCCTGGTTATTGAACAGAAAGAAGAAGAGATACAGAATAAAATAGATCAGAACAGAACATACACAATCTCAAACTCAGATTTACAATCATGTCACAATTATGATTAAAGTTTATATCGGAAAATAACTGCACTTGCCTTGGTTGGACTAAAGAAAGAACTTTAATTATTGTAGAATCGTTGCAGAAGCTTTAATCTCTAGTTTGAATTGAGTTGCTTAGGTTGATGTTGATTAGCTTCTAGTTTTGATTCCAGCAGATTAGCGAGGCCATTTTTATTTTTATTTAGAACAGAGGCAGAGTAGAAGCATAATAGAATTGTGTGTAGAGAAGGCTAGGTTTGGGGCTGTTTAAATAGGTTTAGGCAGACGAATCTAGGCAGAAAACGAGACCAAATACATAAGAACGCACCCAGGCCCAAAACCAGGTTCGGGGACCAGGTCGACCCCTAGGTCGACTGCCCAGTCGACCTGGTCGGGGAGGGGGGGTCGACTGCCCAGTCGACTCCCCAGTCGACCAGGTGGGGGGGGGGGGTCGACTACCCAGTCGACTCCCTAGTCGACCTGGGTCCTGGGCGGGAAATTTCCCGCCCAGCCCTCTTCTGGGTTTGAATTCGAATTTTGAATTCGAATTTCGAGCTGTTTTCGATTCCAGAAATTCCTGAAACTTCGGAGGGTCATATCTCCCTCATACGGACTCCGATTCTCGCAAACTCGAACTCGTTTCCAAGCAGAATTCCGAGACGAACGCAATGGCACAACCCGTTTCCCTTGATTCTTATTTTAAAAATTAATTATCCTCTAATTTGTTACTTATACGTTCACAGAAAATACGGGGTGTTACATTCTCCCCTCCTTAAAGGATTTCGTCCCCGAAATCTTCAAGTTAAGAAGAATGTGTCCTACCATCCAACATCCATTTACTCAATCATCAATCACTGGCGTCCATTGTCCTTAGAAACTTCTAATGTTGTATGAACATATGCAAAGGTGTGTGTATATGTTCCTTATCTAATGCAAAGATCAGGCGGTCCACTGATTCAGTTGACCTTCTTAATGCAAATTATGCCAGTGCCATGAGTCCAACATGTATGCAAATTTTCCTATTTGATACATATCATTTCTATATGAGTGCACAACCATTCAGTCATATGCAACATCCATGTGTTGAGTCAATCATTTTGCATCCACAAAAATTTAAAAATGCTCACACATCCATATGCAGTATGAGAGTGTTTTTCGAGCCGATCTAGTGCCTAGTGTGTGTATATGCATCCACGAGCAACCACTAGCAACCACTTGCATCCACTTGCAACCATCAAACATAACATGTCTCAAACACATGTTTACACCCATTAGTTTCTACCTAAAGTTCGAAGATTCGATCGATAGGATACAGTCGAATGATGGAAGCGAGTACAACAAAAACATGGTTCCCATTAGACATGGTTCCTAAGTATCAGCCCCGAAGACCGAAACCAACATCAGATTGACACCCAGAGGATTACCCTCTTTAGACAATGTCAAAACTAGAAATCTTAACCTTATCAGAAATATTCAGATATTTACAGAATACTGGTACAAATCAGATTACCGAATGATTCTTAGGAAACTAAGCATGATAAAACCCAGAATGTATGCGTCCTACTTGACGCCTAACACAGATATCTCTCAAACCCCAACCTATCACCAGCAGATGAGTCGTAACCCCTATGGGGTTTGAGACTATAACCAGATCAGAAACAAGACTAGTATTAAAGTGCAGAGACTCGACTACAGAATCAGAATGCCATAATTGGAAAGAGTTCTAACTCAATAATCAGATAAGGAAACTAAACTCTCTACGGAAATTTTCCTACTTATATCCTATCCACCAACTATGAGAGCATTCGCCTGCCTTCCCGAAGTAGGTCATGTCCTCTGTCCTTGCCCCCGTTTCTTCGGGCAGTCCCTAGTGAAGTGTCCCATCTCACCACAGTTGAAGTGAGTGTCCTTCCTCTTTTGGCAATCCTTGTTCAGATGAGTCAAGCTTCCATAAGTAAAGCACATTTCTTTATCATCAGACTTTCTTCCTTCTTTTGTGTTTCCTTTTTGCTTACTTTGTGAACCAAGTCCATATCCATGAGTTTCTCATCCTTGGGTTGTGCTCCTTAGCCAAACTCCCTCATTCTCATCTTTACTATCCCTGTGTAACACGTTGACAAGTCCCTCGAAAGCGGCCTCCATCGCATGGAAAATCCTACAAAGCTTGAAAGAAAATTAGCCGTAGGTGAGACTACTGCGGCAACAGATGGAAGTCGGGCGCTTATTTGCCCTTTGACCGGTGTCGTAGTCTTATCAAGCCTACAAAACCATGCCGCGATGAGGTTACCTCCCAGAAAGCCGGGAGCCCCGGAGAAAGAAGGAAACAAAGATTCAAATAGAGGATCAAAAGATAGATATATGGCTTTTGGGGATTATGTTTTTCAAAAATAAGCTTTACTTTTGAAAATACTTCCTTTTAAAACCTTTTTTTGAAATAGTTTTCAAAAACTTTTTATCAAATCCGGTAACCTTCAGCTCTGATACCAAGTGTAACATCCCATCTCCATTAAGGTCACTCACAAAGGGAATGCCTTAACTTTGGTGGAGCATTTTAGTAAACAGAACAGAATATTACAAGACAGATAAACAGTACTTGAAAAATTATAACTTTATTACAGCGGAAAACAGAAATCAATATGGTTACATCCTTTCAAATCACAATATCAGAATTCAAGTACAAAATATCAGTCTTGTACAAAAGCCTTCAGAATGCATAGTTTAAAATCATAATCCCCACAGAAGAAGACAAGCCATACTTTAAGCACTTCAAACAGAAGGAATTCGGATCAAGCTAGAGTATTCCCTCCTTAGAAAACCTAGGGGGAAACGGAAGAAAGGAGGCGAAACAACAAGGGTCAGAAAAAAAGTCTGGCAAGTCCAGTGATTTTCAGTTATGAACAGATAATAATAACATGACATGAAAATAAAACTGGATGAGAGATAACCGTAACAGATGTAACAGATATAACAGAAGAACAGAATGATATAAGCTATTGCTTTACACTTCTCTGCACTAATACTAGTATAACAGAATTAGGTGTCACCCTAATGTCTAGACTGAAACAGAAACGGGTACAGAATAATTTACACAGAAGAGAATGCTAGTAATGGGCCTTTACCACCCCAACAGAAACGGACAGAAACAGAATGCTAATAATGGGCCTTTACCACCCGAACAGAAATAGACAGAAACAGAATGCTAATAATGGGCCTTTACCACCCGAACAGAAACAGACAGAAACAGAAACAGATTAATCCCTACGGAAACAGAATGTAGAATTAGGTGTACACTAGTAAATGGGCCTTTACCACCCGAACAGACGGTACCACGCAGAAACAGACAGGTGTTACCACCCAACAGAAACAGACGGTACCAACAGAAGCAGACAGAACTAAGTGTACCCTAAAACCCTACCCCAAGCGATCGGCTCCCTAATACATAAATACCCTGTGTCGGCCCCACAATAGGGTGTATCACTCCCTAAAGTGACAACCAATTGGCACAGACCTATTTACAGATGTCACGGCGTCTTACATCCACAGAGGCAGGCCGGGATCCATGCACGCACATGACCCGGTTGGAACGCACCATCAACACCCCTCGCCATTATCAGAATAAACCGCTTATAATTAGTTCAGTAAGAGTGCCCGGACCCTACCTACTGTTGTGTCAAAGTTTTGATACCAGAAAGGGTTACTGACTAATATGGGTTCCAAACAACAGATGACACAAGTAATTCCCTTCCTATCCCCGTGTCCCCAGACTAACAGATTTCAGATTAACTTGTTTACAAGTTCAGACATACAGAATTCAGATCAACTAGTTCACAGACAAGTTTTCAGACTAACGGATCAGATATACATATTTAACAGACTTACCGATTAACCAGTTCGAGATTAACAGACTTACAGATTTGTCTAACTTTGTAATTGGGCCTACAGATTCACGGAACAGATTTATTAAATTCATCAGTCTAGTGGGTTTAACCCTATCCGCCCAACACGTTTTAGACATCGTATTTATCTCAGATTTTCATTAATTAAATATTAATGCCCAGAATTCTCACATTAGACTGACAGTTTGCGGCTACTGGTTAGGCCAGTTGGTTCCAGGCAGATTTCTGCCGCAAACTGAGTATAACCTCGGGTTTCAAGCACGTTATGACTAACTTCTCACATAAAAACCTATTGTTTGCGGCCATTGGATGTGCCGGGCGGTTCCGGGCAGAATTACGCTGCAAACTCATTCTAACCTCGAGTTAGCCATGTTTATCTTTGCGGCTAATTAATTAATAATTTACCATTTATGCCCATGCCTAATATAGAGGTCAATTATTCATAGCTAATTCAGATTATGTCAATAACAGACTGAATATATCAACTTAACAGATATAGCAGATAACAGATTTTCGCAGATTAGGCGACTTAACGGATTCAGCGGATTAACTAATTTAGCAGATTTAGCATATAACAGATTTGGCATTTTCAGCAGACTTAGCAGATGACAGATTTGGCAGATGAACAGATCTAGCAGATTAGGCAGTAGAGCAGAACTAGCAGATTAAGCAATATAACAGAACTAGCAGATTAAGCAATATAACAGAACTAGCAGATTAGGCAAATATAGCAGAACTAGCAAATTAGGCAAATATAACAGATTTAATCATTCCTTAAAGTTTCACAAACATATCTTGCCTAATTATAAATTTGGCCTAAGTTTGCATGCCTAAATAGTTGTCATGATTCACACTATGATCATATACCCCACTTTTGCATTGAATTTACATGTCACAGATTATGGTCATAATTTACATGTCCCAATTTAGTTCAACTTGCCTAGTACAAAAGATTCACATATAAATTATAACAAATATAGCCATCGATTTCAATGCATGTCATTTATTCAAAAATCTCCTACTTAGGTGTTATTCACATTTGATAGTTATCAAATCTTAATATAGATCTTCACACCTAAGTCATATTCTCTTTCAAATCATGAATTGTTATATACACAATATGCCCAACAATCTAGTTATAACAGATCTTAATCCAAAATATGCGTTATGTCCAATGTCTCAAGTCACATGCTAACATACCATGGTTCCTCTTCTTCCAATTCACAGAATATGCATAGATCTAAATCTACTTTACAACCTATGTCCTTTTTCTTAAATCAGTCACAGATTAGCCATGTTCAATTATGCCACATTCATTATTTGTCCCAAACATTTTAGCGTTCGTGCGTTAATCTCTTAGGAGATTGGCGCAGGCTCGTAGTAGCCTGGCTATAGAACAGAAAGAAGAAGAGATACAGAATAAAATAGATCAGAACAGAACATACACAATCTCAAACTCAGATTTACAATCATGTCACAATTATGATTAAAGTTTATATCGGAAAATAACTGCACTTGCCTTGGTTGGACTAAAGAAAGAACTTTAATTGTTGTAGAATCGTTGCAGAAGCTTTAATCTCTAGTTTGAATTGAGTTGCTTAGGTTGATGTTGATTAGCTTCTAGTTTTGATTCTAGCAGACTAGCGACGCCATTTTTATTTTTATTTAGAACAGAGGCAGAGTAGAAGCAGAATAGAATTGAGTGTAGAGAAGGCTAGGTTTGGGGCTGTTTAAATAGGTTTAGGCAGACGAATCTAGGCAGAAAACGAGACCAGATACATAAGAATGCACCCAGGCCCAAAACCAGGTTCGGGGACCAGGTCGACTTCCCAGTCGACTCCCCAGTCGACCTGGACGGGGGGAGGGGTCGACTACCCAGTCGACCTGGGTCCTGGGCGGGAAATTTCCCGCCCAGCCAGCTTTTGGGTTTGAATTCGAATTTCGAGTTGTTTACGATTCCAGAAATTGCTGAAACTTCGGAGGGTCATATCTCCCACATACGGACTCCGATTCTAGCAAACTCAGACTCGTTCCCAAGCAGAATTCCGAGACGAACGCAATGGCGCAACCCATTTCCCTTGATTCTTATTTTAAAAATTAATTATCCTCAGATTTGTTACTTATACGTTCACAGAAAATACGGGGTGTTACATTTACGGTTAGGGACTGATTAAAATGTGATTTGATTTTGGGGTTTATCGTGAACAGTGTTTTAAATAACACTTGTTCTTTAACCCGATAATTAATGGAATGTGATTTTGGGTTGTCGTGAACGGTATCTTCAATAATATTGTTCTTAGACCCAACAAAGTTAAGAAAATCAGAAACTAACTGGAGATTAGTTAAGTTGAAAAGTTTTTGGGGTATTGATCTGATGTTGGTTTCGGCCTTCGGGGTTAATACTTAGGGAATTGCTCACTTGCTAATTTACGGTTAGGGACTGATTAAAATGTGATGTGATTTTGGGGTTTATCGTGAACCGTGTTTTAAATGACACTGATTCTTTGACCCAGTCAAAGATTAAAACTAAGTGGAGTTTTAATGAATCTTTAATTAGATTGAAAAGATCGAGAATGGAGTATCACCAGTTTTGCTCCAGGCGACAGTTAAATCTTTAATTAGATTTGAACATGAAATGGTAATTGAATTTACCGATAACACCGTGGTGTTAGATATGAAGTATTACCAGTTTTACTTCATGGGATGAATAGGTTGGGATTGGGAAATTAAAACAAATGATTACTTCGGTAAGGTTCGTTAATCCCGGCTAGTTTGGATAAACTATAATTTGGTTTGAATTGATATTCAAAAGGAGATTAAAGAATAAATTTATAGAATTTATCTTTGATAAAATTAATGGGAACCTTTCCCTAAGAATGTAAAATTTAGAAACTAACTGTAGGTTAGTTAAGAAGAATGGTTTCCTGTGTATTGATCTGATGTTGGTTTCGGCTTTCGGGGTTAACATTCGGGGAATTGTTCTCTTACTAATTTACGGTTAGCGACTGATGAATTGGAATGAGGCGTATATTGTGTTTGTGTAACACTTGTTTATTATACACGTGAGTTATTCGGAATGACCGGGTTTATCCCATTCTGAATAACTGATTCGACGATTAGTCGAAAATGAAGACGATGGTTGAAGACCGGAGGTCTTCACGTCGTTTGGGTAATTACTGATGATCTTGATTGGGCCGTACACCCAAGAGGAGGGAATCAGTTGGTGGTCGTCCAGACGTATTTGGAGATCGATGGGTATGCGGGGTAGTAGGTGCCTCCGGTTTCGTTCAGACCCAGAATGGACTTGTAAATGGACTGTGTATCTGACATTGGATTTCACTCTGTGTGACTGATATCGGTTGCATAGAGTGGTTTTCCTATGTGGCATGCTAAGATGCAAATGATCAAGGCTTCTGTTGAAAAGCAGATTCTTATGGTTGATGATCAAAGCACGGCCTTTTTGGCATCGCTTTGTGTAGCGTTGATTCGTGAGCCTCACACCCCGGTGTGAACCAAAAACGGGAGACATACCTCAGGGAGGACATGCGTTTTCTTCTAGCTAGAAGTGGCGTCAGTGGTTTTACAAGCCCTGACGAGTTTGACTTATGTGGTTGTTTTACGTTGCGTGGCGCCTCAGATATATCGGTGACTTTGTGAAGCCGATGGAGTCATTCGTTGGCTCATTGACACCCCAAAGGGTGGGGAAACGCAGTGTTTAGGAATTTTAATCCACATCGGTGGACCGGCCCTGTCGCTCCAAAGGTCTCTCGAGCTCTGACCTGAGACACAGGCTAGAGCTTCTCGAATCGGTAGAGGACTAACTTTTGCCTCGGTTCACAGATGGAAATCCAATTTCCAAATACGTGATTTTGCTGTTTTAATTGTAGAACTAGTATGGCGACATGATATATGGTACCCATGCCGTCTATGATTGATACTTATGATTTGAATTTGTTTTATACACTATGCACTTATTATAGTATCAAACGATTTGTTTTAAACGTACTATGCATGTTTGGCTATTATAAGGGAAAACCCTATCCCCCGGCTTGCGTTGCATTGTGTGATAGGACCTGGGTCTTATAATAGCTTCATTTTTCCAAAAAGTATTGCGCTGTTTTGTTATATGCACTATTATTCTTGGGAGGAAACCCGTTCCGTGTTATACGGCGTGGTCCCTTGATATATCTGATTTAAAGTAAAGTATTAAATAACTGTTTTAGTTCTCACACCAGTCACATGACTGACCTGGAGTTTATTGTTTTAACCTAAACTCTGGGTGCCCTTATTTTGACACGGGCAGCTAGTAGTTTTGGTTTTGCAGATTTATATTCACAGGATCCTGATTTACAGCTGGAAAGATACGCGGAAAGCTCTGTATCCGTGTATTACTTCTAGTTGTGTTTTGTATCATTTTCCGCTGCAATGTATTTAAATGTAATTTAAATCTCTGATATTTTTGTGTAATATTTATTCATACTCTGTATATTCTCGTATCTGATGTAATTGTTGTAATATACAATGAAATGTTCTTCCGTCTGCGTTCTTTTATGTGTTGTTCTCATAGTATCCGCTCTTTCCTTCACGTGGAAGTTACGGGTCCTTTCAACGTAGGCATGCCACACAGGCAATTCACTCCATGCGATTGATATCCATCAACATATAACCCCTGAGCTCGTACGTCTTAGAGAAGAGCGTTAAGCAAGAGAATAAATTCTCCACCGCCAAAAAGATATATATTTAATAGGAATCAATCACACAGAATAAAATCCAATTTCAGACACACAATCCATTTAAAAGTTCGTTCTGGGTTTGAACGAAACCGGAGGCACCTTGTACCTCGTGTATCCATCGTTCTCCAAGTACGTCTGGACGATCACCAGCTGATGCCCTCCTCTTGGGTGTACAGCCCAATCAAGATCATCAGTAATCACACAAACGATGTGAAGACCTCCGATCTTCGACCACCGTCTTCATGCTCGACGCCACGTCGAATCAGATGTTCAGAATGGGATAAACCCGGTCTTTCTGAATAACTCGCGTATATAATAAACAAGTGTTACACAAACATAACATACGCCTCATTCCAATTCAGAATATACTTTTATTCAAATATTCTTATATTTTGGGACAGGTTTCCATTAATTTTATCAAAGATAAATTCTTTACATTTATTCTTTAATCTTCTTTTGAATGTCAATTCAAATTAGTCGGGATTAGCGAACCACACCAAAGTAATCATTTATTTTATTTTCCAATCCCAACCTATTCATCCCATGAAGTAAAACTGGTCATACTTCATATCTAACACCACGGTGTTATCGGTAAATTCAATTACCATTTCACGTTCAAATCTAATTAAAGATTTAACTATCGCCTGGAGCAAAACTGGTGATACTCCATTCTCGATTATATCAATCTAATTAAAGATTCATTAAAACTCCACTTGGTTTTAATCTTCCCAATAATCACTATCAATGATTATTTAACTTGGGAAATCACAACCTGTCTTTAACTGAGTTAAAGAACCAATGTCATTTAAAACACGGTTCACGATAAACCCAAAAATCAATTCAAATTCCAATCCAATTAAATATCATTTAATTGGTATACTTCATTAAATCTAAATAAAAAGATTTAATCTTTTTCTCAACTGGGTTTAAGAACAGTGTTAATGAAGACACCATTCATGACAAACCCAAATCCCATTTGATATTAAATACAAGGCTCTGAATAGAAAATATATCGGCTTATATTCAATATCAAATTCTACGGCTAACAAATATCGTATTGGAAATAACGATATAAATATATCTTTCAACTTTCCATAACAATATTTGTATAATCATAAATCCAATATCGAAACATTCTAAAGACAATTTCGATTCAAATCCATTCCAATTCAATTATTGGAAATTTTGGTTATTCTCAAAATCATTTCAAATCCACTTTATTTATTTTAAAAATAAATGGAATTATAATTCTAGTTCAAAACTAGTTCATTCGATAAAAAACTATTTTTATCTTTTCAAATTTGGAATTTTTTTCATCCCAATTCTTCACAAATCATTTCTCATGATTTTACACAAATTATTACTATTTTTAATAATTTTATCAAGGCCCGTACAGTCGATTTCCATCAATGGCCATCGAACTGCACTTACAACGACCTTTTCCAAATTTGATTTGGACATAATTCCAAATCCAACCGTTAGATTTCTAATTCCTAATATTCGTTAGAAAGCTCTTTTCGATACGATTTCAACTTCATATTCAATTTCGAATCAAAATTGAATATTCCACATCATCAATATACAAATGATAATATTTTCAAAACGTTGTATTTTGAAATTATTTCCCTTTCTATATTCACTTTAAAAACGAATATAATCGATATAAATATCGTTCTCGTCAAAATGGCGCATATCTAACTAACATGGCTTTATATATTTCAATTACTTTGTTATTCTATTCAACAAATGAATATTTTCTTCAACACATGAATATATATTTTTATCCAACACATGAATTTATATTTTATTCAACACATGAATATTCTTCTATTCAACACATGAATTTATATTTTATTCAACACATGAATATATATATTTTATTCAACACATCAATTTTCTTCTATTTAACACATGAATTTATATTTTATTCAACACATGAATATATATATTTTATTCAACACATGAATTTTCTTACTATTCAACACATGAAGTTTCTTACTATTCAACACATGAATTTTCTTACTATTCAACACATAAATTTCCTTACTATTCAACACATGAATTTTCTTTTATTTTCCAAATTGGAATGAGGCCCAATCAATTAACATATAATGTTAATTATATGGATTCCATACAACACATGTATATAATAGCAACGATAAATAGTCAACCATCATCCAGAGTGCACCACACAACTGCAAAAGCATTAAATATAAATAATTAACGCTTACACAGTCTGTCAACCCATCGATTGACATACAACTAAACAATCGGGATTAGTGTACGTCAAATATCATCCCAATACCCGTGTTGGGTTTCAAATCAACAAACATAGATTTTTATTTGTGCAGTTGGGCGATGTGTAAAATTTATCATTCCAATCAATATCAGTCAAATGGGTGTACATAAACAAATCGTTCGAATTTTAAACGAATATTTATTTTACTTCAACACATGAATATATATTTTATTTAAACACATGAATTTTATTCTATTCAACACATGAATTTTATTCTATTCAACACATGAATTTTGTTCTATTCAACACATGAATTTTGTTCTATTCAACACATGAATTTTATTCTATTCAACACATGAATTTTATTCTATTTTACCTCATAATCAATTTTCACACAAGCAAATCAATCCAAACGCAATCAAACAAACAAGTCGTCCATGTTCTGTGGACGAAAAGTGTCGGGTGCTGCTAATATTTCAACTAGAAATTAAAATAAAAGTGAGGATTTCTCACGTAGAAGCTAAACCAAATGCCACGACTCTTCATATGTAGGAAATCTTTGTCGTTCTCGCCTTTTGTCACTTTTGTTCCCCGTATTCGCTACATATATAAAAATCACATTTTTATATTGTTGCTATGTATATAAAAATCACATTTTTATAACTACACTATATGAATAAGAATCACATTTTTATACTGCTACTATATAGATAAAAATCTATTTTTATACCGCTACTATATAGATAAAAATTCTATTTTTATACCGCTACTATATAGATAAAAATTCTATTTCTATATTGGTGTTCATATAATAAAGATCATATTTTTATCACGCTAACTTCATAATAAAAATTATATTTTTATATCGCTCTTTTAATAAAGATTATATTTTTATTTCGCTTCTTCTATAATAAAAATTATATTTTTCTACCTTCTACACAATAAAGATCGAATTTTTATTTCGCTTCAAATATAAAAATCATATTTTTAATCTTCACATCTAATAAAAATTATATTTTTATTATCACACTTATATAAAAATTATATTTTTATTATCTATGACTATAAATAAAAATCGTTTCTTTATCTACTAAAAAATCAAATCCTTTTCTAGTTTAAAAATCAATTTTTATTATCTATAAAAATCTAAACTTTATATCCATAGAAATTTGATTTCATATCAATAACAAACAAAACTAGTTTATAGTTTTAAATCTAACTATACTAAATAAAAACAAGGAGAAAATAAAATCAAATAAAAATTTACAATCAAAGGGAAGGAGGGGGGTTGCTTCGTGTTTGAGGTGGGCGGAGGGTGATGCTGTAGACCATGGCGGCGACGTCTTCGTCTCGATTTGGGAGTTGGGGTTCATGATGGCGTCGGCGGCGGTTTTTCTCGTGTTGGGGAGTGGGGCATTCAAGTGAGGAAGGGGAGAGGAGAAGGAGGGCAGAGGAGGCGAACGGGGTCAGGAGCGGATTGCCGCAGCTGGCGGAGCGTTTTGGAGGGCGACGGTTGAATTCGAGTGGGCTAGGGTTAACGAAGGGGAGGGTAGCGGGTTTGATTCTGATCGAAGAAATGAATTGGGGAAGTGGCTTAGTGAAAAGTTTTTATATATATATATTATTTTATTCCCAAACATGTGTTTTTCATGCGAACACCAAACAAGACCCAATGATTGCCGCCCATAGCACATTACCCCCATCCCGAACGCAATGGGATATGTATCGCAAGCCAATTCGGCTGTTACGACCAGTTTCCGTCAAAATCAAAATATAAATCTATATATTGAATTTGAACGCACATTTCAATTTAGCAAGGCCACATACGGACTCTAAAAATTCCCGAAAAATATTTTCTAGCTTCGTATTAACGATACGGTCCTAATAAAACTAATTTCATCAAATTCTGAGACCGTTTGGAAAATGGCCATTTTCTGGTCGATCGAAATTGACTTAAACTGTCAAAACACGCTTTACTTCGCCATGCTCACATATTGATTCGAAAAATTATGAATTTTGGAATCTAGCAATAAACTGACATTCCGGATCCAACAAAAGTGGTTTCGTCGAAAACCGAGGTCGTTTGCAAAATTTCTATTTTTAAGGGCCAGAATTCCATAGCGACTATTCTGAAATTTCAACTGGGCATAACTTTTTATCCCCGCTATGAAATTTTGATTTTTTGGATTCGTTGAAAATATATTCTCACATAGATTCTAATATTTTTGGTTTCGCTAAAATCCAGTTTATTTTGAATCTTGTACGTTCATTTGAACTTTGAAATCGAAATTTCAAACTACCGCGACATTTTCAATTCCTTTTATAATTAAAATAAATTATTTATATTCTAACGTCGATCTATATAAATATATACGTTCTAATTCTTTTCAAAATAAATTTATCGTCGTTATTTTTTAAAGTAATCCATTTTAAATATTCAAAATTCCATAAAATGACCAAAATAAAAATTTTAAATTGGCTCAGATTTTCAGGTTATTACAATGTCCGGACGTATTGTTGACCGTTCGTATATGCAAGTTATAAGGTGCCTCTGGTTCCGTTCAGACTAAGAACGGACTTGTAAATGGATGTGTGTCTGACATTAAATTTCGTTCTATGTAAATTGATTTCTATTAATATACAACCGTTGGTCGGAGAATTTATTCTCTTGCTTAACACCCTTAGAGGTTGTGTGTTGGTAGTTATCAATCGCATGGTATGGAATGTCAATGTGGCATGCCAAGATGCAGTTGATCAAGGCTTTTGTTGAAAAGCAGAGCCTTGTGGATAATGATCAAAGCATAGCCTATTCAGGCATAGCTTTGTGTATTTCGTTGCCTCGTGAGCCTCACACCCCGGTATGAGTCAAAAACAGAGCAAGGGAACGCAGGGAGTGCCCACGTTTCTTTCTAGCTAGAAGTGGTGTTTGGGTTTAACACGGCCCAGCATTTTACTTATGTGGTTGATGGATTTTGAGGCGCCACGGATTTTTATTGGCCGCAATGGCCAATTTATAGGTCCAATAGGATCGGGAAGAGTGTGTTCAGGAATTGCCAATCCAACCCATTGCACTATTGGGGGACCGGCCCTGCAGGATCCAAGGGTTCGCCAGCGTCCGAATCCTAAGGCATTACTAGAGTGTCTCGAATCGGTCAGGAGATCGTTCCTAGCCTTGACTCTTGATGGTAACCCAATTTCCAATACGACATCCTGCGGTTTTGATTGTAGAACTAGTATGGCGACATAATAGGATAGGGTACTATGCCGTCTATGATTAATACATTACGATTGAAAGGTTTTTAAAGCATATATACACTAATAATAATATCAAGTCCGTTTTTATCGTATCAAGAATTTTTGTTCATTATAAGATAAAACTCTATCCTCCGGCTTGCGTTGCATTGTGTGATGGGACCTGAGTCTTATAATGGTTTCATTTTTCTGAAAAGCATTGCATTGTTTTAACGATTTACTTTATTTATGCACTGGCAATCCAATGGAGTAAACCCGTTCCGCGTTAGCGGCGTGGTCTTGTGATTAGCCTCCTTATTAGTTAAGTTAAGTAAAGATTTCTCATACCAGTCCCATGACTGACCCGTAGTTTGTTTCACTTTGCAAACTCGGGTGCCCTCTTTTCCACACGGGCAGTCGAGTAGCTTTTTTTGCAGATATATTGAGCAGGATTCTGGATCGAAGCTTGGAGCTGTGTCCAGAGCATTGATGGTCTTTCGCTGTGAATGATTCAATTATTCCACTGCATTGTATTACATTTATTGTAATTTAATCTTCCACTGTATTATTTATCAATGTACTTTGATATTCTGTACTCTGATGTAACATTATTATGATGTAATAAAAAGACTGTTGTTATCTGTTCTGATGTGTTGTATTTCCAAAGTTAACGTATTCGGGTTTTGAGCGCTCTTGGTCGATCTAACGGTCGATCGAGTCGGGCAAAATCTGGGTCGTTACACCTATAGTCTAAACATAAAACAGAATGATCTCTTCAAAAACACGATGCTAGAAATGGGCCTTTACCACCGGAACAGAGACAGACGGTACAGAAACAGAATCAGGAACGAAATCAGAGACAGAAACAGAATAATCCCTACGGAAACAGAATACTAGAGTTAGGTGTACACTAGTAATGGGCCTTTACCACCCCAACAGACGGTACCACACAGAAACAGACAAGTGTTACCACCCCAACAGAAACAGACGTTACCCCAATAGAAATAGACAGAACTAAGTGTATCCTAAATTCTACCCCAAGCGATCGGCTCCCTAATACATAAATACCCTGTGTTGGCCCCATAGAAGGGTGTATCACTCCCTAAAGTGGCAACCTATAGATATAGACCTATTTACAGATGTCATGGTGTCTTACATCCTCAGAGCAGACCGGATCCATGCACGCACATGACCCGGTTGGAATGCGCCATCAACATCCCTCGCCATTATCAGAGTGAACCTCTTACGATTAGTTCAGTAAGCGTGTCCGGATCCCTCTTAGTGTTGGGTCATAGTTTTGATACCCAAAAGGTTTACTAACTAATATAGGTTCCAAACAACAGATGACACAAGTAATTATCCCTCCTAACCTTGTGTCCCCAGACTAACAGATTTCATATTAACTTGTTTACAGATTTCAGATGTACAAAGTTCAGATTAACTAGTTTTCAGATCAGACATACAAGTTAATAGGTTTTCAGACTGACGGATCAGATGTACATATTAACAAGTTCTCAGACTAACGGATCAGATACACAGATTAACAGACTTACAGATTGTTTTACCTATCTTTGTATTGGGCCTACAGATTTACAAAACGAGTTTATTAGATTCACCAGTCCAGTTGTTTTAACCCTATTCACCCAACACGTTTTAGGCATCATATTTATCTTAGATTTGCATTAATTAAATATTAATGCACAGACCTCTCACATTAGGTCGGTAGCTTGTGGCCGCTGGATGTGCCGGGCGGTTCCGGGCAGACTTCTGCCACAAGCTAGACCTAACCTCGTGTCTAAGCATCCTTATGCCTACGACCTCTCACATTAGACTGACAGTTTGCGGTTGCTGGTTAAGCCGGTTGGGTCCGGGTAGGCTTCCACTGCAAACTGAGTCTAACCTCATGTCTCAGCATTCTTATTTGTAACTAAAGTTTTCATTCACAGATTATGCCAATATCAGATTAATTATGCCAATTCAACAAATTAACTTCTTTACAAGTTACATCAGATTGTTCAAAGTTCCATTAACATGTTTTGCTCAATTTTAGATCGAGCCTACAGATTACATACCTAAATCACAGTATTCAATTCCAACAGATCTAGCGGATTGGGCAGTTTAATAGATTAAAACATATCCTAAAGTTCTATTAACATATCTTGCCTAATCATAAATTAAGCCTCATTTTAGATGCCCAAATTATGGTCATAATTCTCAACATAACATATGCCTAAATTTAATTAGATTTTCCATAATACAGAATATTCTCTAAAAGCCCCAAATCATGATATATAATATGAATTATGCCAATTTATAGCCGTTGATTACCGTGTATGTCAAATATCCAAAAATCCGAATTAGGCGTATTCACATTAATAGTTATCCCTATTTTAATATAGGTTTTTCAGGCCTAAGTCACATATCCTTTTTCTTCCAAGTCATAGATCGTCATATAAAATATGCCCCAAATCTAGCTCTTAAATTACAACATGTATTATGTCCTCAAAATCAGATCTTGAATTATAACATGCATTATGTCCCCAAATTACAAGTCATATGCTTTCATACATTAATTCTCCTTCTTCCAAATCATAAACTGTCATATAGAGTATGCTTAGATCTAGATTTTAATTTACAACTTATGTTGTGTTCTCAATTTAGTCATAAATCAGTTATGTCCAATTACGCATTATTCAATATTTTCCCCAAATTTAGTGTTCGCATGTCAATCTCTTATGAGATTTGGCTCAGGCTTGTAGTAGCCTGGCTATAGAACAGAAGGAAGGACGAGATACAGAATAGTTACAATAAAATAGATCTACACAAAAAAACAGATCTGATAAACAAGAATAAGTTAGATCTCCAATTCAGATTTAAAACCATGTCAAGATCATAATTAAATTTCATATCTGAAAATAACTGTACTAAAAAATCGTGGTTTAAGAAAGAGAATAACGTTTTTGGGATCTGATTTTCTGGAGTTGATTTAGCTTTCCATTGACGTAGGCGTTGATTTGTTATCTTTATCTTCTCTTTCGAATTGATTGATTAGGGTGGAGGCTAGGTCACTTTATGTTTTAGGAGCATGGAGGCACCATTCCTCTTTGTTAATGAATTATGGTTTAGGTTTAGCTATCTATACATAGATGCCTAGGATCGATTAGTGCTCTTAGATTAACCCAGAATCCATCAGGACCACTCAGATGCCACATCAGCCCTTAGGGCGAATCGGGCCACGGGTTGACAGTCAAACACCCTGGATCGACCCCCAGTCGACCCAGCTAGGCTCGGGTCGACTCTAAAAATGGTGTGGTTTGGCTATTCCCCCTCCCGATTCGCTGTTTTGAACTTTTTTGAATATTTATTTATTTAATTTATATATATATATATATATATATATATATATATATTTCTCTCATATGCATACAAACTTCAAGGCTTAGTAGCATCTTCATAAGGTATCCGTTTTGTGCAAATCAAATGTCTATCTTGACCCAAAATTTAGAAACGAACATAATAGCACAACCCATTTCACTTAATTCTTCTTCTAAAAATTAAGTATACTTTAATTTGTGAATTTTAATGTTATAAAATTATGGGGTGTTACATTCTCCCCTCCTTAAAGGATTTCGTCCCCGAAATCCACAACTTAAGAAGAATGTATCTTACTCTCCAATCGTCCATCTACTCAACCATCATCCACAAGCATCCATTGTCCTTAAAAGGTTTCTAATGCCGTATGATCATATGCAGAGTGTGTGTATATGTTTCTTGTCTAATGCAAATTCAGGCGGTCTACTGATCCAGTTAACCTCCTTAATGCGAATTATGTTAGTGCCATAAGTCCAATTATGTATGCAATAAATCCTATTTGATACACATCATTTCTATATGAGTGCATAACCATTCATCCAAATGTGACATCCATGTGATGAGTCAATCATTTTGCATCCACAAAAATTGAAAAATGCACACACATCCATATGCAATATGAGAGTATTTTTGAGTCGATCTAGTGCCTAGTGTGTGTATATGCATCCGCGAGTAACCACTATCAACCACTTGCATCCACTTACAACCATCAAACATAACATGTCTCAAACACATATTTACACCCATTAGTTTCAACCTAAAGGTCGAAGAATCGATCGATAGGATTTAGCCGAGATAGAAGCAAGTATAATTAAAACAAAAATTTTGTTCCCATTAGACATCGGTTAAGAGAATAAATCCCTAAGTTTAAACCCAGAAGACCGAAATCAACATCAAATTGACACCTAGAGAATTAATCCCATTAAACAATGTCAAAACTGGAAATATACTTCACGCTTCGAGTAAAAAACCGTATCCTTTTCAGAAATATTTAGATACTTACAGACTACTCGTACAGATCAGATTATCAAATGATTCTTGGGAAACTAAGCATGATAAAACCCCACCATATCCCACAAAAACCAGAATGTATGTGTCACAGTCAACTTAACGCTTAACACACATACCTTCAAACCCCAACTTATCACAAACAGATGAGTTGTAACCCTTATGGGGTTTGAAACTGCAGCGGGATCAGAAACAAGACTAGTATTAAAGTGCAGAGACTCAACTACACAATTAAAATGCCAGAATGATCAGATAAGGAAATTAAACTTTCTACGGAAAATTTTCCACCTCTATCCTGTCCACCAACTACGAGAACATTCACCTACCTTACAGAAGATTCTACCCTTTGCCCTTGCCTTCTGGGTTAATCCTCGATCAGATGTCCTGTCTCACCGCACTGAAAACAACCAGTCTTCTTACATGTTAACAAGTCTTTCTCTAAAGTTGCCCCCATCGCGTGGAAAACCCTACGAAGCTCGAAAGAGGATTAGCCGTAGGTGAAATTACTACGGCTATAGACGGAAGTTAGGCGCTTCTTTGCCCTTCGACAGGCTCCATAGTCTCATCATTCCTACGGAACCATGTCGCGATGAGGTTACCTCCCAGAAAGCCAGGAGCCCCGGAGACTCAGAAAAGAAAGAAACAAGGACTAAACTGAAAATCAAAAGATAGATATATGGCTTTGGGGACTATGTTTTTCAAAATAAACTTTCCTTTTGAAAATACTTCCTTTTTAAACATTTTTGAAAATAGTTTTCAAAAACTTTTTATCAAATCTGGTAACCTTCATCTCTGATACCAAGTGTAACACCCCACTTCCATTAAGGTCACTCTCAAAGGGAATGCCTTAACTTCGGTGGAACGTTATAAGTAAACAGAACATAAATTTACAAGACAGATAATAGTACTTGAAAATTTTATAACTTTATTATAGCAGAAAACATAAATAAGTTTGGTTACATCTTTCAAAACCACAATATCGAAATTCAAGTACATAAATATCAGTCTTGTACAAAAGCCTTCAGAGTACGTAATTTTAAAGGCATAATCCCCAACAGAAAATGCCATAAATAGGCAGAATCAAAGCCAAGCAATACTTCAAGCACTCCAGCACTTCTGTAACACCCCATAATTTTATAACATTAAAATTCACAAATTTAAGTATACTTAATTTTTAGAAGAAGAATTAAGTGAAATGGTTTGCGCTATTATGTTCGTCTCAAAAATTTTGGGTCAAGATAGACATTTGGTTTGCACAAAACGGATACCTTATGAAGATGTTATTAAGCCTTGAAGTTTGTATGCATATGAGAGAAATATATAAATATATAGATATATATAAAAATTAAATAAGTAAATATTCAAAAAAAAAGTTCAAAACAGCGAATCGGGAGGGGGAATTGCCGAACCGCACCATTTTTGGAGTCGACCCGAGCCTGGCTGGGTCGACTAGGGGTCGATCCAGGGTGTTTAGCTGTCAACCCATGGCCCGATTCATGCTAAGGGCTGATGTTGCATCTGAGTGGTCCTGATGATTTCTGGGTTAATCTAAGTGCTCTAATCGATCCTAGACATCTATATATACACCCTAAGACCTAACCCTAATTCATAAAATATTATCTATGACACCATTATGCTGTCAAGCTCTCTCTTAAACCCTAGCTGCCGCCTCTAAAATAAATCTCAAGTGTTCATACACAATTCAAATCAAAGTTTAGAGCTTCAACAACAATTAAAGAAGATCAATCAACATCACCGCAACGTTTCTACACCAATTTCAATTCGTTAATCCTTTTCTTAAGCGATGAAAGGTGAGTACAGTTATTTTCACAAATTTAATGGGAATAAAGTAACATGAAAAAGTTGTAAAAAGGATTCATATATATGTTTGTAATGAAAATCTCACCAAGTCTTCACCTTTTTTATTCATGTCATCATATGCCTATGTTTCTATGTAAAGTTCATACCTTTTATCAGTTTATTTATGTTGAATCTTTTATTATGCCTCTATGCTAGTCTATATGCTTCTTTATTTCATGATGATGTTTTATTCCAATTTTCTACGAATTGATTCTCTCTTCTTACCCCTATTCCTTTTATTTGTGGATCTAGGCTACCTTCGAGCCTATATTAAAAATACGCGCGAATGCAAATACGTGGGAACGATGTGGAATATTGGGAATATGGGAAATTTGGAAAATTGGATATTATTGGATATTTTGGATAATTGGGTAATATGTGAAACTGGCATATTTGGGTATGAATTACATGGAATTGATGAAATTGCCTAAAATTGTAAATTTGTAATTGAGGCTAATTAATGTGTAATTGGTGACAATTTGGAATAGGCAATATTGTAGACATGATTATATGTTTAATTGGATATATATGACATGAAAATTGGGTATGGGTGAAATACGATGTTAATGAACCTTTGACATGAGGTTAGGCGCAATTGTGACGTAAGACTGCCCGGAACCGCCCGGCAAATCCAGCGGTCACAATTGGACGTCTAATGTGAGAGGTCAAATTAATGAATTGTAGGCGTAACGGTTAATGACACGAGGTTAGACTCGGTTTGTGGCGTAAGACTGCCCGGAACCGCCCGACAAATCCAACGGCCACAAAGTGTTCGGTCTAATGTGAGAGGTAATGCATCGTTCGTCATAAGGAATGAATTAAAGAATACTAACCATAATAAGACATGGGTATGTTAGAGGGTTATGTGGGGTGACATTTAAATTATGACATGTGAATATGGACTTAACCGGAATAAGATAGGACATGTAAATTATGACATGTAAGTATGGACTTAACCGTAGCATGTGTAAGACATGGACATTTAAATTAAAAAATTTAAGTGGGAGAAAAACCTAGTGAAGACCAAGCATAGGTGGGAGGCTTGTGTCGGATGGGGACCCGTTTCAACTAGTAACCCGTTTGAGTATCTAATTGGGCCCGGTACTAGGCCGGGGTTGAGGCACGCTTACCGGGCTTGAATATAAGAGGTCAAAACGTGAATAGCAGTGGCAATGCAAATCCAACGGGTTCATGTGCGTGCATAGGTCCGGGCTGGTAGGTAAGACGTTGTTGCATCGTGTAGGTATGGTCGCGCATTTCATGTTGGTATCGGAGTTGCCACTTTGGGGAGTGATACACCCCACTGTGGGGCCAGCACGGGTGCCTGCCGGGTTTAGGGAGCTGATTGAATGGGTAGATTAAGGTTACCTTAGCGGTGGTGGGAGAAAGCCGGCACCTACGATAGCAGCTAGGTACAAGTAACTACCAAGTTTGTCATGTGGGTACAGTTAGTGGGAAGGGATCAACCTCTAGTAAAAAGAGACTAGTAGATGTGCGGTGTAATTAAGTAATGTGGTGTAACTTAGCAAAAGTGCGGTGTAACGAAATACATGTTGGTTGAGTTGGATAGCCCTTTGGGTGCTAGTCTAATGTTGACTTCGGTCTTCGGGGTTAGTACTTGGATGGTTGTTCACTTAGCCAAGGTGTAGGATTGTCTTAGTACTTAGGAACGAAATCATCTTGTCCATCCTTTTTATCTACCTTATTTAAGTTACAGCCATATCATGATGCCTATTTATGTCTTGATCATTTACCTTACGTATTATTTGCTAAAATTACTGGACTCGCCAGACTTTATGTCTGACCCGTTTGTTTCCACCTCTTTTCTTTCATTCCCCCCTCAGGTTTGCAAGGAGGGAATACTACAACTTAGTGCCGATTTCTTTCAGTTGCTTGAAAAGAGTAGATGTATCGCTTTGGACTCTCTCATCTTTATGGCTTTGCTTATGCTCAGTGGGGATTTATGCATTATGTTATTTAAGTATTTGCTTCCTTATGTACTTTGAAGTTTTTGGAAAAGACTATTGATCCTGTTGTAATGGTTTTGGAAACTACTTATGAAAGCTTGTTTTGAGTTATGATGCTATGAAATAAGTTTTAACTTCTACTGTGTTGTTTTATTTATTTATTCTTGTAATTTATCTATTCTGTACAACAATAACGCTTTATAGACATTGATGCATTCCCTTTGACATTAATGGACTTGGGATGTTACACGTGGTATCAGAGTTATGGTTACAAGAACAGATAAAAAGTTTTGAAAAGTGTTTTCAAAAGTATTATTTTCCTAGAAAGTATTTTCAAAAACTTGTTTTAAAGAAGCTATTTCCAAGGAAAGTTTACTTTAAAAGAGCATAATCCCCACAAGCCATACCCTCTTTCGCTTCCATTATTTTGAAACCTTTCCTTTTTCTTTTAAGCATGTCTAGAGCATCTGAGATACCATAGGGTGTTCATGTACCCAGTTGGTTTCGTCAATATCTCGAGGCTAGGGCCGCTATCGCGGGTCCGGCCAGCGTTCCTCCTCCTCCTCCCCTAGCTCCAGTCATTCCTCTGCATGGTGATTCTTTCTCCAAGATATGTAAAGACTTTCGTTCGATAGGTGGAAAACCTTTTAGTGGGTCTGAAACGTTCATTGAAGCTAGGAATTGGTTGAAAGAAGTGGAGGATCTGTTTGGCATTTTCGATTTGGACGACTGTAAGAAGATCCAATTGGCTGCTTGGTTGATGAAGGACGAAGCTTCGTTTTGGTGGGAGGTTACTAATGGAGAGCGTGCCGTGGAGACGTGGGCAGATTTTAGGGGAATGTTTGAGTTGAAATTCCATTCTCAAGCCGAGGAGAGTATGTACATGGAGTGGTTCTTAACATTGAAGCAGAAAAACTTTACCATGAAGGAGTATGTGACCGAATTTAATAAGTTGGCGAGATTTGGGCTAGAGTTGGGGAATACGCCTCACAAGAATTCCTTGAGTTTTCAAAGGGCCTAAATGAACCGCTTCACAGTTTGGCTATGTCCCACATTCCAATGGGGGCTACGTATGAAAAGCTTATTGATAGGGCATACATGCCTGAAGAAGAGAAGGGTGTAAGTACTTTTAGGCCGCAAGATAAGAAGGAGGATCCGAAGAAAGACCAACAACAAAAGAAAGGTGGTAAAGAAAAGAGGAAATGTCATAACTGTGGGAAACCCGACCATTTGAAGAAAGACTGTAGGAAGAAGAAGAAGTTCGCTTGTTATCATTGTGGTGATGCGGGTCATGCTGTAAAGGACTGTCCTAAGAAGCAAGGGCAGAGGGCAGGTTCTATTTCGGGAGGGCAGGTTCACGCTCCCATGGCTCCGGGACAGGAAGAAGGTAGAAAAATTTCTGTCAAAAGTTTGATTTTCTTGTTTGATCATCCTGTCAGTACTTTATTCGATTCTGGCGCATCACATTCGTTTATCTCTACATCATTAGTTGAAACACTGCACTTAAATACTAGTATCGTTGTGGATCCCATTGTAGTCTCAAATCCTATTGGTGGGTCGGCTCATTTATCCATGGTTTATAGGGATTTAAGATTGTCTATCTTAGGCGTTGGTTTTGAATGTAATGCTTTTGTGCTTGGTTTCATGGGCTATGGGTTGATTCTAGGGATGGATTAGCTAGCTAGATATGGTGCCATCCTAGATTGTGAACGAAGGGCAGTAAAATTGTTGACTTGTAGTGGAAAGACCCTTGATATTTCTTGTGACCCTAAAGGATCAGTGATGCTTAGTTATCTTGAGTCACTTGACACATCCAATGGTGATTTACATTCTGTTCGTATAGTCCGTCAATATGACGATGTCTTCGATGAGGTAAGGGGTCTACCCCCAAAACGTGAGATAGACTTTCGTATTTATCTTGTAGACAATGCAAAACTAGTATCTCTGCCAGTACGCCACATGGATCCTCGTGAGAGGAGGGAGCTCAATAAGCAAGTAGGGGAGTTACTTGAGAAGGGATTCATAAGACATAGTATATCGGAGTGGGGTGCTCCAGTAGTATTTGCCAAGAAGGCGGATGGGTCCCTTAAACTTTGTGTGGAATATAGAGAACTTAATAAGCTTACTAAGAAGAATAGGCACCCAAAGCCGAGGATTGACGATCTCTTCGATCAGTTAGTTTGCGCCTCAGTGTTTTCGTAGTTGGACTTAGCCACTGGTTTCCATCAGTTGAGAGTGGCTGAGGATAGCATAGACAAGACTGCCTTTTGGACTCCGAACGGTTTTTATGAGTGGCTTGTAATGCGCTTCGGTTTGACAAACGCCCCCGCATACTTTGTTGACTTGATGAGTAGGGTGTTTAGGGAGTACCTTAATAAATTCGTGGTGGTCTTTGTGGATGACATCTTGATCTTTTCTAAGAGCGAGGAAGAGCATGCCCTACATCTTAGGGAAGTGTTGGAGGCCCTTCGAGCGCGTAACCTTAAATCTAAATTTTCTAAATGTCACTTTTGGAGGAAGGAAGTACGATTCTAAGGGCACGTGGTTTCCAAAGAAGCGATAGCTGTGGATCCCGCGAAGGTGGTGGCCTTCCTAGACTGGAAGGTCCCTAAAAATGCTACCGAGGTGAGGAGTTTCTTGGGGTTGGCAGGCTACTATAGGAAGTTTATCAAGGATTTCGCAAAGATATCAGCCCCATTGACACGCTTGACGAAGAAGAACCTAGTTTTCACGTAGGGCGTAGATTGTGATGATGCGTTCCAACGTTTAAAGAGAGCTTTGACCACAGCCCCAGTCTTAGTGTTGCCAGATGGGAGTAAGCCATTTACTGTTTATACCGATGCTTGTGGGACAGGACTAGGCGCAGTCTTAACGCAAGAGGGGAGGGAAATAGCCTATGGAGGAAGGCAGTTGAGAGTGCATGAGAGAAATTACCCTACACATGACCTAGAGTTGGCCGCTATTATTTTCGCGCTTAAGTCTTGGCGCCATTATCTTCTTGGTGAGAAATTCGAATTGTTCACAGACCACAAATCGCTAAAATACTTGTTCTCTCAGAAGGACTTGAACTTAAGGCAGCAAAGGTGGATGGAATTCTTAGCGTCCTACGATTTCGGGATAACATATACCCCTGGTAAGGGTAACGTGGTGGCAGATGCCCTAAGTAGGAAAAGGTTGTCCTTGAGTCTGTTGTTTGTTGAGCGATAAAGCTTAGAGTTCATCTCTACGTTTGACTTTAGACCTTCCATTGACTTTGTACCCGGTTTGCTAGCGTCCTTAGAGGTCAGACCGACGCTTTTGGGACGGATTGGTGAGGCACAGCGAGATGACCCACAATTGGTTGATTTGGTAGAGAAGCTCATAAAGGGGGAGTCATCGAGCCATCTCAGTAGGTATACCCTAGATGATAAGGGTTGGTTACATAGGGACGGCAGACTTTGTGTACCACGAGACGAGAACTTGAGAAAGACCATTCTTGATGATGCACATCGTTCGAAGATGACCATTCATCCCGGCGGGGACAAGATGTACATGGACATGAGACGAGTTTACTTTTGGGACGGTATGTAGAAGGATGTGGCCGAGTTTGTCGCTAGATGCTTGGTGTGCCAACAAGTAAAAGCAGAGCAAAAGAAGCCTGGTGGGTTGCTTCACCCATTGGAGGTCCCGCAATGGAAGTGGGAGAGTGTCTCGATGGACTTTAATGATGGGTTACCGAGATCGAGGAAGGGTAATCCAGGGATTTGGGTCGTGGTAGATAGACTTACTAAGAGCGCTCATTTCATTCCCGTGAAGAGTAAGAGGACTGTTCCATGGTTAGCCTTCGTATACATTCGAGAGATAGTTCGTTTGCATGGTGTTCCTTCTAGCATAGTGAGCGATCGCGATCCTATTTTTACTAGCGAGTTTTGGAAGAGCTTGCAAGAGGCGGCAGGGACTTAATTATGTTTTAGCACCACATATCATCCTCAGACGGACGGCCAGACCGAGAGGGTGAATCGTATTCTAGAGGACCTTTTGAGGCTATGTGTTTTAGACTTCGGATGTACATGGGAGGAGCATCTTCCTTTGGTGGAGTTCGTGTATAATAATAGTTTTCAGTCTAGCATTGGCATGGCACCTTTCGAGGCTCTTTATGGAAGGCCTTGTCATTCAACTACATGTTGGTGGGAATCTACAGATAATATCTTACATGGGCCCGATATGATTAGAGAGACTTCAAAAACGATTGATTTGATTCGAAAGAAGATGGAGACGCCGCAAGATAGGCAGAAATCGTATGCGGACAAGAGGAGGACAGATCTTGAATTTGATATCAGGGACATGGTCTTTATCAAGGTGTCTCCATTATGGAATGTTGTTCGCTTTGGGTCTGTTGGGAAGTTAGCACCAAGGTTCATAGGGTCGTTTCCTATTAAGGAGAGGATTGGACAGATAGCATATAGAGTAGAGTTGCCCGAAAGACTTAGTGGTGTACACGACGTGTTCCATGTTTCGCATTTGAGGAAGTGCTTGCATGAGACCGCGGAAGTGATAGAGCCGAGCTTGCTTAGAGAGGTGGAGATAGAGCGTAATGCGACGATTCGACAAGCTCCTACATGCATTCTTGGGTCGGAGATTAAGAAGTTGAGGAATCGAGAGGTCAAGCTAGTCAAAGTGCAATGGGGAGATGATGAGAGCAACGCTACTTGGGAGACGGAAGGTGTAACACCCCACCACTGTTAAGGTCACTCACAAAGGGAATGCCTTAACTTTGATGGAGCGTTTTAGTAGACAGAACAAAAATTTACAAGACAGATAAAACAGTACTTGAAAAATTAATAACTTTATTACAACAGAAAACGAAGTAAGTTTGGTTACATCTTTTCAAATCACAACATCAAAATTCAAGTACAAAATATCAGCCTTGCACAAAAGCCTTCAGAATGTATAGTTTTTAAAATCATAATCCCCAACATAAACTGCCATGGAAAGATAGAGCCAAGGCCAAGCGGTACTTCAAGCAGAGAAAATCCGAATCAAGCTCCTATACTTCCACCCTAAAAAACCTGGGGAGGGGTGAAACGAAAGAAAAAGGGCGAAAACAAGCAAGGTCAGACATAAAGTCTGGCAAGTCCATTGACTTTCAGCATATGAGCAGATAATAAAATCATGACATGAAAATAAAGCTGGATAAGAGACAAAAGCAACAGGAGTAACTGGTATACTTAAGCTAAATAGAAGAAACAAAATGATATAGCCCAAGTTATGCTTCTTACTTATATTTTACTTCCCTGCACTAATACTAGTATAACAGGATTAGGCGTTACCCTAATGTCCAAACTGAAACAGAAACAGAACAGAATAATCTCTACAGGAACAGAATGCCAGTAATGGGCCTTTACCACCCCAATAGACAGAAGGTACATAAATGGAATCAGAGACGGAAACAGAATAATCCCTACAGAAACAGAATGTTAGAATTAGGTGTACACTAGTAAATGGGCCTTTACCACCCCAACAGACGGTACCACGCAGAAACAGACAGGTGTTACCACCCAGCAAAAACAGACGGTACCCCAACGGAAACAGACAGAACTAAGTGTACCCTAAATCTACCCCAAGCGATCGGCTCCCTAATACATAAATACCCTGTGCCAGCCCCACAGAAGGGTGTATCACTCCCAAAGTGGCAACCTTTAAATTACACAGACCTATTTACAGATGTCACGGTGTCTTACATCCTTAGAGGCAGACCGGGATCCATGCTCGCACATGACCCGGTTGGAACACACCATCAACACCCCTCGCCATTATCAGAATGAACCATTTATAATTAGTTCAGTAAGCGTGCCCGGACCCTACCTACTGTTGGGTCATAGTTTTGATACCAGAAAGGGTTACTGACTAATATAGGTCCCAAACAACAGATGACACAAGTATTTTCCCTCCTAACCTTGTGTCCCCTAACTAACAGATTTTAGATTAACTTGATTACAAGTTTTAGGCCTACAGAGTTCAGAATCAACTAGTTCACAGACCAGAAAATCAAGTCAACAGGTTTTCAGACTAACATATCAGATGTATAGTTTTAACAGACTTACAGATTGTCTAACTTTGTATTAGGCCTACAGATTCACGAAACAGGTTTATTAATTCATCAGTCCAGTTGGTTTAGCCTTATTTACCCCACACGTTTTAGACATCATATTTATCTCAAATTTGCATTAATTAAATATTAATGCGTAGACCTCTCAAATTAGGTCGGTAGCTTGTGGTCGCTGGATAAGCCGGGCGGTTCCGGGCAGACTTCTGCCACAAGCCAGACCTAACGTCGTGTCTAAGCATATTTCAGTTATGCCTAAGACCTCTCAAAATAGACTAGCAGTTTGTGGTTGCTAGTTAAGCCGGTTGGGTCCGGGCAGGCTTCTACCGCAAACATGAGTCTAACCTCGTGTCTCAGCATTTTTATTTTAACTAGTTTATTCCATTACAAATTATACAAATATCTGACTAATTATGGCAATTTAACAGATTTGACTTCATTTCAAGTCGCAACAGATTAAACAAATTAACATGTTTTACACAAATTTCAATCATTCAGCTTTTCAACAGATTTAACAGATTTAGCAGCTCAGGCGGTTCAACAGATTTAGCAGATTAGGCAACTCAACAGATTTAGCAGATTAGGCAAAATTAGCAGATTCAGCATATGTAACAGTTTAGGCAATTCAACAGATTAAACAGGTAACAGGTTTAGCAGATTAGGCAAATTTAACATAATAAGCATATAACTGTTTTAGTCGATTTAAACATTCCTTAAAGTCCTATTAAGATATCTTGCCTAATTCATAAGGTAAGCCTAAACTTATATGCCCAAATTATGGTCATAATCCACCATATAACATATGTCCCAATTTTTAGTTAAACTTGCATAGTTCAGAATATTCTCCAAAACCTTACATATAAATTATTCCAAATATAGCCATTGATTACAATGCATGTCACATATCCAAAAAAAAACCTTACTTAGGGGGGTTCACACTTAATAATTATCCAATCTTAATATGGATCTTTACACCTAAGTTAAATGCAAATTAATTCCCTTTTTTTTCAAATTTCGGACTATAATATATAATATGTCCAGATCTAGATCTTGAATTACAACTTGTGTTATGCACCCAAATCAATTACATGTTCACAGTTAAACTTTACGCTACAAATCCCAAGTCATATGTCCAATATTCTTTATGCCTCAAAACTCGAGACATATGTTAAATACACCTTATGTTTTAAATATAAAATGCCCGATTATATGTCTCAGATTTATATTCTAAGTTCAACCTATGTTCTTTATGTTTCTGTCTGTTTCTGTTGGGGTGGTAAAGGCCCATTACTAGCATTCTCTTCTGTGGAAATTATTTTGTTCCCGTTTCTGTTTTAGTTTAGACATTGGGGTGACACCTAATCTTGTTATACTAGTATTAGTGCAGAGAAATGAAAAGTAATATTATTCTGTTTCTTCTGTTTAACCTAAGTACATCTGCTGCTCCTGTTACTATTATCTCTTATCCAGCTTATTTTCATGTCATAATTATTATTATTTGTTCATATGCTGAAAGTCACTGGACTTGCCAGACTTTATGTCTGACCTTGCTTGTTTTCACCCCTTTTTCTTCCGTCCCCCCCCCCCCCAGGTTTTCCAAGGAGGGAACACTTTAGCTTGATCCGGATTTCTTCTACTTGAAGTACTTAGAGTGCTTAAAGTATGGCTTGACTCCTTATGGCAGCTTCTGTGGGGATTATGATTTTAAAGTTTTGTACTCTGATGATTTTCTGAACAAGGCTGATATTTATGTACTTGAGTTTTTGGTAAAGATGTAACCAAACTGGTTTCTGTTTTCCGCTGTAATAAAGTTATAATTTCTCAAGTATTGTTTATCTGTCTTGAAATTTTCTGTTCTGTTTACTAAAATGCTCCACCAAAGTTAAGGCATTCCCTTTGTGAGTGTCCTTAATGGAGGTGGGGTGTTACACTTGGTATCAGATCTAAAGGTTACCAGATTGGGTAAAGTTTTTGAAAACTATTTTCAAAAAGGTTTTAAAAAGGAAGTATTTTCAAAAGTAAAGCTTATTTTTGAAATACATAATCCCCAAAATCCATATAACTATCTTTTGATCCTCTGTTTGAATCTTTGTTTCCTTCTTTCTCCGAGGCTCCAGGCTTTCTGGGAGGTAACCTCATCGCCGCATGATTTTGTAAGACTACGACACCGGTCAAAGGGCAAATAAGCGCCCGACTTCCTTCTGTAGCCACAGTAGTCTCACCTACGGTTAATTTTCTTTCGAGCTTTGTAGGATTTTCCGTGCAGTGAAGGCCGCTTTCGAGGGACTTGTCAATGTGTTACACACAGATAGTAAAGATGAGAATGAGGGTATTTGGCTAAGAAGCACAGCCCAAGGATGAGAAACTCATGGATATGGACTTGGTTCACAAAGGAGGCTAAAAGGAAACACAGAAGAAGGAAGAAAATTCTGAAGATAAAGGAAGAGAAAAGTGCTTTACTTATGGAAGCTTGACTCATCTGAACAAGGATTGCCGAAAGAGGAAGGACACTCACTTCAACTGCTGTGAGATGGGACACTTCACTAGGGACTGCCCGAAGAAACGGGGGCAAGGACAGAGGACATGACCTACTTCGGGAAGGCAGGCGAATGCTCTCATAGTTGGTGGATAGGATAGAAGTAGGAAAATTTCCGTAGAGAGTTTAGTTTCCTTATCTGATTATTGAGTTAGAACTCTTTCCGATTATGGCATTCTGATTCTGTAGTCGAGTCTCTGCACTTTAATACTAGTCTTGTTTCTGATCTGGTTATAATCTCAAACCCCATAGGGGTTACGACTATTCTGTTGGTGATTGGTTGGGGTTTAAGGGTATCTGTGTTAGGCGTCAAGTCGATTGTAATGCATATATTCTGGGTTTTTGAGGGATATGGTGGAATTATCCCATGCTTAGTTTTCTAAGAATCATTCGATAATCTGACCTGTACTAGTAGTCTGTAAGCATCTGGATATTTCTGAAAAGGTTAAGATTTCCAGTTTTGACATTGTCTAAAGAGGGTAATCCTCTGGGTGTCAATCTGATGTTGATTTTGGTCTTCGGGGTTGATACTTAGGGGAATTAGTCTCTCAACCAATGTCTAATGGGAACCAAGTTTTGATTTATCTGTACTCGCTTCCATCATTCGACTGTATCCTATCGATTGAATCTTCGAACTTTAGGTAGAAACTAATGGATGTAAACATGTGTTTGAGACATGTTATGTTTGATGGTTGCAAGTGGATGCAAGTGGTTGCTAGTGGTTGCTCGTGGATGCATATACACACTAGGCACTAGATCGTCTCAAATACACTCTCATACTGCATATGGATGTGTGAGCATTTTCAATTTCTGTGGATGCAAAATGATTGACTCATCACATGGATGTTGCATATGAATGAATGATTGTCACTCATATAAGAATGATATGTATCAAATAGGAAAATTGCATACACGTTGGACTCATGACACTGACATAGTTCGCGTTAAGGAGGTCAACTGAATCAGTGGACCGCCTGATCTTTGCATTAGATAAGGAACATATACACACACTTTTGCATATGTTCATACAACATTAGAAGTTTTCTAAGGACATTGGATGCTTGTGGATGATGGTTGAGTAGATGGATGATTGGATGGTAGGACACATTCTTCTTAACTTGAAGATTTCGGGGACGAAATCCTTTAAGGAGGGGAGAATGTAACACCCCGTATTTTCTGTGAACGTATAAGTAACAAATCAGAGAATAATTAATTTTAAAATAAGAATCAAGGGAAACGGGTTGTTCCATTGCGTTCGTCTCATAATTCTACATGAAATCAAGTCCGAGTTTTCGAAAATTTGAGTTCGTATGACCAAGTTATGACCCTCAGAAGTTTCAGGAATTTAAATTAAATAAAACAGCTCGAAAATAAAGCCAGAAATTCGAAATTCAAACCCAAAGAAGGCTGGTGGGAAAATTCCCGCCCATATACCCAGGTCGAATGGGGAGTCGACCCCCCCCCCCCCCAACCAGGTCGACTGGGGAGTCGAATGGGGTGTCGACCTCCCCATGACCAGGTCGACTGGGGAGTCGACCTGGGGGTCGACCTGCTCCCGAAACCCAGTTTTTGAACCTGATTCATTCTGATGTATCTGGTCTCGTTTTCTGTCTAGATTCGTCTGCCTAATCCTATATAAACAGCCCCCCGGCCTCATTCTCACCACATAATTTCATTCTGTCTATACTCTGCCTCTGTTCTAATTAAAAATAAAAATGGCGTCGCTACTCTGCTGGAATCAAAACTTGGACTGATGCATCTTCTTCCAACCTGAATAGAATTAAAAGCTAAATCAAATCTCAAATCAAAGTTTAGAGCTACAACAACAATTAAAGAGGAATAATTCAGCATTTCTGCATCAATAATAGTTTATTATCCTTTCTTAAAACCACGAAAGGCAAGTACAATTATTTTCCGCTATAAACTGTAACTATAATTGTGAAATCTGAATTTGAGGTTGTGTACGTTCTGTTCTGATATATTTTATACTGTATCTCTTTCTTCTTTCTGTTCTATAGCCAGGCTACCATGAGCCTGCGCCACATCTCATAAGAGATTAATGCACGAACGCTAAATTTTGGGACAAATAATAATGTATAATTGGACATGAAACTGTTGCCTATGAGACTATTGCCTATGACTATGATTCATTGACTATGAGACTATTGCCTATGACTATGATTCATTGACTATGAGACTATTGCCTATGACTATGATTCGTTGACTATGAGACTATTGCCTATGACTATGATTCATTGACTATGAGACTATTGCCTATGACTATGATTCATTGACTATGAGACTATTGCCTATGACATTGAATAAGAAACTATTGTGATTAGTCGCCCATGACTATTGTGGTTAGTTGCCTATAACTATTGTAGTAAGTTTCTTATGCCTATTCCCTTAATGATGTTAGATCTCATATTTAGTATGTAACTTTGCTAGTTTATTCCCACTCACTGTTATGTACGTCGAGCCTATAGGGCCATTTCATGAGTATTTAGAGAACTTGTGGAAACATGTTATACGAGGATTGGGCATAGCTTAATTAAGTAAATCTGGCATAGCAAATATGTTGGCATAATCTGAGTTGGCCATAATAGAGAATGATTTACATGTGTATTAGTCTTGGACATAAATAGTGAACTAGAATATTAAATCTAGTTTTGACATGAACTGTAAATGGGAATATTAATGCTAAAATTTGGGCCATATATTGTATTATGAATTATGACCTTGATTTAGGCATGTAAGTTTAGGTTAAATTTATGATTAGGCAAGATATGTAAATAGAGTTTTAGATATATATAATCTGCTAAATCTGTTAAATTGGCTAATCCGTTATCTGCTAAAACTGTTGAATTGCCTAAATTGCTAAATCTGTTATCTGCTAAATCTGTTGAATCGCTTAGACTGCTAGATTTGCTACCTGTTGAATTGTCTGATCTGTTGAAACTAGATAATGGTAATCTGGGTATGGAAATCCGTAGGCTCGACCTAAGATTTAGTAGAACATGGAAATTTGATTAATCTGCTATATCCAATGAAGAAGTTTAATCTGTTAAATAAACAGAATTAGTCATATATCTGAAAAATCTGTATTGGAATGAATTGGCTATGACACGAGGTTAGGCTTTGTTTGCGGTAGAAGCCTGCCCGGAACCAACCGGCTTAACCAGCGACCGCAAACTGCCAATCTAATGTGAGTGGTCGTAGGCATAACTAAAATATGCTTAGACACGAGGTTAGGTCTGGCTTGTGGCAAAAACCTGCCCGGAACCGCCTGGCATATCCAGCGGCCACAAGCTACCGACCTAATGTGAGGGGTCTGTGCATTAATATTTAATTAATGCAAATCTGGGATAAATATGATGTATAAAACGGGTTGGGTGGATAGGGTTAAACCAATTGGACTAATGAATTTAACAAACCCGTTTCATGAATCTATAGGCCCAATTACAAAGTTAGACAAATCTGTAAATCTGTTAAATCCGTATATCTGATCCGTTAGTCTGAAAACTTGTCTGATCTGTGAACTAGTTGATCTGAACTCTGTATGTCTGAACTTGTAAACAAGTTAATCTGAAATCTGTTAGTCGGGGGACACAAGGTTAGGAGGGAAATTACTTGTGTCATCTGTTGTTTGGGACCCATATTAGTCAGTAACCCTTTCTGGTATCAAAACTTTGACCCAACAGTAAGTAGGGTCCGGGAACGCTTACTGAACTAATTATAAGCGGTTCATTCTGATAATGGCGAGGGGTGTTGATGGTGCGTTCCAACTGGGTCATGCGTGCATGGATCCCAGTCTGCCTCTGAGGATGTAAGACGCCGTGACATCTGTAAATAGGTTTGTGCCAATTGGTTGTCACTTTAGGGAGTGATACACCCGACTATGGGGCCAACACAGGGTATTTATGTATTAGGGAGCCGATCGGTTGGGGTAGGGTTTTAGGGTACACTTAGTTCTGTCTGTTTCTGTTGGTACCGTCTGTTTCTGTTGGGTGGCAACACCTGTCTGTTTCTGCGTGGTACCGTCTGTTCGGGTGGTAAAGGCCCATTTACTAGTGTACACCTAATTCTACATTCTGTTTCCGTAGGGATTAATCCGTTTCTGTTTATGTACCTTCTGCTCGGGTGGTAAAGGCCCATTATTAGCATTATGTTTCTGTCTGTTTTTGTTCGGGTGGTAAAGGCCCATTATAAGCATTCTGTTTCAGTCTGTTTCTGTTCGGGTGGTAACGACCCATTATTAGCATTCTGTTTCTGTCTGTTTCTGTTGGGTTGGTAAAGGCCCATTACTAGCATTCTCTTATATGGAAATTATTCTGTTCCCGTTTCTGTTTCAGTTTAGACATTGAGGTGACACCTAATCCTGTTATACTAGTATTAGTGAAGTGAAATGAAAAGTAATATTATTTTGTTTCTTCTGTTTAACCTAAGTACATCCGCTGCTCCTGTTACTGTTATCTCTTATCCAGCTTATTTTCATGTCATAATTATTATTATCTGTTCATATGCTGAAAGTAACTGGACTTGCCAGACTTTATGTCTGACCTTGCTTGTTTTCGCCCCTTTTTCTTTCGTTCCCCCCCCCCCCCCAGGTTTTCCAAGGAGGGAACACTTTAGCTTGATCCGGATTTCTTCTGCTTGAAATACTTAGAGTGCTTAAAGTATGGCTTGACTCCTTATAGCAGCTTCTGTTGGGATTATGATTTTAAAGTTTTGTACTCTGATGATTTTCTGATCAAGACTGATATTTATGTACTTGAGATTTTGGTAAAGATGTAACCAAACTGATTTCTGTTTTCCGCTGTAATGAAGTTATAATTTCTCAAGTATTGTTTATCTGTCTTGAAATTTTATGTTCTGTTTACTAAAATGCTCCACCAAAGTTAAGGCATTCCCTTTGTGAGTGTCCTTAACGGAGGTGGGGTGTTAAATTTCTGTTCTGCTGTTATCTGTTTAGGTGTTATATTTCAAAGATTACCCTTGCCACCGTCATATGGGGTTTGGGGTCGTCACACGTGGTATCAGAGCTTTGTTTAAGCTTAGTTCTGGAATATAACATATTAATGAACTAGTCAGAAATAGAATCAGTAGTATTCTATAATGGATCACTCATTTCAGATAGGATCAGTAATATCCTAGAATGAGTGAAGCAGAATGAAATACACCTCGACAGACACATTTATATTAACGTATATGTCTCTATGCTTTAAAATACCTTTTCTGTTGGCCTAACACTTTGTCTGCTGTTTGCAGACATTGAGAAATGAGTGGCAGAAGTAGAAGAGGTAGGGCAGAACCAGATATTGAGGCTCTATTAATTAAGTATTGAAACATGGGCGGAGTATCGTCCTCGGGAAATGAATCTATTATTCAAACTCAAGTCTGGATACGCTCTACTGAGAAAATTTTCGAAGGTTCAAAGCTGAGAGATGATCAGAAAATATCACTGGCATCTTGGGCACTCAAAGACGAAGCTTTGTTCTGGTGGGATTCGATCGTTAAGGATAATCCAGAAGTTAATATTACCTGGGATAGATTTAAAGAGATTTTCAATGAAAGATTTATTCCTACGGAAGCAACTGAGCGATTATATGATGAATTCTATTATCTGATATAAGGAGATATAACCATTCCAGAATATCATAAGAAATTCAATGAACTTTCTCATTTTGCCAGGCATCTAATTGAAAATCCAAAGAGGAAGAATCTGAGATTAGTTAACGGGCTTCAAAGGAAGTACCAAAGTAGTGTAATGGGGCATGTGAAACTTCCTTTTTCTGAAAATGATATACATGGCTTATCAGTATGAAGATCTCCATAAGAAAGGTCTTTCGAACAACGAAGAGGAAGTCGGTTCTGATAACAAAGGGGAGTCTGAGACTGATAGTCCTGAGGCCAGTAAGAAGCCCAAAGCCAATCGGAAAAGGGTTAAATCTGAGAAAGAACCAGTAACGACTGCCATATGCAATAACTGCAAGAAGCCAGGGCATTTGGCGATTAACTACGGACCCTTAAAGAAGCGATTAAAGAGTGGACTTAAATCGAAGAACAAGCTTCAAGAGAGTAGGGGATGCCATAAGTGCCACCAAACTGGTCATATTGCGAAAAATTGCCGACTATCAAAGAAATTTGAAATAGTACAAATAAATGAAGTGGCTGAAACTTCAGAACCCTCCGCTAGCCAGAGAAAATCATATGTTTTGGAAGGCACGCTTACTATCAAAGATATTCCAGTTAAAGTACTGTTTGATACAGGCGTGTCGTGAAGCTTTATTGCAAAGAATGCGGTTAAGAAACTGGATTTGAAATTGAAAAATCTCAAAGAGCCCATCACTGTCCATAATCCGGTTGGGGGTTCTCTCGATCTTAGCTGGATTTGTGGGGTGCCTGTCTCTTTTTCCCGGTATCGGTTTCCTACCATCTCGATCGTCATGAATTATACCGAATTTGATCTTATTTTGGGATTGGATTGGTTAACTAAATATGAAGCTGAGGTTAAATGCGCCGAGAGAGTGGTTAATGCAAAGATTAAATTAGGGGATTATATAACCATACCATGTGAAGGTCCGAATTTAGAAAGGAAAGTCTTTTGGTCAACTCTTGATGTTTCTCCTGCACAAATAGAAAATATCCCTGTAGTCACAGTGAATATTCCGAACATCATAAAAGATATTCCTGTCGTCAAGAACTATGCGTATGTGTTTGAAGAAGTTGTTAGCTTACCTCCAACGAGAGGAGTAATTCGATTTGGCAAAACTGGGAAGTTGGCGCCCAAATTTATTGGTCCGTTTCCTATTCTGGAACGGGTTGGAACTCTAGCTTATAGGGTTCAATTACCAGATTGGTTGCCTGGAGTACATAATGTGTTTCACGTATCTCGACTTCGAAAGCATGTACATGATCCAGACTTGATCGTGGAAGAAGCAGCGCAATGGGATATAGAAATTACTCCAGAATTGGTTGTGAGAAGAGAGCCAATCAAGATTATTAGCAAAGAAACCAAAGAATTGAGGAACAAGTAGGTTCACTTAGTCAAAGTGCAATGGAGTGGAGATCCGCGAGATTGTACTTGGGAAACAGAGAAGAGCATTAAGAAAGCCTATCCTAAGTGCAGGGTGGATATCTCTGATTGACACTGGTGCAAGGTACATTGACAATATTTTGCATTTCCATTCTATTCTCTACTTTGTTATTGTTTCTTTACATGGATGTAAACTTTTTAATTATGTAGTCTGATTATTTTAAAAGAGTATATGAATTAATTAGTATATTTTTGAAAAGTTAAAAAACAAATTGATTGTTGCTTGTGTTGTGTGATTGTGGATTTGATTAATTAAATTATTAGAATGATAGTTAATTTAATCAATGAATGAAGGATAAATCCATGCATTTAAATCATGTATTGAACTAATTTAGAAACAGATAGAAATATATACATGTGCATTATATATGTTTGAACAGGTAAATGGATTAGCTGTTGAGTAAGTAATTTATTTGCGTGCCCGACAAATAGGTAAACCTTAATGAGTTGGATGCGCAATTTTATTATTATATCAACTCCTGTAAATGCCATTGGATGCGGAGTGTTGGTTGTTCTGTGTGTAATAATAAATGTCGCCATAGGATAGTAACAATTAATTTTGAACTATACTATATGGCATACTTCTTGAAGATAGGCATACTTCATCATACACCACATAAGCATTTGGAGCTTGGGTGACGAGGTTGAAGATTTACCCTACGAGCGAGAGGCTTGTTTGGTGAGGACTATATATTACAGGTTGAACTGATAACTGATATGGACCATATAAAATGTAATGGTAAATTGCAAGATTAATAAGAACCCCACATAGGTCTGGAGATGACAATAAACACGTCTCTCTGGTCATTAAGGCACAAAAAACCATTTATAGGGTGACGAGAATTTATTCTCTGGAGTTATAATCTATACACACTCCCCTGTGGACACCAGAATATATCACTATAAATATGTGCATGCTTATTAGGATTTATTAGGAACCTAATATGGCCCAATAAATTTCCAAACCCCTCCCCGTACAAAGGAGGTTATGGCAAAAATATTCGAAAATTTAGGGTGTTAGCCAAATTTTTGAAGAATTTGAAAATTCTTAGAAACTGAAAGGTTGAAGAATGGAAGCCGGAATGAAATTTGAGTTGGTTAATTAAACAACTTTCGACTTCGTTCCTTTTCGAGAACGAAAAGTTTTAAGTGGGGGAGATTGTAACAACCCAGAAACTCTGAACCAGTTTAAAATTTTTAATTTGGCTATTTTAGTGGATTTTAAATATTTAAAATAAATTATTTTAAACAACAACGACGAAAAGTATGTTTGAATCGACGTTTGAAAATAAATATAATTATTTTTAATTTTAAACAAAGCCTGAAATGGCGCGGTAGTTTAAAAATTTGAATTCGAACTTTGATTGACTGTACCGGGTGCAAATTAAAATAAATTTTAGTGAAAACAAAAATATTTAAATCTGTTTATGAATATCTTTCTAACGAATCTGAAAAATCGAAGTTTCGTAGCGGGAATAAAAATTATGGCCAAAATAATTTTCAAAAAGGTCGCTATAGAATATATATAGCCCTCAAAAATAGACATTTTTCAAACAACCTCAAAATTCGACGAAACCACTTTTGTTGGATCCGGAACGTCAAATTATTGCTAGGTTTTAAATTCCATAATTTTTGAAGTTAATATGTGAGCGTGGAAAAGTAAAATGTGTTTGGTCGATTTCTATTAAATTGGATCGACCAGAAAATGGCCATTTTTCAAACGGTCTCAGAATTCGACGAAACTAGTTTTTTTGGGACCGTATCGTCAAAACATAGCTAGAATTATTTTTTGGGATCAGTATGTGGCCTTGGAAAATTGAAAGGTACGTTCAAATTAAATATTGAATGTTTTATATCTTAATTTGAAGAAAAAACTAACTGAAACAGTCGAACGGGCCTACGAAACATACCCCATTGTGTTCGGAATGGGGGTATTTAGCTAGGGAAGACAGTCGTGGGGTTTGAATTGGAGTTCGTGTGTGGAAGGGGATATTTTTGAATTTTAAAAATATATAAATAAAAGAAAAACACCATTGGCCAATCATAACTCGACTCCCCAATTTTTCTCTTCCCTTAACAGCTCGTCGACGGCGGTTTTGATCCAAAACTTCTCTCCTCGATATATTCCAATCCACGCACCATTATCGAACGCCCCAGTTGAGGTTTTTGAAGTACTCCCCACGCTCTTCAAATCCATACCTGGAGCACCTCGTATAGCTGCGCGAGTCACGAGAATCACCTCCACAAAGTCCACCGGTTTGGACTGTCGTCGCCGCTTCGATCTGCCACCGCACTGGACGCCACCTACCTCGTTTCGCGCGCCACTCCAAGCCCGTGGGCGCTGTAAAACCGATCAGCCTGAAGTGCTATGGATTCGACGAAAAATTTAAGCCTAGGTTTGAACAGAAAACAGAAAGGTACGGGTTTATTAATTTAAACTTTTTTCAACTCTTAAAAACCGTCGCGAATCATGATTTCACTATAAAAATCATATCTTTTTCGTTTCTTATCGAAATTCAGTGAAACAAGAGACAGTGGACTTGTGCGGACGTCTTATACATTCTAGAAGAGACCGGATATTTTTCTGAGCCTTCTACAATTTTTGGAGCAGTGGAACCCAATGTGAGATTTCTGAATTATAAACAATATGGAAATAACGATGTATAAATTATATAATCGATGTATGAGTTATATAAGCATTGTACACCACATGTATAAGCGTTGTATAAGTTGTATGTTCGATGTATAAGTTATATATGCGTTGTAGAAATCATATATGCGTTGAAATGATATTGAAATGAAATCGAAATATAGTTATATATGTATATCTATATATATATATACTCCCCTCGTCCACAGACCATGGACGATATATATTGGTTGTGATATTGTTTGGATTATTGTTTGATGTGAAAATTTGGTGAATATCATGAATGGTTGGTTTGAAATGATTGATTATGGTTGAAATCCCAATAGGATTAGTATATGGGAAAATTCGTCTACGTACGAACTAGATATTGAAAATCCCCATTGTCAAAAGCTGCGAGGCTTTAAGGTAGAGCGAGGAGCCGTACTAGGGACGGTGCCGGATTTAACTACCATGCCATTATGCTGCCGAAATTTTCTAAAATATTTCATGTGTTGTGTAAAATTCATGTGTTGAAATAAATAGCTATTGGACAAAAATATCGTTTTTATCAAATGTGTGAAATGAATGTGGTTTTGAAATCGAAGAATGAATTATATTTTTAAATATATAAATATAATTAAAATAAATCAAATAACGAAGCTGCAGTTCATAGTTTGAAACCATGATTTCAAACGACTAGTACGGGAGATCCGACCATCGGATTTTCTCGAAAAACCGTTGGATTCGTTTTGGAAATATCTTTCCAACGACACCAACTTGGTAAAGATCCAACGATTTGATTGTCCGGAATGTTTAATTCAAATCTGAAGAAATACAGCGCTAGAATTGATTATATATATATAAATATAATTAAATTAAATCGATTAACGACGTTGCAGTTCGTATTTTGAAATCGTAACTTCAAACGATTGTACTGGGAGATCCGACCTTCGGATTCTCCCAAAACTGAAACCGTTGGATTCGTTTTGAAAAGATCTTTCTAATGATATAAAATTTTTGAAGATCCAATGGTTAGATTTTCAGATATGTGTAATTCAAATCTGAAGAAAAACAGCGCCACAGCCGCGTTATGGTCTGAAGCGTCGTTTGGATGAATTGGCTCTTTTTAAACGAATAAAAATAGTGATAAATCATTATAAATTATTACAAAAGATATGGAATGGAAATAAACCGAATTTACCTGGTTTATTGGATATTTGATGGTTGAATGTGTTTGGCATGAAAATTATATTTAAGAACAGAATTATGGATGTCGAATAATTTAACCATTGAAATGAATTGATTTAAATTCTAAATATACGTGAAATATTTGAAAAGGCCGAGTTAAATCTCATTTCAAATAATTGATCAGCGATAAGAAGTCGTTGATGAAGACAGTGGTTGAAGACAGGAGTTCTTCACCTCGGTTGAATGATAACTGATGTCTTGATTGGAAGGCATCCCAAAATATAGATAATAAGTGGTGATCGTCCAGATGTACTTGGAGATCGATGGATATGCGAGGTATAAGGTGCCTCTGGTTTCGTTCAGTCCCAGAACGAACTTGTAAATGGCCATATTATAAAATGTGTTAAGTAGATTTCTCATACCAGTCCTATGATTGACTCGTAGTTTGTTTCACTTGCAAACTCGGGTGCCCCTATTTCTACACGGGCAGCCCCGTATTCAGGTTTTAGCAGGCTGTTTCTGGATAGCTGGAGCTGAAGATGGATTCTATCATTTATCTCTTTTTGTACTATTCAGAACCTATGGTACATATTATGTTTTGTTTTCCGCTGTAGACATTTATGTATAGCTGAACTATATTTTGTACTAAGTATGATCCTGTATACTGTGTAACTCTGATGATTATGTTTATCCAGTGTATTCTATTGTACATTATCTGGTGTATTTATTTATTTCTGTTATGCTGTTATCAGTTTATATATTCCAAAGATTACCCTTGCCACCGTCGTACGGGGTTTGGGGCCGTCATACAAATGGCGGCTCAAAACTCCTAATAGATGACCTATTTTGGACTCAAAAACATCAATTACAGAGCTTTGCTCTGTAAATCTTGTAGACCTCTGAATTAGCTTTAGGTAGAGCTTTTGTTTAGCTAAAACGGACTTACGGTTTGAAAGATACGCTCGTTTCCGTGAACGCCCGCAGAACTGGAAACATTTGGATTTCGGCATTGATTGGACTCTGGGTCGGATTGGATGGCCCGGATTGGATCGGAAAGGAGGACCCGATCCACATTCTGCCGCACAGAAGTGCAAGCTGCTTTGCAATGAATTCACTACCTCGGTTTGGGTGTAGAAGTAGGAACCCGACCCGATTCGCTTTCTCCTTACTGCCAAAAAGAGCACGTCGCCTTCGTATTGAACGCACCAGTTCAGATCGGATGGATGACCCGATCTGAGCCGTCTGGGATGGAATGTTCTACTGCACACACTCGAGTTTAACCTATTCTTAAGGCCTGTTCTAATCCTACTTTCACGGATCGGACCAGGCATGGCTTTAAACGAATTACAGGAGCCTTCCTCCTCTTACCCACTATGTCTAAGCAACGCACTAGATTCGTGACACATGTCATTCATTCTCGAGACTCTCTACATCAATAAATACACATATTCAGCGACTTCTAAAGGATCCTTGGTGATTTTAACTCTCGGCCTCCATTGAAGAGAGCACAAGGACATTGTGCTTCTTCCATATTAATCTAACACGAGGATTTCGTGTATAAAACCACTCTCTCTTCCCCACTTGTTCATTACAATATAAGGATGTTGTACGTAAATGATTCCTACGGATTGTAGGAAGGCATTGTATTAGTAATTTCTTAGGACTTAAGAATATATAAGGCGGACGTAGGCTTCTCTTGGGATAAACCTCTACAAAAACCTTGCGTATACCTTGTCCTTTACCGCTTTCCTACATTTATTCTTTGTGATCTGTGATTGTGAGGACTTCACACTGCATTTGGCTGTTAATGCCATTTTTGGGTCTAATAATAAATAGTAAACCGTAAACCATAAACAATAAACCATAAATTGTAAACCTTAAACTATAAAGTATAAACTAGTAAACTATATAATATAAAGCTTAAACCGTAAACATTTAACCATAAATGATAAATCGTAAACAATAAACCATAAACCGTAAAACATAAACAATAAACCGTAAACCATAAACAATAAAGTATAAACAGTCAACTATATAAAATAAATTATGAACCATAAACATTAAGCCATAAATGATAAATCATAAACAATAAACCGTAAACAATAAACCATAAACCATAGAGATTAAATTATAAACAATAAACCATAAAAAATAAAGTATAAACAATAAACTTTATCAATGTTTAACTAGCAATTTAACTTCAGTATTAAATTATATACCAACTTAGATAAATGAAAATTTACTAATAACTCTAACTTAATCAATGCAAGAAATACATAAAATTTGTAACTAATCATCAAACAATAATTCCTATACATATCAATTTAACATGTGTCGGGTGTCAATTATCATTAATAATCAATTTCAATCTCAATTTTTTTTCAAATGTTAGTTAAATAAAGTATAACATATCATATAATTAATTTAACTTGCATAAATACTTTAGTACGTCATGAGCGGGTTAAAACACTTACATTTGATTTTGCATCAAATCTGAAATCCAAAAGAACACCATAAATTTGACAGTCTCCAAATCCAATCAAACCAACTTCATGTCGTACAGAGTTTCGATATGAACTCAACAGTGAAAACAGCGTGCCAATCTGAGTTTATGTTAAAAAACTATTTAAGTTAACATAATTGAAAATTGAATAAATTTAAAGAAAAAATGCCCACAAAATTACTATGACATGTCAACTTCGCTTTTGCTCTTCCCAACAACGTTGCCACCAGCTATAACAACCCAATACAAAGAACAAACAATAACACACCTAATCACACAAAAGCACCTCAACTTCCAACGCTCCGACCATTGATCTGAGACATCTGCCAAAACCGCCTTGGCGTTTCCATTTTCAACCCCGAAACCTGGGCCCTTCAGACATCCCAAATCGCGGTGCCATCATGATAATCTCCACATCTTCTCAGCCAAATTCTGGCCACTTCCGACATGATAGATCACCAAACTACATCTACACACTCCCCTCAACCTCCTTTAAAAACCCATGACCTCCGATCGTCGAATCGTCAACTATCCACTGTTGGATCGTGAAAACACCAAAACCGACGGCTGAGAAAGATCATTAGATTCTGACCCAACCATGCATTGAAATGGAAAACGAATTATAGATTCGAGTTGGGTCCATAGAGAGCTTTCCAACGATCTATGTATGACGGTGTTTGAAATATTTGAAGTTTTGACATTGTTTTCAGATCCGTAATCTCAATTTTTTCCTATTAGAAGAAATTTCGGGATTTTAGGAGAATTCGGATGTTTTGGAAAAAGAAGATGATGGCTAGGACTTCAAAAAACCCAAATATGTATAAGGAATAACATGTCTATTAGGCAATAGTGTTTACAACATCCCAAAAGACCGTTTTCACTACTGAATCGGATTTCGTTGTTCTATGTATTGAAATATATGTTTTTGATAATTCTAAATGCAATGGAATTATCGAAATTTACTAAAACTCAATTCTTTTCAAGTTTAAATTTAGTGTTTTCAATTTAGTCACATCAAAACAATATTTTTATTTAATGTAAAACGCGCGTGTTTTAGTCGAATTTAATATTTCGAAGAAATAAGTGTTTGAATTTCATGAAACAAAAAATACCTTCTTACTCAGAAAATTGTCTAGTATATTTAAAATGAAAATGCCTAAGTTTCGATAAACTTATATTTTTCAAAATAACTTATTCAAATTTAACTAAATTCACACACATAACCAACTTGTGTATTTTACTGCAAAATTTATTTATACGCTATGTTTTGTTAAACGCGTATCAAATCTTAAATTTTAGTTCAAAAATTAATTTATAACGTCAGTTACAATATATTGGTTATCGCTGCCATAAATCAATTGTACACATCGGTTTAAAAAGAGCAAGAGAAAGTTGAGATTTTCACTATAAAATTTAAAGAATCAATCTTCTATACAAATATTAAATTTTTAAGAATCAATATTTCAATGTTCATATTATTATAATCAATTTCACGTTAGTTTCAGAGCAACTAAGTCCTAAAATAAATGATCATTCTGACTTTGTTATTCAAATTAGATGTTCGTATTTTTAATTTATAGTCAAAAATCAACTTCATTCATTCTTATATTAAAAAATAAATAAAATTTTAAATCCTTAATTAAAAGTTTGGTTAAACACGTTATTTAAAGTCGTTGAAACTTCAACTTGTTACAAATTTATAAATTGTTCCTGCAGGAAAAAAAATGTATTGGTTTACACGAATTTCGCATAATAGTTTTACCACACTCCAGAAGCGATGTTTATAAAATTACACCCAGAGAACTATATCTTCATATAGCACTATAATAGAATTTCCTATCAAATATTTTTAATATCATATAACACAAAAAGAAGTGATGAGACAACAAAAATATTCCGATAAATTTGCAAATCTAGATAAAACCAGTAGAAATGGATGCAAAATATATTTACAAAATCCAATCTATCATTGTTATAGATTTGCAGCTTCATTAGACACAATTAGTAATAAATTGTGATGTATGATTTATTGCTTTTCAAAAATATAGCATAAACTATATATCATATGCACAACTATTTATTGAAGAAATATCTTTAGACATTCTCCAGTAGAGATAATATATATGTCATATCATAATTTTAGCGAAAGCTATAAATATGGTCATAGAAGATATGTAACTAATATAATAGCATATTTTCATAATGTTTTCAATATTTAGAAGATACTCTTATTTTTATATTGAACATATCTCTTTTTACTGAACTCTCCAAGAGAGGCGTCAATATGCAATTCAACTATATGTTTTCTTATAAATAATTATACATAATTCCTATTAAGATATTTGAAATATAATTGAAGAATTAACCTTGAAGTAATTTATATAATTTACCGAAAGTTCAACTTGCTGTCAAAACTGATGTTTAAATATTATCGTGTTGTCTTTAATGATTCACATTGACATTGACTGATAAACAAAAATTAATAGTTTGAATTGTTCCAAAAGATTATTCGAGAGTCGCTAACTCAAACAGAAAAAATATAAAAATCTATTACATATATAATATGTGGACGCATTTATATATCCATATGTGGATATTTAATTAACAACCTAAACAACGTTTGATTAAATTGAAATAAACTCATCATATATATAATACATAAATATCATTTAGTGATCTAGAAATCAATCAACATAAATGTTGAAAGATCTGAAGTTGTAACTGTTCAAATGGTCTATATAATATGAAAATTCTTCCAAGTGACTATATCAATGAATGAGAGTAACCAATATTACATGAATGCATCTTATTAACTAATAAAAGAATTATCCTTCTATAATTCATATACATACACACACACAAGCACACACACACACACACACACACACACACACACACACACATATATATATATACATATATATACATATCATTTTCAAAAAAAATACATATAATAAATTTACTAGAAGCAATGTGATAATGGGTTAAAATGAGGATCCATAGAGGATCATTATTTGACATGGCAGTATTCATCAATATTTAGGGAGGATAAAAAGGTTACAAGTTCATTTTGATTACCAATATCAAATATTTATGACACATAAAGTGATGCGAAATATTAAGTAATCTGAATAAATTATCAATAATATAATATCTCTAATAAACTTTTGCTACCATTAGTTTCAATCCTTGAATGATTAAAAGGCATATATTGCATTTGAAGTGTAGTGAAAAACTCTATTCAAAATATTTTCGCAGTAAGTAATAAAGATGCCAAATAAAAGATATATATTAAATTCAACAATCCTGTTACTTTTTTTCCATTAGCAAGGTAATTTTCAATCCTCTTAATTTTTAAAATAACTCCCTTCCGCCAATATCACAGAGCAAATCATGTCTCAAATATTTCTCAAGTTTTAAACATTGCCTTTTCAATTTCTCATCATTCACATAAGTGATTTTTTTCTAAAATGAAATAAGAACACAAACGTACCATCATATTATTTGTATTGCTTAGATCGAGTCATCAATGGAACATGAACTTTATCCATAATTTGTAGAAAGTAATTAACTCAAAAAGAGTATTTTAGTGTTCATATTGGTTTTTCAACATTCACATTGTTCATCGAACTGTTTCTTTCTATGAATAAATACTTTTTGAGAAAAAAAATAGGTTTAATATCTAATATTTGGCCTATCTCTGTAGTATTAATCATTGTAGAATCAAAACCGTGTTTCTGAAATCTTCAAAAAAAAAATAAGCTCTTGTAATTTAGTGATTGCGACATCAATTTGCATATATTTAACTTGAAGAATCTTTTTAATTGTATTTCTAGTTTCCAGAATTTCATATCAAATGCACAATCCGAACATAAACCCAAAATTCTCAGCCTTATTTATTACATGACCTCTTACTTCACTCTTCACCATAGAGTTCTTTGTGCTATTTAACAAAGAAATTAGAGCATCATTTATCTTTCCACTTTGATATATTTTAGATTTTACTGTTTCAATGTGACTTTTTTAACGCATGTTTGATAATGGTTTGATTTTATAAATTGATACATGATCCTTAAAAGCTTTCATCTTTGTGTGGATGAAGAAAATATGTTAAATATTTGTTGGATCACCTTAAAAGCTTTCATCTTTGTGTGGATGAAGAAAATATGTTAAATATTTGTTGGATCACCCCCAAAAAGTTTGATGCTTTGTGTCCTGATTTAGTCATATCACATAGCACAAGGTTAAGACTACGACAACTGCAAGTTGGGTAGAAAACTCTCGAATTATTTTAAAATAGACGTTGTTGCATCCCTTTGTGTTTTCATTTCATATTTTATCCATTATCATAACCTTATCGTCTGATATCATAAATATTAATATGAGTGTCTTCTAATACTTTTTTATACTTGTTAAAAATTCTAATTTCGGTGGTGTCATCTACTTTCAGAAATACAATAAAAATCTCCTTCACTTTTACGAAATTGGTTGAAACATTAACACATCTTTTTACAGGAGACGTTTGTTTAACACGACTAATATTTGAACTTTGAAGTGCGATCTAATATAACTGAAAATACCTGGACTTTTTTTATTATATTCAAAATTTCATTTTTTATTTTGTTCGCCAATGTGAGCGTTCTCATCTTGAATTTTATTCCCAAGGTAATGTATATGAATTTCTTTTTGTACAATCCATCAAACATGCTCCTACATTACATAATCAAATTCTGCTATCATTTCAATTAATTAGTGAAAACAACTCTTATTTTGTTCATAAACCCTTTTCATTCATTCCACGAAATGTCAAATTATTGCAAGCAAGCAATTCACAGCAACATCAACACTTTCTTCCAACATTCTTTTTCTTTATTTATTTGATATATGACACTTAGATCAATGGTTTCTTTGACTTTCAATTTTGTTTCCAACTCAATCCAACTGCTCATATGCAAAATATGATCTTTACTACTTTCATGTTGTTTCAACTTAGTACTAAGATTGCCAATTATTAATTCCTTTCATAGCATGATGACCAGACGTTGTTTGATTCGTAGATAGCTTGTAGCAAACTAAAAATACTTTATCAACTGAACTTAATATCATCGTAAGGAAAATGTCTAACATATAATATGGATTAAAAATATCTATTAGTAGCAGCTTTTTGAAAATCACAGTTGTTATTTGTTTTAATATTCCAAAAGGACCTCTTTTAGCTGGCATGTCTTTCAAATTTTGATTGATTTGCTTCCATGTACCAGGGACGTTCAAAAATACACTAATAGTCTCCATATGTGATGATGAGTCAATGTGTGTTTCCTCTTCTCTCGTATTTTCATTGTCATGTTTGCACATTAAAATATCGTCACCAATGTTGGCATCATTCTCAATAATAAGAGGGGTATTATCCACATTCAAATTTGAACTTTCTACTGGGTTACTTTTGATGAAAAAATTGTTAAGAGCGCATTTTTGTGAATTGGTGAGTTCCTCTAGACTTCTTTTCTTAAACCTTTTAGCGTGTCTGTTAGATTTTATGCCCTAGAGGCAATCCACTTGATGTGATATATAACAATGTTGTTGTTGTTATTTTATTTGGAATAAAATAATATTCTATTATATTATATTTACTGCGTAATATAAATATTAATATATTAGAAGTCCTTAGAATAATAATATGGAATTATATAGTTCGAGTAAGACTGAACTTGAGATTATATAATGTGATAAGTATTATAATTCTTAAAAGTCCCTAGTCGAGTTTTATTGTTTATGCAGGACAACAATAAAGCGTTGAGACTAGTATATTGATTGACCGATGATCACATCTCATTGATCATTAATATACGTGATATTAAAGTCAAGATATAAATACGTATTGGAGAATAACGTATTGGGCTGACCCACCGTGAGATGACTACATGGAATATAATTAACAGTATCATAAGTTATTCTCATAGTGATAGTGATGTAATGGTCCTCAGACCTGAAATCATTATAATTTTATTCGAGGATATTTATGTTTTGATATCATCTAAAGTTATTTCGTAACAGAGTAATGATAACGGTGATTATTGGATATATTTCAAATCGAATGAAAATTATAAATGATCTAGATGGAATTTAACCCTGCGATATATTCGTAGTGATATCCATGGGCCTCTTGATTGAGTGGGACTACGAAATGCATGGTCGTGCTCAAATATTGATTTGTTTTAAACAGTCTACTCATCGATCAAGAAAAACGGATTAAATTATAAAGAGGATGATACGATCCATGCCTTGAGTTTAATCCTGGATATAGTGGTTAAAAGGATTATATTATATTGTTACACTGGTCATGAAAGGTTGAATCGAATCGTTAATTGATCTTATTATAACTTGGGTAGCAGCGATGTATTACTAGATGTCGCTCACTGTTTATAATTTAAATATGATTTAAATTATTGCCAACGTTGTAATAACTTATAGGTTCACACAACTGGAATGTTACAAGGGAGACGTTATTTTCTTTGGGTCCAATAAAACGTCAATTAGTTGATATTTTATTTGAACTTGGAATTAGTGAATGGTTGATACCTATTCTATGGTAAACATTTAAAAGGAGATATTTTACATTTCCCCTTTTAATACACGTGAATACCGAGTCGGTCGTAGTGTAGATTTAGATCTATAGAAAATGGCCCCGACTAATTCTATTGTTAAAAACCCTAGAAGATAGTGATGGCGGCTAGTACCGTTCTCCCTCCTCCTCTTCAATTTGATTAAAGAGGAAACCGTTCTCGTGGATCACCTGTAGAGGCTCTACACTTGAAGGGTTCCTGATTCGGTTCATCATTCTTCCCATCGTTCCAGATTTGCAGCGAGATTCAATCGATTTAAAATTGGGGTATTTACAACCGAGCAAGGTATGAATTTTCGATTTCAATTTTATTGCATAGATCCGCAAACTTAAATGTTAACTTGATGATTAATTTAGGGTTTTGATTTGATCTAGTCAACCCTAAATTACAAACAGTGGTATCAGAGCACGGGCTTGCAATAAATTTTATCTCGAATTCTGATTTAAGTTTTCTTTCTAGTTTGATTTCCTGATTAATCGACTGTATGGAACATAGAAATTAGTGAATAAGATTCTGGATTGATTTATTAGGACTGTCAAATAAATTTTATTTCTGAAATAAAATGATTGATTCATATATGAATTGATATCTGATATTGATTCCATGTGAATTTTATTGGGTTTTAGATTATTAAATCTTGATATTGTTGATATGTCTGATGTGATGACATGATCTGTTTAAACGAGTAAACAGAACTAAAATTATAATCAAATTGTTTGATTGATAATTGTTCTCGACCAATCTTTAGCATATATTTTCTAATCATCATAAAATTTGTTTTGCTGATTGATAAATCAGAAAGATAGTTTTCTAATTAATTTTGACTTACCAATTTCAATTGTATGGAAATTTGGTAAGATATATTTTGATTCTGATCTATGTAAAATCAATTTTTTGGTTTTGATTACAAACAAATACTAGTTTATTTGATTATTGTATCAGAGATACAAAATTTCATTAGTTTTGCATACATATAATATTGACAAAGAATAGAACAAATTCTAGTCAAGATAAATGTATTGTGATTTGTTCTTTGTATAAAATTAATATATGATGTAAATTGGTGATCGCATTCCATATGTGTAATTGACATATATGTGAAGTTACATATGGTTTTAATTTATCAAAACTATATTGTGAAATTTGGTTTTAACATTATGGAAAATCTGATTTTCTGTTTTGTTTTATGCTATTTATATAAATGATTGGTTCCAGATAATGATCTTATATTAAGGTCGCATAATACAACTGCATAGATATATATATAAACTTGTGGCTCTGAATCTTTTTCTTAGTATATGTGACATGGTAATCCATTCACATTAACATTGAATAATTTGTTATAATGTGAACTGAGCATCAAACTCACCTTAATTTTAAATTATGGTGAGTTCAGATTCAATTGTACATATACACTACCTTCAGATTATTGATAGAAAACTGTTTCTATAACCATAGTTCACTAAGAACAAGACTATCATATATATTCTTGTAAGTAATAATGCTTAATATCTATTTAGATAGTGTTAAATGACAATATAGAAAATTACCGTAAGTATTAATATCTGGAATATATATATATACTTCTTGGCTGCCAAGAAGGAAACTATTATATGTTTGACATATATGAAAACCTGTGATGATCAAACATAGAAAAACATGTCATAGTTTAATTAGATTTGATCTGATTATCTGTGTCAAGCAAAACAGTAAAAAACACATCATATATGATATGATTTATATTGTTTAAAATACCACAGTAAAGTATATATAAATGTAACTGATATAAAACATCAGATTTAATATGATCTTATCTTGTTTTATGTTTCAGTTACATGTAAATAGGTAACACTGTGGTGTATATAAATACAGTTGGACTATTGCTAAATTAACACTTATTGTAAGTGTAAATTTTCTTTAAACATGTCTAGATAATAATAATGAAATACTGTATGATTTATTTGCGATGAATCGAGATGGTATTTATGTTGTTTTCATTTCCTGTCAATATGCTTATGTATGGAAAGAATCATTTGGATACTACAACTGTTCACACCCAAACCCACCTCATGTATGGTATATTATTTTTTTTCACTTCATCTTGGTTATGAATATTTTATTTTAGGATCAAAGACCCATATTTTGATGTTTGGCCAAATGATTAAGTCATCATTAAGATCTGATTGTAAGAATCATGATGAAATTTTACCTGTGTATGTTAAAACCTCAGGTAATCATAATTTAGAAAATAACAAGTATGACTTGTTAAATCTCGACCATTTGATCATAGAACACTTCTTTATTTTAATACATATATTAAGATATGTATCTATATTTTGCATTTCTGTTAGACAGAATCAAATGGTTGGTTTAATATTATCACCTGGCTAGTTTGTTTAAGCTAGTGTCACTTACATAAAGACATTAGTATCCAGATACTAAATGTTAAATACGCATGTGTTGCATACATATTATTATTAAATAATATGTTGTTTAAACTTTATAGTCCTGTTGCAAATTTGATTTGCATACACAACCTTAGATATACACATGTGACAGCATGCCAAGTTTAATTGATACTGCTTATATTATATGTTTGAATGACATATATATATATATATATATATATATATTCAACCGAATATAAAGTTGAGATAAAAACTGAGTAATATACGTATAAAATTGATATGTGTATACGTTAATATATTCATATGATAAATATATTTGAATTATTATCCACATGGTTGATTCACAATGCTCGCGGCAATCCTTAGATAGATTCATATACATTTGATGTACTAGAATTATTGCCTACACACTAAACCCATTGCAAACATAACAAATACATTTGATGTATTGATCTATGTGTTAAAATTTGTTTAACAGGGGTTTAAGGGGAATTGTAAACTCAATTCTGAACTGTTTCAGTGGGAGTATGAAACACCCCACCTCCGTTAGGGTCACTCTCAAAGGGAATGCCCTAATTTTGGTGGAGGTTTATAAGTATAAGTCACAGATATACAAGACAGATATAAGAACACATATTTGTAAACAGCGGAAAAACAACAACTTTTATTTCATAAAACCAAATACGTGTTACAACAACATCACCATGATTGTCTTACATCCTTTCAAAAAAAAAACATAACTCCTTCAATCTGTCTTGATTACATCATTTAAAGAAGCATAAAGAAAACATAAATAAACTGCAAAAGCCCCATAGTGGTTGTCCAAAGCCATAGTTCAAAAGCGAAAAGGTCCAAGCAAAACATTCTTTCTCTTCAAGATGGATATGAAGGCTGGTCAAGCTGCAGTGTTCCCTCCCTATGCACCTGGGGGGGGGGAACGGAAGAAAAGAAGACGAAAGAAAAGTAGAGTCAGACATAAAGCCTGAGTAAGTCTAGGACTATTCTGTCTATGAATAAAGGACTGGGTATGATAAGTATAAACAAGAAGTGGGAAAGCACTATAAACTTGGTTAAGTTGTCTAGGGTCGAATATACTATCGTACCCCATGTTAATCTCTGAACCCATATAAACTAGTTCCCAACTGGCACCCCATAATCAGGGTGAAGTGATCCATTCTATGATGATCGGCTCCTACTCGCATAGTTACATGTGTCTTACGGCCCCCGATGTTGTAGTTACCTATGCTGGTCCCACCATGGGGTGTATCAAGTCCCATGGCAGCGGCCCGACACAACCTTAGAATGCACAGGTATGCTACTGGTGCCCAGTGCTTTATTATTCTGCGCCGGAGTATGTGCACGCCCGCACCCCGTTAGAACCTACACTGCTACACCACCGCCGTCGATTTGACCTCTTACAATCAGCCCAGTAATCGTGCCCCACCCTGCCTAGTTTCAGGGTATCATGATACACCTTATAGGGTTACTGCTGAAAAGGGTCCCCCGCTACTAGGTTTTCTATTTCTATCCAACATGCTAAGTTGGTTAAGTGTTTTATAACCTAACCCCCCAATCAGTCTGTTTAGTTTAGCATGTTCCATTTTGATTAAGTCTTTAGTTCACTTAATCCTAACAATCCTGACTCATCCTTAATTGTCTTATTAAAGCCTTGACCTCTCACATTAGACAGGTATTGTTGTGGCTGCCTGTTGCCGGTTGGTTCCGGGCAGTCTTACGCCACAACTCAGTCTAACCTCGGGTCCTTATTGGGCTTCATGTTTAACCACCCACATTGGATAGGTATTGTTGTGACTACTGGACAGCCGGGCGGTTCCGGGCAGGTTTACATCACAACTCAATCCAACCTCGGGTTAAACACATCGTATGTTCTACATTTACATATTTTGTCTTTCTTCTTTATTTTCTTATATGTAAATATTTGCGGCCCATTATTAAGCTAATGGTGTAAAGATTTACACCAATCATGGGCCCAACCCATACTTGAATTTGGGCCCCTTTACTTTATATTTTCATTTATTAATTAATTTGGCCCAACGCTATTTACCCCCGTTTAATTCGCTCGTTTATTATATATATGTTGGGCTTAGCCTTTTTAAGCCCAACTTAGCCACGTGAAAAAGGGGAGGCTTAAAGCATGATTACATACACAAGAAGGGGAATGTGAACGCATGAACTTGCAACATAACGTTGGAACTACAAAATAGAAACTGGTGTAATTGCATAGTAGTAATGTATACTTTGGTCATAAAGCATAAGTGACATGAATCAAAGCATGTAAACTTGTAGTTGAGATAAGAATCTAAATTGGATATCATTATTGACACATAGTCTTAACTACAACATAAACCTATGTTTTTATTTAGGCATAATGTCAAACATAAGCAAATCATGTTCATAAGATTCCTACATGTTTACAAAGGGGTTTACTTTTGTTACTAATACAAAAGCATAGTTCAACTTGAATTATTCCAACTTAATCATGATTTTAAATCTCTTCACATAACCATGGCGCACATATACTTATGGCATAACTATTTCTAAACATGAAATCATGATTTTTACTTTAGTCATGCAAACTTGCAAATGGGATTTTGAATCTAACCTAGCTATGTACCACATATGTCATCATATAATTCTTGTTAACAATATAGACCTAACATGGTTTTCAATTATGCAAAATATCAATCATAGCCTAGTCATATTCATAAGTTCGCAAAGAGGTTTTCTAGTACAAAAGTATGGCTTAATACATAGATCATGATGCCAAATTTTCAACATAATTTCATATGAATTATAATAACCCAAATTTGTTCCAATTACTCACAAAAATGATTTTTGTACAAAAATACACATTATGATGACATAGTAGCAAAACCCCAAACTTGCATGAATTTTCAATTAAACAACTACATACATGTAGCTTCAACATGAATTACATAATTTGCGAATATTCCAAACGTATACTTGCATAAAACTACCGCAAACATGTAGTTTTTATAATGAATAACATGCTTTGTGAATATCCAAACGTATACTTGCATAAAACTACCGCAAACATGTAGTTTTTTATAATGAATAACATAATTTGAGAATATCCAAACGTATACAATATTCCAAATCGATAAGAATCATAGTAACGCACAAATATGAATTACTTTATCACCACAAATCAAGTATACAAACCAACACAATTATTTGTTCATACCAAAATAATACTCTACTTACAATTGTGTGGCGAATTCTCCAATTTAGGAATTTGGAGATGCGACTCCTTTTGACGTAGGCGTTGATTTGATTTGTCTAAGTTGCTTTATGCTTTAGAATTTTCCTCCTAGTCTTCTCCCAAATTGGTGGCTACTCCTAGTCGTTCCTCAGCAGCATGATGGCTTTGTTCTTATTTTTGAATGAATAGATTAGGTTGAGTCTAGGGTCATTTTTATAGAGTTTATGAACTGATTAGGACCATCGATGTTGCTTGGATTGATCGTAGCCATTCATTCGAAAGAGAGACCAATTAGAGCCTGCCACCTAGCCCTAATGACAAAGCATGCTTCTGAAAATCGACCAACATAGACTAGGCCAGCCAGGGTGGGCTGGGTTCGACCTGGCTCTGGACCAGGTCGACAGCCCTGTCGACAGCCCTGTCGACCTGGCTAGACCAGGTCGACAGCCCAGTCGACCTGGGTGCATTAGGCGGGAGTTTTCCCGCCTTGGCCAATTGGGCCCGATTTTTAATTTTAAACTTGTTTTTCTGAGCTGTTCGAATTTTAAACTTAATTCAGAAACTTCTGGAGGCTATATCTTCTTCATACGGACTCCGTTTTTCGAAAACTCGGACTCTATTTCGCGTATTTTTCCAAGACGAACGCAATGGCGTATCCCGTTTCCCTTAGTTCTTTGATTTGAAATTAATTATAGAATTCACGGGGTGTTACATTCTCCCCCACTTAAAAGGATTTCGTCTCCGAAATCTTCAAGTTAGGAGGAATGCATATCCTAACGTCCAATCATCCATCTACTCACCCATCAAACACGAGCATCCATTGTCCTTAAAATACTTCTAATGCTTCATGATCATATGCGAAGTGTGTGTGTGTACATGAACTTATCCAATGCAAAATCAGGCGGTCTACTGATTCAGTTGACCTCCTTAATGCGAATTATGTAAGTGCCATGAATCCATCATGTATGCAAATTTTCCTATTCATGATTCTACATGGGTGCACAATTATTCAATACAAATGCAACATCCATATGACAACACATTAAAGTTCAACCATATACGAATGCAAACATATATGCATATGCAATATGAAGTGACTGAGCCGATCTAAAACCTAGATTGTGTGTGTATATGCAACCACGAGCAACCACTAGCAATCACTTGCAACCACTTGCAACCATCATCCATAACATGTTTCAATTACATGTTTTCATCCAAAGGGTTTCTACCTAAAAGATAAGGTCGAGGAAATATACCTAAAAAGATAGATAAAAGCGCGAATTAAGGAAAAAGAAAGATCAAGGATGTACCCTCGAAAAGAAAAGGGTAAGCAGTGCGTATTCTAGCTTCAGTTTCCCAAGTCGCGCCTCCCTCGGCGTCGCTCCACTGAACTTTGACGAGCTTGACTTCGCGGTTGCGTAGCTTCTTCACTTCCGTTCCTAAGATGCGGGTTGGAACTTTTCTTATGGTTGCTTCGCGTTCCACTTCGGCCTCTTCGAGGATATTTGGCTCTACCACTTCAGCAGACTCATGTAGACATTTTCGGAGATGTGAAACGTGAAAAACGTTGTGGACTCCGGCCAACTTCTCGGGTAGCTCTAATCTATAGGCCATTTTCCCAATTTTCTCGATGATAGGGAATGGCCCTACGAACCTTGGTGCCAGTTTTCCTGTGGTTCCAAAACGAACAATGTTTCTTAGCGGAGATACCTTGAGAAAAACTCTGTCTCCAACCTCAAATTCAAGGTCGGTCCTTCTCTTGTCGGCATAGGACTTTTGTCTGTCTTGGGCCGTCTTCATCCTTCTTCGTATTAAGTCTACTTTCTCTGAAGTCTCTCGGATCATATCTGGTCCAAGTATGAGCTTATCAGTAGACTCCCACCAACAAGTGGGCGATCGGCACGGTCTTCCATATAAAGCTTCGAAGGGTGCCATTCCGATGGTTGCTTGATAGCTGTTGTTGTAGGCAAATTCCACCAAAGGAAGGTGGTCTTCCCATGTCCCTCCGAAGTCAAGGACGCATAGTCTTAAAAGGTCCACCAAAACTCTGTTCACTCTCTCTGTTTGGCCGTCGGTTTGGGGATGATAGGCTGTGCTCAAGCATAACTGCGTTCCTACTGCTTCTTGCAGACTCCGCCAAAACTCGCTGGTGAAGATGGGGTCTCGGTCACTAACAATGCTAGATGGTATTCCATGGAGTCGAACGATTTCTTTGAGGTAAAGTGATGCCAGGGATGAGGCAGTTCTTTTACTTTTGACAGGTAAAAAGTGGGCGCTTTTAGTAAGCCTATCCACTATTACCCAAATGCTAGTGTTGCCTCTCCTAGACCTAGGCAGCCCATCGATGAAGTCCATTGATATGCTATCCCACTTCAACTGCGGGACCTCTAGAGGATGTAGTAGTCCTCCAGGCTTTTTCTGTTCCGCTTTAACCTGTTGGCACACCATACACTTAGAAACGAATTCTGCCACGTCCTTTTTCATGCCGTTCCAGAAGAAAGTCCTTTTTATGTCTTTGTACATTTTATCTCCGCCTGGGTGTATCGTCATCTTGGAGTGATGTGCTTCCTCGAGAACCTTCTTTACTAAATCTTTTGTTTGTGGGACGCATAGTCTTCCGTCTCGCCTTAGCAAACCCTTATCGTCGATGGAGTATCTGTTGAGGTGACTCGAAGTCTCACCCCTAATTAGCCTATCAATCATTTCCGTAAGTTGAGGGTCTTCGCGTTGTGCTGTCCCTACTAAATCCACTAAAGTTGGCCGTACTTCGAGAGATGCTAGTAAGCCTGGTACGAAATCGGAGGAGGGCCTAAAGTCGAAGCTGGCTATAAACTCTAGGCTTTGTCTTTCAACAAACAACAGGCTTAGGGTCAATTTCTTTCGGCTCAACGCGTCTGCCACTACGTTGCCTTTGCCCGGAGTATAGGAGATTTCGAAATCGTACGAGGCAAGAAACTCCATCCATCTTTGTTGCCTCAAGTTAAGATCCTTCTGCGAGAAAAGATATTTCAACGATTTATGGTCAGTGTAAAGTTCGAACTTCTCACCTAGGAGATAGTGTCGCCAAGACTTGAGTGCAAAGACGATGGCGGCTAACTCAAGATCGTGGGTTGGGTAGTTCTTTTCGTGCACTTTCAACTGCCTCCCGCCATAAGCTACTACCCTTCCTTCTTGCATTAAGACGGGGCCTAGCGCTGTCCCACATGCATCCGTATAAACAGTGAACATCTTGCTCCCATCTGGTAGCGTCAAAACTGGGGCTGTTGTGAGAGCCCTTTTCAGTCGTTGGAAAGCAAACTCGCAATCCAAGTCCCAATTGAACACTAGATTCTTCTTGGTCAATTTCGTGAGCGGAGCTGAGATTTTCGCAAAATCCCTTATGAATTTTCGATAGAAACCTGCTAGTCCTAGAAAGCTTCGGACCTCAGTTGCATTCCTTGGTGTCTTCCAATCCTGTACCGCCACTACCTTAGTAGGGTCCACTGCTAACCCTTGTTTGGATACTATGTGCCCAAGGAACCTCACCTCTTCTCTCCAAAAGTGGCATTTGGAGAATTTGGCTTTTAGTTGATGGACTCGCAAAGTTTCCATGATTGCCCTTAAGTGTTGAGCATGTTCCTCTTCACTTTTTGAGAAGATAAGGATATCATCTACGAAGACCACTACGAATTTGTTGAGGAAATCTCTAAATACCCTACTCATCAGGTCCACGAAGTAAGCAGGTGCATTTGTCAAGCCGAAAGGCATGACAAGCCATTCAAAGAAGCCGTCTGGGGTTCTGAACGCCGTTTTATCGATGCTATCTTCAGCCACCCTTAGCTGATGAAAACCGGTTGCTAAATCGAGCTGGGAGAAAACAGACGCTCCTACAAGCTGGTCAAACAAATCGTCAATTCTAGGGAGAGGGTGCCTATTCTTTTTCGTTAGCTTGTTGAGCTCCCTATAGTCAACACATAGACGGAGTGAACCATCCGCCTTTGTAGCGAACACCACTGGAGCGCCCCATTCTGAAATGCTCCTCCTAATGAACCCCTTTTCTAGAAGCTCTTTAATCTGTTTACTGAGCTCTTTCCTTTCTCGTGGAGCCATGTGTCTAACGGGCAACGCAACGGGCTTTGCATTATCTACAAGATATATGCGGAAGTCTATTTCCCGCTTCGGAGGCAAGCCCTTCACCTCTTCGAAGACATCCGGATATTCCCGGACCACTCTAACTGATTGCAAATTTTCAACAGAGGCATCTAGCGATTCAAGATAACTAAGCATAACCGCATACGAGGGATTACAAGAAATTTCCAAAGTATTACCGAGCTGGGTTAGGAGCCTAACAACCCTTTTCTCACAATCAAGGATGGCCCCATTACTGGATAGCCAATCCATACCCAAAATCAAACCATACCCCGAAAAGCCCAAAACAAAGGCACAACATTGAAATTCTACGCTTAGAATAGAAATTTTCAATCCCAAACAGATCATAGACAAATGAGCTGGGCCCCCAATTGGGTTTGAAACAATTAAGGGGTCCTCTACCATACTAGTTTTTAGGTGCAGAGATTCTACTAAAGCAGACGAGATAAAGGAGTGTGATGCGCCAGAATCAAATAAAGTGCGAACGGGGTGATCATAAAGATAAACTACACTTTCTACAGAAGTATCCATACCTCGCTGTTGCAAAGGTGGCGCTTCTAGCACATGAACCTGTGCCCCTGAGGTGGATCCAGCCCTCTGCCCCTGTCCTCGTTTCTTTGGGCAATCCTTAGCCCTGTGGCCTGTCTCACCGCAAGAAAAGCACCCACCATTCTCCTTGGCCTTCTTTTTCCGGCAGTCCTTTACTAAGTGCCCTACTTTGCCACAGAAATTACACTTCCTCTTCTCTTTGTTGCCTTTCCCGCCTTTCTTAAAGTCCGTCTTCTTAGGCTGCAAACCCTCTTTCTTCCCTTGAGAGCTTTCTGCCTTTGTCTCCTTCTTACCCTTATCCTCCTCATTCAGCAATGCCATTTGCACCAATCTTTCATACGTGGCCCCCATGGGTATATGGGTCATGGCCAAACTGTGTAATGGCTCATTTAACCCTTTGACGAAACGGAGAGCCTTCTTGTGCGGGGTGTTGACTAGGTCTAGCCCAAACCTAGCCAGCTCATCGAACTGATTCACATACTCTCTGACTGTCTTGTTCCCTTGCTTAAGAAATAAGAATTTTTCCAACTGCAAGCTCCTTTCCGCATCCGAGAGAAATTTAGTCTCAAACCTTGCCCTAAAGTCCTCCCATGTCTCCACTGGTCTTTCTGCATTAGTGACTTCCCACCAGTAGAAAGCCTCGCCCTTTAATAGCCATACTGCCAGTTGTACTTTTTGTCTATCTTCTACCTCAAAGATGATGAATAGGTCCTCAGTTTCTTTCAGCCAATTTCTAGCTGCCACGAAGGACTCAGTTCCATGGAAATCCTTTCCTCCCATAGCTTTAAAATCTTTACATATCTTAGCAAACGTGTTTCCCCGTGGAGGAGGTGGAGGAAAAGGTGCCGCTGCAGCTGGATGATTTCCTGCAGCTGGGGGAGGAGGAACGGTAGGACCTGGCTGAGTGGCCCTTGCTTCTAAGAACCGTCTAAACCAACCAGGTATTGGCACCCCTTCTGGCAAGTTAAGTTCTTCGGACATTCTGAAACAAAAAGGATAGATTCAAAACGAAGGATAAGAGATAGTGCCTATGGCTTTGGGGAGTGGACTTTGCCTTTTAAAATAAAATAATTTTTTTTTTTAAAATGCTTCTTTAAATTTCCTTTTTGAAAATAAATTTTTAAAACTTTTTATCTTATCTGGTAAACCTATGCTCTGATACCAAGTGAAACACCCCACCTCTGTTAGGGTCACTCTCAAAGGGAATGCCCTAATTTTGGTGGAGGTTTATAAGTATAAGTCACAGATATACAAGACAGATATAAGAACACATATTTGTAAACAGCGAAAAAACAACAACTTTTATTTCATAAAACCAAATACGTGTTACAGCAACATCACCATGATTGTCTTACATCCTTTCAAAAAAAAAACATAACTCCTTCAATCTGTCTTGATTACATCATTTAAAGAAGCATAAAGAAAACATAAATAAACTGCAAAAGCCCCATAGTGGTTGTCCAAAGCCATAGTTCAAAAGCGAAAAGGTCCAAGCAATACATTCTTTCTCTTCAAGCTGGATATGAAGGCTGGTCAAGCTGCAGTGTTCCCCCCCCTGTGGACCTGGGGGGAAACGGAAGAAAAGAAGACGAAAGAAAAGTAGAGTCAGACATAAAGCCTGAGTAAGTCTAGGACTATTCTGTCTATGAATAAAGGACTGGGTATGATAAGTATAAACAAGAAGTGGGAAAGCACTATAAACTTGGTTAAGTTGTCTAGGGTCGAATATACTATCGTACCCCATGTTAATCTCTGAACCCATATAAACTAGTTCCCAACTGGCACCCCATAATCAGGGTGAAGTGATCCATTCTATGATGATCGGCTCCTACTCGCATAGTTACATGTGTCTTACGGCCCCCGATGTTGTAGTTACCTATGCTGGTCCCACCATGGGGTGTATCAAGTCCCATGGCAGCGGCCTGACACAACCTTAGAATGCACAGGTATGCTACTGGTGCCCAGTGCTTTATTTTTCTGCGCCGGAGTGTGTGCACGCCCGCACCCCGTTAGAACCTACACTGCTACACCACCGCCGTCGATTTGACCTCTTACAATCAGCCCAGTAATCGTGCCCCACCCTGCCTATTTTCAGGGTATCATGATACACCTTATAGGGTTACTGCTGAAAAGGGTCCCCAGCTACTAGGTTTTCTATTTCTAGCCAACATGCTAAGTTGGTTAAGTGTTTTATAACCTAACCCCCCAATCAGTCTGTTTAGTTTAGCATGTTCCATTTTGACTAAGTCTTTAGTTCACTTAATCCTAACAATCCTGACTCAGCCTTAATTGTCTTATTAAAGCCTTGACCTCTCACATTAGACAGGTATTGTTGTGGCTGCCTGTTGCCGGTTGGTTCCGGGCAGTCTTACGCCACAACTCAGTCTAACCTCGGGTCCTTATTGGGCTCCATGTTTAACCACCCACATTGGATAGGTATTGTTGTGACTACTGGACAGCCGGGCGGTTCCGGGCAGGTTTACATCACAACTCAATCCAACCTCGGGTTAAACACATCGTATGTTCTACATTTACATATTTTGTCTTTCTTCTTTATTTTCTTATATGTAAATATTTGCGGCCCATTATTAAGCTAATGGTGTAAAGATTTACACCAATCATGGGCCCAACCCATACTTGAATTTGGGCCCCTTTACTTTATATTTTCATTTATTAATTAATTTGGCCCAACGCTATTTACCCCCGTTTAATTCGCTCATTTATTATATATATGTTGGGCTTAGCCTTTTTAAGCCCAACTTAGCCACGTGAAAAAGGGGAGGCTTAAAGCATGATTACATACACAAGAAAGGGAATGTGAACGCATGAACTTGCAACATAACGTTGGAACTACAAAATAGAAACTGGTGTACTTGCATAGTAGTAATGTATACTTTGGTCATAAAGCATAAGTGACATGAATCAAAGCATGTAAACTTGTAGTTGAGATAAGAATCTAAATTGGATATCATTATTGACACATAGTCTTAACTACAACATAAACCTATGTTTTTATTTAGGCATAATGTCAAACATAATCAAATCATGTTCATAAGATTCCTACATGTTTACAAAGGGGTTTACTTTTGTTACTAATACAAAAGCATAGTTCAACTTGAATTATTCCAACTTAATCATGATTTTAAATCTCTTCACATAACCATGGCTCACATATACTTATGGCATAACTATTTCTAAACATGAAATCATGATTTTTTACTTTAGTCATGCAAACTTGCAAATGGGATTTTGAATCTAACCTAGCTATGTACCACATATGTCATCATATAATTCTTGTTAACAATATAGACCTAACATGGTTTTCAATTATGCAAAATATCAATCATAGCCTAGTCATATTCATAAGTTCGCAAAGAGGTTTTCTAGTACAAAAGTATGGCTTAATACATAGATCATGATGCCAAATTTTCAACATAATTTCATATGAATTATAATAACCCAAATTTGTTCCAATTACTCACAAAAATGATTTTTGTACAAAAATACACATTATGATGACATAGTAGCAAAACCCCAAACTTGCATGAATTTTCAATTAAACAACTACATACATGTAGCTTCAACATGAATTACATAATTTGCGAATATTCCAAACGTATACTTGCATAAAACTACCGCAAACATGTAGTTTTTATAATGAATAACATGCTTTGCGAATATCCAAACGTATACTTGCATAAAACTACCGCAAACATGTAGTTTTTTATAATGAATAACATAATTTGAGAATATCCAAACGTATACAATATTCCAAATCGATAAGAATCATAGTAACGCACAAATATGAATTACTTTATCACCACAAATCAAGTATACAAACCAACACAATTATTTGTTCATACCAAAATAATACTCTACTTACAATTGTGTGGCGAATTCTCCAATTTAGGAATTTGGAGATGCGACTCCTTTTGACGTAGGCGTTGATTTGATTTGTCTAAGTTGCTTTATGCTTTAGAATTTTCCTCCTAGTCTTCTCCCAAATTGGTGGCTACTCCTAGTCGTTCCTCAGCAGCATGATGGCTTTGTTCTTATTTTTGAATGAATAGATTAGGTTGAGTCTAGGGTCATTTTTATAGAGTTTATGAACTGATTAGGACCATCGATGTTGCTTGGATTGATCGTAGCCATTCATTCGAAAGAGAGACCAATTAGAGCCTGCCACCTAGCCCTAATGACAAAGCATGCTTCTGAAAATCGACCAACATAGACTAGGCCAGCCAGGGTGGGCTGGGTTCGACCTGGCTCTGGACCAGGTCGACAGCCCTGTCGACAGCCTTGTCGACCTGGCTAGACCAGGTCGACAGCCCAGTCGACCTGGGTGCATTAGGCGGGAGTTTTCCCGCCTTGGCCAATTGGGCCCGATTTTTAATTTTAAACTTGTTTTTCTGAGCTGTTCGAATTTTAAACTTAATTCAGAAACTTCCGGAGGCTATATCTTCTTCATACGGACTCCGTTTTTCGAAAACTCGGACTCTATTTCGCGTATTTTTCCGAGACGAACGCAATGGCGTATCCCGTTTCACTTAGTTCTTTGATTTGAAATTAATTATAGAATTCACGGGGTGTTACAGAGTAGCATCAATGAGATTCCTTACGAGGGAACAACTATGAAGTCAGGATGCAAAAGACAAGTTTGACTTGTTCTGGATGATCAAACTGCATATGAGAATCCAAGGGCATATTATATTCATATATATATATTTGTACAATGTATGCAAATATTAATGTATGTTTTGCTGGGTAATGAATGAATCGCTGTGTAATGAATAAACTAATTCATATGTATGTATAACAAGTTATACATTTATATAATATCTAGAAGCATGTGCAAATATTGTATGTTAACAGTATGTGAATAGATAGTCTATTGCATCTTAGAATTTAATTTTACTGGAAAAGGTTGGACCTTTTATATGTATATGTAAGCTTATGGTAAGTATGATTTAATTACTGTATTTTAATTTAAATTGTTAAATCAGTTACAAAATGCATGAAGCTGTGAGTTTTGTGTTGTGGAAATGTATTGTGTGAAAACCCGTAACTTCCCCGTAAAGGAAAGAGCGGATAGTTCGAGAACAAGCCACAACAGAACGCATATAAAAGAACATTTCATTGTATATTACAACAATGCATCAGATTACAAGAATATACAGAGTATAAATGAATATTACATAGAAATATCAGAGATTTAAATTACATTTAAATACATAGCAGCGGAAAATATTACAATACACAACTAGAAGTAGATATACGGATACAAAGCTTTCCGGATATCGTTCCAGCTGTAAACCAGGATCCTGTGAATATAAATCTGCAAAAACCAAAACTACTAGCTGCCCGTGTCAAAATAGGGGCACCCAGAGTTTAGGTTAAAACAATAAACTCCAGGTCAGTCATGTGACTGGTGTGAGAACTAAAACAGTTATTATCTTTATTTTCAAAGTTAGGTAAATCCAGGGACCACGCCGTATAACACGGAACGGGTTTCCTCCCAAGAATACCAGTGCATAAAACGAACAGCGCAATGCTAAATAAAGAAAAATGAAGCTATTATAAGACCCAGGTCCTATCACACAATGCAACGCAAGCCGGGGGATAGGGTTTTTACCTTATAATAGCCAAGAATGCTTGATACGTTTAAAAGAAATCATTTGATACTATTATAAGTGTATAGTGTATAAAACAACTTCAAATCATAAGTATCAATCATAGGCGGCATGAATGCCCCATACCACTATGTCGCCATAAATAAGTTTACAATCAAAACCGCAATGTCGTATTGGAAGTTGGGTTATCATTTATGGTATGAACCGAGGCTAGGGGCAAGATCCTCAACCGATTCAAGACTGTCTAGTCCGAGCCTCAGGAACAGCCGCAACTGCCCCATGGATCGTCAGGGCCGGTCCACCGATGTGGATTATTATGCCTGAACACTGCGTTTCCCCGCCCTTTGGGGCGTAAGCCTGGCCCGTCAGCCGACCAGAAGCATCGGCCGAAACCGATATCACGAGGCGCCTCGCTTTTCAGCAAGTAATAATAAGCAACATCCACATGAGTCAAACTCGTCAACCAGTTCAAGCACTGACGCCACTCCTAACTAGAAAGAAACGCATGCCCTCCCTGAGGTCCGTCTCCCGTTTTTGGTTCATACCGAGTGTGAAACTCGCGAAGTGAACGTTACACAAAGCTACGCCACAAAGGCCGTGCTTCGATCATCAACCACAAGACTTTGCTTTTCAACAGAAGCCTTGATCATTTGCCACTTAGGCATGCCACACAGGCAATTCACTCCATGCGATTGATATCCATCAATATATAACCCCTGAGCTCGTACGTCTCAGAGAAGGGCGTTAAGCAAGAGAATTAATTCTCCGCCGCCAAACCGATATATATTTAATAGAGATCAAACACACGGACTAAAATCCAATGTCAGACACACAGTCCATTTACAAGTCCGTTCTGGGGCTGAACGAAACCGGAGGCACCTAGTACCCCGCATATCCATCGATCTCCAAGTACGTCTGGACGATCACCAACTGTTTCCATCTTCTTGGGTGTACAGCCCAATCAAGATCATCAGTAATCACCCAAATGACGTGAAGACCTCCGGTCGTCGACCATCGTCTTCATCTTCGACTTATCGTCGTATCAGTTATTCAGAATGGGATAAACCCGGTCTTTCCGAATAACTCGCGTATATTTTAAATAAGTGTTACACAAACACAACATACGCCTCATTCCAATTCATCAGTCACTAACCGTAAATTAATCAAGAGAATAATTCCCCAAATATTAACCCCGAAGGCCGAAACCAACATCAGATCAATATCCAGAAAACCGTTCTGCTTAGCTAACCGACAGTTAGTTTCTAAATTTCACATTCATAAGGAAAGGTTCCCATTAATTTTATCCAAGATAAATTCCTTATATTTATTCTTTAATCTATCCTTTTGAATTTCGATTCAACTAGTCGGGATTAACGAAACTTACCGAAGTAATCATTTGTTTTAATTTCCCAATCCCAACCTATTTATCCCATGAAGTAAAATTGGTAATACTTCATATCTAACACCACAGTGTTATCGGTAAATTCAATTACCATTTCACGTTCAAATCTAATTAAAGATTTAACTATCGCCTGGAGCAAAACTGGTGATACTCCATTCTCGATTATTTCAATCTAATTAAAGATTCATTAAAACTCCACTTAGTTTTAATCGTTAACTGGGTTAAAGAATCCGTGTCATTTAAAACACGGTTCACGATAAACCCAAAGTCACATTCCATTGATTATCGGGTTAAAGAACGAGTGTTATTTAAAACACTGTTCACGATAAACCCAAAAATCAATATCAATTCAATTTCAATTAAATATTATTTAATTGGTACACTTCATTAAATCTAAATAAAAAGATTTAATCTTTTCTCAACTGGGTTCAAGAACAGTGTTAGTGAAGACACCATTCACGACAAACCCAAATCACATTTGATATTTAATACAAGGCTCTGAATAGAAAATATATCGGCTTATATTCAATATCAAATTCTACGATTAACAAATGTCGTATTGGAAATAACGATATATATATATATATATCTTTCAAATTTCCATAACAACATCTGTATAATCACGAATTCCAACATCGAAATATTCCGAAGACAATTTCGATTCAAATCCACTCCAATGCAATCATTGGAAATCCTGGTTATTTTTAAAACCCTTTTCAAATTCAATTTATTTATTTAAAAACAAATAGAATTTTAATTCTAGTTCAAAACTAGTTCATTTAGATAAAAATCTATTTTTATCTTTTCAAATATAGAGTTTTTCATCCCAATTCTTTCTAAACCATTTCTTATGATTTTACACAAATTATTACTATTTTTAATAATTTTATCAAGGCCCGTACAGTCGATTTCCATCAACGGTCATCGAACTGCACTTACAGCGACCTTTTTCAAATTTGATTTGGACGTATCTCCAAATCCAACCATTAGATTTCTAATTTCTAATATTCTTTAGAAAGCTCTTTTCGATACGAACCCAACGGTTCCGGTTTCAGGAGAATCCGACGGTCGGATCTCCCGTAATGTCCGTTTGAAATAAATGGTCGAAATTCACGAAATGCCGCGGCGCGGCGCGTTCTATTCAGGCCATTATATTATATATATAATATATATTTCGTCGATTTTATTTAAAACGAATTATATAAATAGTTTTAAATTCGTTTCAAAAGCAATTTCAACTTCCATTTCAATTCAAATCAAAATTGAATCCTTCTTTATAAATTCGTTTTAAAATTCATTTCCATTCAATTCAAATTTCAATTCAATTTGAATTCATTTCAATTTGCTTTCAATTCAATTTGAATTCGTTTTATATTCAATTCATTTCGAAATCGTTTTCAATTCATTTCATTTCGAAATCGTTTTCAATTCATTTCATTTCGAAATCGTTTTCAATTCATTTCATTTCGAAATCGTTTTCCTTTTATAATTTAAAATAATTATTTATATTCTAACGACGACGTATATAATATATACGTTCGAATTATATTCAAAATAAATTTCTCGTCGATATTATTTAAAATAATTCATTTTAAATAATCAAAATTCGCTAAAATTGCCAAAATAAAAAATTTAAACTGGCCCAGATTTTCGGGTTGTTACATATTGGATACCTATTTCCTGTATGAGTTTATGAAATTCAATATGTTGGGTTGATCTATATTATTTAACTTATTAGGCTATGTAAATTTTGGGAAATGGATGGGACTTGATATCAATGGGCTCGCTCAAATTTTTTTTTAGAGGGTCTTAATTGTTTGGGCCTATATGTTGTATGTATGTAGAAATGGAAATCGTTTCTTGCTAATATTTTACATACAAGCTTTAGGTTAACCAATTATTATTTGTATTTTGAAATGTTCGATTAAGAATAAACTTGGTTTCATATATAATATTGAATTTAAATATAAATATGTGTTTCACATATTTTATTTTAAATCAAAAATTATATTACGGATATAAAATACGTATATTATGATATATGTAAATAACTTTAATATTGTTTTCACTACGAGTTATAAATCCCTTTAAAGCAAATTTTGTTATATTAAGTCATGGTGACGTCTTCCAATAATATACTCATCACTGTCCAAAATCACTGGTTGTAACTAACGCCAAAGCGTTGTGCACCTTTTATTTTGGTTATATGCGAAGGAGTAAAATGTGGTGCTCCAACCTATTATTGGGTCTGACTTAACTAGGCTGCATAATACGATTATGGCCTTAGAGACAACAGCGTGAATTATTCTATATTTGAGCAAAAGAATAATACTGAACTAAGTGTTCATCATGCGATCCAAGAATTATATATGATATAATTGACATAAGATGTCTACCTAAAAGGTTGTGTTTTGAGTTCAGCCAAAGCAGGGTCAAGGCATGACTAGATATGGATCTTGGAACACCATTATATGTATATAATGATATAGATATATAAACAGAGGGATGTTAATTTGAGTGGGAGCATATTTTAGTTTAGATTACACGTTTATGTTAGTATACAATTTTGATTGTCAAAATTTATATTAAATAAATATTAAAGAATCAGTTATTATTTATTATCTACTGTAGATATTAAATAATAAATAACTTCGATAATTTAAATTAATCCTTAAGAAGGATAAATTGAATTAAATCAAATTTCTTAACTAACATTGAAATTTGAGGATTGTCCTCAAACAAATGAAACGTAATCGTTTTACTATTATTGAAGATCTAAAATAAAAGTTGAAGTATGACTTCAACTGAATAAGAAATAAATGTTATAAAATCTACTTATACATCTCTAGTATTAGATACTAGATATGAATCACGTAAATGAATGTGAATTTACATAAATTGCAAAATAAGTAGAAATCTGATAAGACAAGTGGACTTACAGTTGGAAATGAAGCAAATGTTGATGGATTATCCATAGAAAGTTGATTCTTATTGATTATACTGGCTTAATTAGATAAATAAAATAATTATTATAATGAAATTCCATTTAAGATAAATGTTATAATATATCTTGTTCAGACAAGTTTGAATTTCATTTGTAATAAAAGAATAATTGTTATTCATTTTATTTAAATGAAATATCGTATGGAATTTCACAAATAGTTAATGATATTTGTAAATCCTTAACTAAAATGTACTTGACATTAAAAATGAGTGGATTAAATTTAGTGATTTAAATCCAATATACCTTTAGTATTATCGGTTAGCCCAGTAAACAAGAAAGAACATCAAAACTCCATAATGATGGAATTTTGAGATCATTTGATTTTGAATTAAATGAAGAATACAGATCTTGTTTATTAGGCAAAATAACTGAATCACCTTTCACTTAACATAGAAATTGAGTGATAAGTATTGGGTCTCATACATAATGATGTACATGGAGCAATGAATACATAAACTAGAGGCAAGTTTTATTACTTCATTATATTTACTGTAGATATCAGTAAATACAGATATGTGTATCTTATGAAATACATATCAGAATCCTTTAAAAGTTCAAAGAATTCAAAGTGAAGTTAGAAAAAAAATTAATAGAAATTAAATACTTTTCGAACGGTTCGAAAGAGAATATTTAAGCCAATAAATTTAATGGCTATCTGAATGAGTTTGGAATTGTTTCACAACTTTGTCCACCTAGAACACCATGTTGAAATGATGTGTCTGGCAAGAAAAATCGCACCTTATAGGATATAGTATGATCAATGATAAGTCATATAGATCTTCTAATAAATTAAATTTTGAACAATTGCATTTAATCCTACTCAAACGATTATGAAGACGCGATGTAAGATATAAACTAGAAAATGTTACAGTGTGTCTATTATGAAGATTTGGGAAGTGAAGCGCTTACTAAACGTCTTGCCTTTGATAAGATCAAATCCAAATCTGATAATTATTTTGTGGATTATCCAAAAGGATATTATTTCTATAAATCCTCTTAGAATAAAACGTTTATTGCTCGAATTGGTATCCTTTTAAAGGAGAGTCAGTCTCTTAGATACCAAAGGAAATGAAATAGAATTCGAAATATCTCGGAAACGACAAAATACAATTGAATCTTGTATAGACAAGAAATTGAATGGGAGTATCACAATAATTTTAATGTTATATTGATAGCACATTAATTATTGAGAAAAATGTTAATTTTAAAACAAGATATAAATATTGATTCTGACAAAGAAAATGTTTGGATTAATAAGTTCATGATTGAACTTAATTCATTGTTTATCCAATGATATACATTGAGATAACAATACGGCTGTTGCTCAGGCCTAAAACATTAAACTCATTATCGATCCAAACATATATTTAAGAAATATAATTCCTATGTGAAGTTGTTCACAGAAGAAATGAACATATCTGCAAAAGTTACAAACGTTGTAATGTTGCAGACCTACTGAATTAAACTCTGTCACAGCAGAAGTTTAATAGTCACACTAGTTTCATGAGTATATGATACGTAAATGATTGACTCTAGTGCAAGTGGGAGATTGTTAGAGTTTATGCCCTAGAGGCAATCCGTTTGATGTGATATATAAGAATGTTGTTGTTGTTATTTTATTTGGAATAAAATAATATTCTATTATATTATATTTACTGCGTAATATAAATATTAATATATTAGAAGTCCTTAGAATAATAATACGGAATTATATAGTTCGAGTAAGATTGAACTTGAGATTATATAATGTGATAAGTATTATAATTCTTAAAAGTCCCTAGTCGAGTTTTATTGTTTATACAGGACAACAATAAAGCGTTGAGACTAGTATATTGATTGACCGATGATCACATCTCATTGATCATTAATATACGTGATATTAAAGTCAAGATATAAATACGTATTGGAGAATAACGTATTGGGCTGACCCACCGTGAGATGACTACATGGAATATAATTAACAGTATCATAAGTTATTCTCATAGTGAAAGTGATGTAATGGTCCTCAGACCTGAAATCATTATAATTTTATTCGAGGATATTTATGTTTTGATATCATCTAAAGTTATTTCGTAACAGAGTAATAATAACGGTGATTATTGGATATATTTCAAATCGAATGAAAATTATAAATGATCTAGATGAAATTTAACCCTGCGATATATTCGTAGTGATATCCATGGGCCTCTTGATTGAGTGGGACTATGAAATGCATGGTCGTGCTCAAATATTGATTTGTTTTAAACAGTCTACTCATCGATCAAGAAAAACGGATTAAATTATAAAGAGGATGATACGATCCATGCCTTGAGTTTAATCCTGGATATAGTGGTTAAAAGGATTATATTATATTGTTACACTGGTCATGAAAGGTTGAATCGAATCGTTAATTGATCTTATTGTAACTTGGGTAGCAGCGATGTATTACTAGATGCCGCTCACGGTTTATAATTTAAATATGATTTAAATTATTGCCAACGTTGTAATAACCTATAGGGTCGCACAGCTGGAACGTTACAAGGGAGACGTTATTTTCTTTGGGTCCAATAAAACGTCAATTAGTTGATATTTTATTTGAACTTGGAATTAGTGAATGGTTGATACCTATTCTATGGTAAACATTTAAAAGGAGATATTTTACATTTCCCCTTTTAATACACGTGAATACCTAGTCGGTCGTAGTGTAGATTTAGAACTATAGAAAATGGCCCCGACTAATTCCATTGTTAAAAACCCTAGAAGATAGTGATGGCGGCTAGTACCGTTCTCCCTCCTCCTCTTCAATTTGATTAAAGAGGAAAACGTTCTCGTGGATCACCTGTAGAGGCTCTACACTTGAAGGGTTCCTGATTCGATTCATCGTTCTTCCCATCGTTCCAGATTTGCAGCGAGATTCAATCGATTTAAAATTGTGGTATTTACAACCGAGCAAGGTATGAATTTTCGATTTCAATTTTAATGCATAGATCCGCAAACTTAAATGTTAACTTGATGATTAATTTAGGGTTTTGATTTGATCTAGTCAACCCTAAATTATAAACAGTGTCCAGATTCTTGTCTATGCATTTCTAAATACTATAAAAGTAACATTGAGTAATATCACGTATAATGATTATTATCATAAAAAAAGAAAGTAAATTAAAAATATGTAATCTACTAGTTACAATTTATCAGAAATATTTTCAATGATAGTTTGAGGCCAAAATTCTTTATAACTAATTGAATAAACTAAAAAACTTCAATAACAACTTCCTATGAGAAAACTATAGCTATTTATCGACAAATTATACGTTAAATAACTATTAAACAATTCATTAACTTCTACCAAATAAATCGTTGTTATATATTTATCAATTATATCATATATCAATTTGGGTATACCAATTTTAAACTAGTCTTTATTAATTACCAATTTATCATGAAATGTTTGAAACTACAAATTAATCCTTAAATTAAAATACACAAACTAGCCAAAACTTAAAATATAAGATCAAAATATATTTGTGCTATAACATAATCATTCATTAATATATTTTACAAATCACTAAATCAATGTAAGGAATTTACAATCTAGTAAACTGCAGCATTACATATTTACAGTGCAACAACTCATCAGAAAAGAAAACATACCCATTATATATTTAAAACATTAAAAATCCAAATTGAAATTGGTACCTTTGGCCTGTTTCAATGAATCAACTAAATTTGAAATTATGTGAGTGTGGCTTGTAACTGTTCGGCTTTTTACTTGTGCCCTAGACGTTGCTATGAAGAATGAAGACTCGAGAGGTGAGGATCCGCCGTCGGGAGATGGATTGATGTTGCTCACTCGCCGCCAAGATGAGCTGCAACTGGTTCGTTCATCGATCGTGTTTCATGATTTAAAAACCTACGAATCGCGATTTTGTTTCTGACTACGTGATATAGAGCAATGAATTGATGCCTTCGGATAGGCACTAACCAGTTGCTTCACCCGCTTTGCAAAGGGCCGAGTTTGATTGACCAAAGTAGTAAAAGTGCTTAAAATGCCTAAAATACTCCCATGGTATAAATATTAGTTAAATCATACTAAATAATATATATATATATATATAAGCTCCTGAAGATTATAAATAGCTTTACGGGCTATAAAGAATGCATAGAATAACAGACATATATTATAATCTTTTTTTAAGTATTGTTGTAAATAATCTTGATATAATTCATATTGAGCGGATTACTTCCTGCCTTTAAGTACCATTATAATGACCCTTTTAATATCCACCAAAGACATTGTAGCACTATGTAAAATTGATTTGTAGCATCAAAATGAAAGCAATGAAGTTTTTCCATAAAATAGCATGCGCATTGTATAAAATACAAATAATATTAGGAAGAAACAATATTGTAAAAATTTATTATATTAGAGAAAATTATTTATGGACGATGAGTATATAAACAATGAAATAGAGCTGTTGTCTTTTGATTTCAATTTTCTCATCACTGGTCTAAACAAAATTATACATGTATGAATCAAAAGCAATGGTAGCTAATAAATTATAAAGACACGTATTCAAATTTAGAGAGAAAATTTTAAAATCAGGAGAAGCAAGCATAATTATATATACTATTTTTCTTTCACAATTTTTTCCCATTGTGTTTTTCTCAGTAAAGTTTAACGAGACATTATGTTGATTTGTAATCATTAGACTTCCTTCCATGCAATAAACTATAAAAATACATTGCAATATATTATACTCTTTATGCTTTACTAAGATTTTTCTCCCGTTGGGGTTTTCTTATATCTATTTTTAATGACACATTATCTTGACCCAAAAGTATCAAATTTCTTTTGATAATAAGATATAAAAATATTATATTATTTCCACTTCATCCAAAATTGTGACAACCCCATTCCCCGTACGACGGTGGTAAGGGTAATCTTTGGAATATAACACATAAACAGATAACAGCAGAACAGAAATAAATAAATACAGCAGATAATGTACAATAGAATACACTGGATAAACATAATCATCAGAGTTACACAGTATATAGGATCATACTTAGTACAAATACAGTTCAGCTATACATAAATGTCTACAACGGAAATCTAAACATAATATGTACAACAGGAGCTGAACAACATAAAAAGAGGTAAATGATAGAATCCATCTTCAGCTCCAGCTATCCAGAAAGATCCAGCTAAAACCTGAATACAAGGCTGCCCGTGTATAAAAAAGGGCACCCAAGTTTGCAAGTGAAACAAACTACGAGTCAGTCATGGGACTGGTATGAGAAATCTACTTAACACATTTTATAATATGGCCAATCACAGGACCACGCCACTTTCGCGGAACGGGTTTACTCCATTTGATTGCCAGTGCTTTAAAATAAGTAAATCTTTTAAATATCGCAATGCTTTTTATAAAAATGAAGCCATTATAAGACTCAGTTCCCATCACACAATGCAACACAAACTGGAGGATAAAGTTTTTCCTTTTAATGGCCAAAATATGCTTGATACGAATAAAACAAAAGCATTTGATATTATTACTAGTGTTTATATGTTTCAAAAACAATTTCAAATCATAAGTATCAATCATAGACAGCATGGGTACCATATATCATGTCGCCATATATATATATATACAATCAAAACCGCACAATGTCGTACTTGGAAATTGGATTTCCGTCATGAACCAAGGCAAAAGATAGTCCTTACCGAATTCGAGACTCTCTTGCCTGAGCCTCAGGATCAAAACGCATCGACCCTTTGGAGCCACAGGGTTGGTCCACCGATGTGGATTAAAATGCCTGAACACTGCATTTCCCTGCCCTTTAGGGCGTAAATGAGTCATGTGACTCCATCGGCTCCACATAGTCACTGATATATCTGAGGCGCCTCGCAACAGCAACAACCACACAGGTGAAAATAATATAAATGTCAGGGCTGGTAGGTCACTGACACCACCCTAGCAAGAAAGAAACGCATGTCCTCCCTGGATCCTTCTCCCGTTTTTGGTCCATACCGGGGTGTGAGGCTCGCGAATCAACGTTATACACAAAGCTATGCCACACAGGTCGTGCTTTGATCATCAACCACAAGACTTTGATTTTCAACAGAAGCCTTGATCATCTGCCACTTAGGCATGCCACACGGGCAATTCACTCCATGCGACTGATTTCTATCGATATATAACCTCTGAGCTCGTACGTCTCAAAGAAGGGCGTTAAGCAAGAGAATAAATTCTCCATCGCCAAATAGATATATATTTAATAGAGATCAATCAGCATAGAACAAAATCCAATGTCAGACACACAGTCCATTTACAAGTTCATTCTGGGTCTGAACGAAACCGGAGGCACTCAATACCTCGCATATCCGTACAATCAACAAGTACGTCCAGACGGCTACTAGTTCAGCCCCGTCAAGGTAGCTACTCCTATCATGAGCATCCGTAGCACTCCTCCATTCGACGTGAAGATCATCGGTCTTACACTGTCTACATATCTTTGACTTTCAATCATCGATCAATTATTTGAAATGAGAATCAACTCGGCCTTTTCAAATAATTCACGTATATTTAGAATTTCAAATCAATTCATTTCAATGGTTAAATTATTCGATATCACTAGTTCTGTTCTTTAATGTAATTTTCACGCCAAACACATTCAACCATCAAATATCACATAAACTGAGCAAATTCAGTTTATTTCCATTCCATATCGTTTATAATATTTTATCATGATTTATAGCTATTTTTATTTATTTAAAAATAGCCAATTCATTCAAACGACGCTTCAGGCCATAACGCGGCCATGGCGCTGTTTTTCTTCAGATTTGATTTACACATATCTGAAAATCTAACTGTTTTCACAAATTTTATATCATTAGAAAGATCTTTTCAAAACGAATCCAACAGTTTCAGTTTTAGGAAAATCCGACGGTCGGATCTCCCGCACTAATCGTTTGAAGTTACGATTTCAAAATACGAAATGCAGCATCGTTATTGTATTTAATTTAATTATTTGTATATATATATAAATATAATTGATTCTGGCGTTGTTTTTCTTCAGATTTGAATTAAACATTCCAGACAATCCAACCGTTGGATCTTCACAAAGTGGGTGTCGTTGGAAAGATATTTCCAAGGCGAACCCAACGGTTTTGGTTTCAGGAAAATCCGATGGTCGGATCTCCCGAGCTAATCGTTTGAAATCACGGTTTCAAAATATGAACTGCAGCTTCGTTATTCGATTTATTTTAATTATATTTATATAATTATATATAAATATAATTCTTTCTTCGATTTCAAAACTATATTCATTTCATATATTAGATAAAAATGATATTTTTATCATCAAAAATAATTATTCAACACATGAATATTTTAGCACTTCATATTCACAATAAAAATGTAGATTTTATTGTTCAATCTATATATTCAATACATGAATTTTTTTGGCTTCACACATACGATAAAAATATGGTTTTTTAATCGTTCTAGTCCTTTATTCAACACATGAATATTTTCTATAGTTGATATATATAATAAAAATGTTATTTTTATCTTTCAAAGAATTTATTCAACACATGAGCTTCATTCAACACATGAATTTTTATTCAACACATGAATATTTTCTATAGTTTATATATATAATAAATATGTGATATTTATTGTAAAACAATTTATTTCAAAACATGATTATTTTATATAGTCTATACATAAGGTAAACGAAACGGCCCAGACTTCCCCGTAAAGGAAAGCCCAGATTGAATTGAGAACAACACACATCAGAACAAAGCAGAAGAACATTTTATTGCTGTTACAACAATTACATCAGAGTACAAGAATATTCCAGAGTATGAATAAATAATATACATTGGAAATACAATATCAGAATTTTAAATTACATTTAAATAGTAGCAGAAAATAATACAAAAACACAACTGAAAGAAATATACGGATACAGAGCTTTCCGGATATCGGTTCAGCTGTAGACCAGGATCCTGTGAATATAATATCTGCAAAACCAAAACTACTAGCTGCCCGTGTGGAAAATATGGGCACCCAGAGTTTAGGTTAAAACAATAAACTCTATGTCAGTCATGGGACTGGTATGAGAACTCATAAACAGTTATTAAGTTGATTTTAAAGTTAGGTAAATCAAGGGACCACGCCGTATAACATGGAATGGGTTTACCCCCAAGAATACCAGTGCATCTAAATAAACAGTGCAATGCTAAATAAAGGAAAATGAAGCTATTATAAGACTCAGGTCCCATCACACAATGCAACGCAAACCGGAGGATAGAGTTTTACCTTATAATAGCCAAAAATGCTTGGTACGCAAAATTTATCTTTTAATATTATTATAAGTGCATAGTGTAGAAATCAATTTCGAAGGTAAATGTATAAATCATAGACGGCATGGGTACCATATATCATGTCGCCATACTAGTTCTACAATCAAAACCGAAATGTCTCGTATTGGAAATTGGGTTTCCATCATGAGTCAAGGCTAGGGAGGAGCTCCTTACCGATTCGAGGACACTCTAGCAAATGCCTCAGGATCACACCTATGGGCAACCCTTGGATAGCTGCAGGGCCGGTCCGCCAATATTGGCTGGATTAGTTATGCATGAACACACGCTTCCCGGTCCATTTGGACCTCCATATGACCACTAACGGCCTATAAATCCGAGGCGCCTCAAAATCCATCATCCACATAAGTAAAATGTCAGTGCTGGTAAGTCCCTGACATCACTCTAGCTAGAAAGAAATGTGTGCAGTCCCTGAGTTCCCTTCTCCCATTTCAGACTCATACCGAGGTGTGAGGCTCGTGAGGTAACGCTAAACACAAAGCGATGCTGAAATAGGCGATGCTTTGATCATCCCACAAGGCCCTGCTTTTCAACAAAAGCCTTGATCATTTACATCTTGGCGTGCCACATTGTCAGACCATACCATATCATTGATCATCTACCAATATATAACCAGGGGTTAAGCGAAGAATAAATTCTCCACCACCAAATAGCTATACGTTAAACAGAGATCAACAAATACAATATAAAGGAATACAATGTTAGACACACAATCCATTTACAAGTCCGTTCTGGGTCTGAACGAAACAGGAGGCACCTTATTCCTCGCATACCCATCGATCTCCAAGAACGTTTGGATGATCACCATTTTTTTCATCGTCTTGGGTGTATGGTCCAATCAAGATAGCAATAACCGTCCAAACGACGTGAAGAACTCCGGTCTTCAACCACCGCCTTCATCTTCGACTCTTGATCGATGTACTAGTTATTCAGAATGGGTTAAACCCGGTCTTTCTGAATAATTCGCGTATTTTATAATCAAGTGCTATAAAAACATATCCAACGCCTCATTCCAATTCAAAATATTCTTTTAAATAAAATATTCTTATTACTAAGGAAAGATTCTGTTAGATCGAAATTTGGACCTAACACCCAAATTGTTATAAACTGTAGAGAATTCTAAATGAGGAATCAGGAAAAAGAAAATAACACTCAGAATTTATAGTGGTTCGGCGTTAACGAGCCTACATCCACTTTATATCTTATTGATTATGCTTTAAAAGCTAGTACAACAGTGATTTCTTTCGATATTCCAGTGGTTTGACAACAATGGCGGACTCAGCATTCACTATTGCCAAAAAGATCCCGAAAAATGCCAAGCTCTGGGCTATTTATAGCTGATTTCGTCGGACGGATCGTGGACACGTGGCACGAATCCCGAGACTTTCGGATCGCATCGCAGCCATCGAAGAAAAAGTCAAACTAGCCGTTGCGAACAGGTGTCGACAGATCCGTGCGATTCGGATCGCTGAAGACCAGCTCGTGGTTGAACGGGTCAGTGGGTTCGGTTCGTTACAAGGGATCGGATCGCCTGGAGGTGGCGTTCGTCGACGAGATGAGAGCGATCCGTCCCTGGGCGAGTCGATAGAGTGCGATCCAAGCGGGGCGAGACGATGGCGTGCGATCCAAGCGGGACGAGACGATGGCGTGCGATCCACTTTCCTGGAGGACTTGGTTTCCTGATTTCCTTTCACGAATGATCCTGGATGGCTTGGTCAAAAAGCGAGCCAACACTTTGCCCCCTCGAAGTACGTTTTATTGATGATGAAACATGCTTCGAAGATACTTATTGACTCTCTCCTGAAAGGATGCAAGTTTACAGTCGCATTGGTTCAAATTGACACATGGACGGATCGGATCGCCATAGGACGACACGGTCCGATTTGGTCATCTGCTCGTCGCGTGCTGAGTTCCTAGGGTCTTGTGTGATACGGGGCGCATCTTCCTTCGAGTCGTATCGGGCTCTGAGTTTTGTGGGCCATCATTTCAAAGTGGTCCGTGGGCTTTTTTGCGATTCCGTCTTCGGATCGTGGCTCGGGGGGCGGTTCGTGGACCGAATAAGACAAAGGAGGGGAGGCAAACGGTCACCTTCTTTGCCTATATAAGCCGACGCTCCCCTCTTCATTTTCCTTCTTTCTCCTCTCTGCTGAATCGTCTCGCGCGAGCTGTCGAACAACGAATCCAACCCTTTAAAACTTTCGAAAATCCAAGAACTCTCTCAGTTTTTAGAAAGGTAACTTTATAGGAAGCACCCTCATACTATTTTCCTGAATTTCTACGGTTGATTCCAGAGAGAAACAATATAAATCCGCTACTTTTCGAAGTTATCACCAAATCGCCATGGCCATTGAACGTGGAGCTCAGAATTTGAGGATGGGAAGGAGATGAGGAAGAAGAAGGATGGAGAAGGAGAAAGAAGGCTGACTCGGATCGTGGCCAGTGATTGAGGACGGAAGCAAGTGGCGAGACGAATACAGATTGAGAGGGCAACCAAGGGTCGTACCACGGTAGTCGCAACGGTTCGTGAGGGAGCCTTCCCTTCGCCCGGCGATTCGATGAGGGGCAAACTCTCTGCTCTGCGATCGGGAAAGGGTGCGATCCCTCTGCCATGCGAGTCGAAGGGGGGGCGATCCCCCTGTCGTGCGAGTCGGAGGGGGGGCGATCCCTCTGCTATGCGATCCATCTCACGGCTGGTGATACGAAGAAATTTCAGTCTTTAATCAGCGCCTTGCCGCTACAAAACTCTGGACAGTTAGGATAGAGCCCTGACGTTGATCTCTCTGGACAAAATGACTTCATGATTTGACTGCATATGACGACTAATGACTTTTAATAACCTCGACTGCTTTCATGTTTCATTATCGTTTTTAATAATGCGCACACACAAGCACACGCAGTAGCACTTGCACACACGGGGGACGGGTAGTGTTAATCTTATCGTTCATATTTTCTCGTCCTAGCAGCAATGTCGAACGACCACTCTTCCTCAAGATCTGTAGCCGAAACGGAATCTGAGACTCCTGAACAGCATAATCCTCAAATTCCTCCAATCAATCCAGAAGGTGAAGATTCTGGGTCCGAATATGAAGCCACAGAATCGGATCCGATAGAAAGCACGTCATCCAGCAACAACTCCGATTCTGACGAGCGAGCTCCGGACGAAATTCCAGGCGCAGTCGGGATAGATAAATTCTCTGACTCTTTAGCATCCTAGCTCGACGAAATAAAACTCAAGAGAATCTGCCTAAGACACGGCATTCCTTGGGACGATGTCTTAACACCGGGAAGCGAAGACAGACCTCATTTAGCACCGGAAGGGTATATGTCGATCAGTCGGACAATGTGTCTAGTAGGAGCTATCCCTCCGTTCCCTCCAATTGTCATTGAAACTCTGAGACGATTAGGCATTGCCCCGATGCAGCTTCATCCAAACGCCTACGCGTCTCTATATTCTTTGTATGTTGCTTACGCGGAAATCTTGCATGCCGAACTCAAATTCAGAGACCTGGTGTTCTTCTTTCTCTTCAAGCACCGTTCTTCTGCAACTCCCAACTTTTCCTTTTTTGAATCAGTGGCGAACAGGAAAGTTCTGTATGACGGGTACAGCAACATCGGGGATCCTAAGTCTGACTGGTTTTACATAAGAAGACAGGCTGGATGCTCACGGAGATGGCTCAAATCAAGTAAATTTTGATCGTCTAGTTGAATATCTTGCTTGGGGGAGTCTAAGTAATAACATTCTTCCGCTTTTTCCTTTGTCTTAAACAGATCATGTCTTCCCGAAAACAGAGGGCGCATTGTACAACAACCGGTTATCCATTCTTTTGCAAAGCAGATCCGACTTTTTAAGGATTAAAAAATGCATTACGGATGACAACCTTCACAAGCATCGCCTCTTGGATAGGAAATTTGGACTTGGAACCGGCGGCAAACCTTATAAATATGTGCCCCCGACGGAAGGAGAGGGAACTTCACAAGCGGTGGAGACAACCAAATTTCACAAAAGCCCTTCTCCGATAGTCATCCAGGATGACGAAGACTTGAATGTATACAGGGGAGATGAGTCCCGTGGCGATGCGTCGAAAGAAATCCCTACTTCTGCTCCAATGGAAACTGTCGGTGATGACGAATTGACAAAAGAACAATTATTCGAAGAGCTGAATAAAATCCCTTTGCCCGACATTGAATACACGGAAAAAGACTTCGGCGAGGAGCCTTTCTTTTCTGCTCCCGAAGAGGCGGCTGACTCAACAAGGGGACGTGAAATGGGCCAGGCGAGCCTGTCTCCAGGCCCGGGTCTGTTAGGGGGAATTATATGGGATGCACACTTCACACACATTGCCTGACCGTGCACTATTATGTCGTGGCTATTCAATGTGATAATATGCTCTTCTTTTCTTTTTTTGCAGGAGCGATGTCACGCAGGAAAACTTACTCGTACCGTTCTCTTCGCGAAGGCACCCCCAGTCTTCGTTTGGGTACTGAGCGCCCTCGCGGTCCTTCTCACAAGCCGAGCTCTTCGCAACCTCGATCCCCACCTAAATCAACCTCTACCAGGCCTTCAAGTCATCCAATAATTCCGACCGGGGGGAAGACACTTCCAAAAGAGTTGACTCCTCCAAAGAGTGCGCCTTCCCACAGCCGGTCGTCCAAAAGGCGTCACGAATCCAAAGACGGGGACAGGGATTCATCCAAAGACACTGAGCAAGAGAGAAGCAACATAGTCCCCACCAGCCAACCAGAATTAGCTGCCTCCGGTTCACGGGACTACGTTCACGGTCCTGAAATCCAAGGTAGGCTGGAAAAGCTATGGGAACAATTTCCAGGAATGTTCTTCGATAGGATGGTCTTTGTTCCTGCCTTGGAACCAGTTCCTAAAAACTGGGACAAAGAAGTTATTGGGCACATCCGTCACGTGGCCAAGCAGTACGAGGCGATGAAAAAGCACGCACTTAATCTTTCGGAGGTCATCTGGACACTCGAAATAGAAGCTCACAGGTCTAAAGCAAAACTCGAGAATAATGAAAGGGCTAGGACAAAATTAGAGAAGGATCTGGAAGACGCTCAAGCCCAACTCGCTCTGGCACAGAGAGACGCCGCAAACTATAAAACTGAAATAGAAAACGCCAAGCAGCGATTTCATTTAGAACTGGATTCCAATAGCCAGGAAAAAATGGCCTTAAAAAAGGAAGTTGAAGACCTCAGAATGGCCAACATCGAACTGGTAACGGCACAAGGCCATTTTTCGACGGAGAAGGCTGCTTGGGAGGCGGAAAGAGCGAGCTTAAAAGAAAAGTTGGCTCTGGCAGAGGCGGAAAAAGCGATTTTGAATGATCAGGTGGCCGATGCGGAGAGGCGGGCAGCTCTTGCCGAAAAGAACGTTGATAGCGCCATTGAAATGGCCACTGCCTCCAACCACAAACTCCTTGAAAGAGAGAAAGAAATCGAGGGGTTTGAGGAGATGATCTTTGACTTCCTCGGTCAGGTTCTCAAAACTCGCAATATCTCATGGATCCCGGATTATCATGTTACTTTGGCCAACTTATGGGATGCCATCGTGGAAGGCGAAAAACATAGACTAGGGGTCGAAGAGATCGATGAAGATGAATTGATGAAAAGCATCCTAAGGGACAATGAGCCTGAGGATCTGGCAGAGGGCCGTCGCTTAATCCTGGCGGAAATGGAGAAGGAGAGAACCATGGCTAAAGGCAAAAGCAAAACTGACGAAGGTTCCAGCTCCGCCGCCAAGTCTAAAACTTCCGAAGTCGAGGAGTATCATCCTGACGATCCGCTGATCCCCTTAGGCTTAACTCCCGTGGCTGTTGGAGCTTCCGGATCTACTCAAGGGGGAGTGTCTGCTGAAGGTACCTTTCTCTATTCCCAACAATTTGCTAAAGCAATTGCGAATTGTCGTCGTCTAACAGGACAACCCACTGAATTAGTAATGTGCGTCTTTCATAATGCAGGTGGCGAGCCCGCCGACAAGGGTGTTGGAAAAGAGAGAGAGGTGGAGGAGAGGATCGTCTTGCCGGGTGCTGAAATTGATGTTTCAGAGCGAGTCGAGGCCGCTGCAGCTGAAGGAAGCATCTCGGTGCCTAGCGCCGATGTACCCAAAGACGCTGAGACTATCGAGGCTTTAAAAGACTTGGACGGTCGGCATGTGGATGATGAAGAGGATATCACCGGCACCAAGAAGGCCGACGATGATGATGATGATGAGGAACCCCTGGCCAGCCGAAAAGCCAGACAAGAGAAAGAGTTGGCTTTGAGGAAGGCGGGGGATGAGGCTTTGGATGTGGTCCCTCTCGCAGAGTTCGATCCCAAAACTGGGATGATTATGAAAATCCAGTCCAAGTCCATCAGCCGGCAACTTCACTTTGCAAACCCTGATGACTTCCCTGCTTCCCTCTCCGGCAGAAGCAAGGGAAAAGATGGGGGAGAGGAAGCCTCGGAGGAGTCAGATGCTCCCCTCGTGGACAAGCGGAAAAGGAAAAAGGGGGATCCATCTGAAGCCGACAAGGAGAGGCTGGAGAGGCAGGAGCGAGAGAAGATATCAAAGCACAAATAGGACGTTTACTGATATTTTGCCTTTTAAGCTTCCCACTGGCCAGGGAGTGTAATTGTGAGACTGGCCCTCACTTTTGTTTCTAACTTGTTTTCACTTTGCTGATTTGCAGTACATAAACAAGGATTTGTTTCTTCTTACATCATTGTGTACCTGTATTCATAGAAACTTTCCACATTTAGTCGTTAGCCAGCTATTAATAATTATAAGTCAGTCAATCAACAGGAAGAAGAATGTTCGTGCTATGTTACATTTGTTATATCAAAGCTTAGTGTTCGCATAGGAGTGCGTGATGCCCCCTAATCAATTGTTAGAGTTTTATGCTTGGAGATTTGTTCGTTCCCCGATCCTTCAGCGGGGAAGGAGCTATTTCTCAGCGCTCAATCGGAGACGCCTTTATACTCTCTCTCTCTCTGGAGAGTTAGAGTCCGATCTCAGCGATTCATTCGCTCCCCGATCCTTCAGCGGGAAAGGAGCTCTTTCTCAGCGCTCAATCGGAGACGCTTTTATACTCTCTCTCTCTCTGGAGAGTTAGAGTTCGAGCTCAGCGATTCATTCGCTCCCCGATCCTTCAGCGGGAAAGGAGCTCTTTCTCAGCGCTCAATCGGAGACGCTTTTATACTCTCTCTCTCTCTCTCTGGAGAGTTAGAGTTCGAGCTCAGCGATTCATTCGCTCCCCGATCCTTCAGCGGGAAAGGAGCTCTTTCTCAGCGCTCAATCGGAGACACTTTTATACTCTCTCTCTCTCTCTCTGGAGAGTTAGAGTTCGAGCTCAGCCGTCTGCGACCATGCCTGCTCCTCAAACTCGTCTCGGGTTTACATTGTAATCCAAGCTCCGAGGATTAAAACCAGTCGGACAAGCAGCTAGAGCATTTACTAAGGCTTTGGGTTCCTCTGATTAGTTTATGATAGGAACTGTCGGCACTGGATTTTGGGTACCTGCAATATTCACACTGATTTTTCATAGGCAAATAAATAAAGATGCAGTAAAGGTAAATGACACGCAGTATTTTTATAGTGGTTCGGTCGAATCGTGACCTACGTCCACTTTATAACCTCTTGCTTTAAGAAATCAGACTGTTCTAGGCAAGTCATGCCCTGTACATAGTTTTTTTTTTTTTTTTTAACAAAAGAATAGATTTGAAACTTCTCATGTTAGATATGGCCGTAGATGTTGGGCATTCCACACTCTGGGGATCTCCTTTCCATCTACAGTTGCCAGCTTGAAGGTTCCGTTATCAAGCTTGCTGAGAATAGAATACGGTCCTTCCCACTTCGCTCCCATATGAGTTGGTGGTGGAAAGACACGTTTCAGAACCAAGTCTCCGGGTTCCAAGGTTCGGGCTCGGACCTTTTTGTTGTAGTATTGGGCGACCTGTTGTTTGCATCTCAGAGCACGCAGGTCGGCTTCATCCCTCTTTTCTTCGATCATATCCAGGGACTCAAGAAGCAATTCGTTATTGGACATTGGATCATAATAGGTCACCCGATGAGAAGGTACCTTTATCTCAATCGGGATGACTGCTTCCGTTCCAAAAGCAAGGGAGAACGGGGTATGTCCTGTTGCTGATTTATATGTCGTCCTGTAGGCCCATAGTGCCAAGGGCAATTCGTCAGCCCACATGGCTCTAGCCCGCTTCATTCTTCTTTTCAGAATGGACTTAATTACTTTATTTACAGCTTCAACTTGCCCGTTCGATTGCGGGTGTGCCACAGATGTGTATCGATTCTCGATGTGGTATTTCTGGCAGAAGTTTCTGAATTCAGCACTATCAAATTGAGTTCCGTTGTCGGTTATCACGATTTTTAGAATCCCGAATCGACAGATGATGTTTCTCACGATGAAGTTGATTACTCGTTTAGTTGTGATTGTAGTTAGTGGTTCTGCCTCGACCCACTTAGTGAAATAATCCACAGCCACAATGGCGAACTTGGCTCCACCCCTTGCTATGGGGAGACTTCCGATGATATCAATTCCCCACATAGCAAATGGCCACGGGCTCATCATTGTTTTTAACTGGCTTGGAGGCGCTCTGGGTATCTTTGAAAATCTCTGGCATGCATCACATCGTTGTGCATATCTTACTGCATCCTTGTTTATGGTAGGCCAGAAGTAACCGTGCCGTAATATCTTTTTTACCAAGGTTTGCCCCCCGGTATGGTCGCCACATTCTCCTTCGTGGACTTCTTGCAGCACACGTCTGACGTCATCGTGGGCTATACACCGAAGGAGGGGCATTGAATACCCTTGTCTATAAAGGACTCCGCCTTGCAGTACGTATCGGGCGGCTTTACGAATCACTTTTCGCCTCTCGCTTTTCCTGGCCGGAAGCGCTCCATTCATTAGGAAATCCTTTATAGGGGTCATCCACGATTCCTTTTCTGGTTCCGTCTCTAGTACTAGGTCGATTTCCATCTGATCAATGCTGGGGGACCGAAGTACTTCAACGGGGGCTAGCCCTATCACTTCAGGATTGCTAGAACTAGCCATCTTTGCCAACTTGTCTGCCTGCTGATTTTCTGACCGCGGAATATGAGATATGCTGTAGTGATCAAACTCATTCAGCAGCTCTTTCACTTTCTTTAAGTATAGAATCAATCTTGCACTTTTAGCTTGGAATCTCCCAGTAACTTGGTTCACAACTAACTTGGAATCGCAGAAGATGTTCAGTTTCGTGACTTCTAGCACCTTTGCAATCTTTAATCCGGCTATCAGGGCTTCATATTCAGAATCGTTGTTAGTGGCCCGAAACTCCATTCGGATGGCATAAGTTATCAATCGTTTCTCGGGGGTTTCAAGCACTATTCCGGCGCCGGATCTTTCATTATTTTTAGCACCATCAGTATATAATCTCCAGACATCAGGGTCGAAAAGTAATTTTGAGGGTTCCACTTCTTCGTTTGCTATGTCTTCTTCAGGAACTGTGAATTCTGCTATGAAGTCAGCTATCGCTTGCCCCCGAATTGATCGTCTGGGCTGAAAGTTCAAGTCAAATTGACTTAACTCAATATTCCATTTGAGTAATCTTCCAGACGCCTCTGGTCTCTGTAGAACTTGCTTGAGTGGGTGATCAGTATATATGATAATAGGATGTGCTTGAAAATAGTGCCGAAGCTTTCTGGAGGCAATCAGTAAACTATACGCCAGTTTTTCTATCCGTGGATAATTACGTTCTGCCGCTGTTAATTTTTTACTCACATAATACACAGGTCTTTGGACCTTCTCCTCTTCCCTTACCAATGCTGAGCTGACTGCATGAGATGATACTGCCAAATACACGAATAAATCCTCGTGGTCTATTGGTTTAGATAGAATTGGAGGTTTCTCCAAGTGTTTGAGCAAGTTCTGAAACGCTTCCACGCAGTCAGGTGTCCATTTAAAGTGGCGTTTTCCCCGCTTTATTAATTCGAAGAACGGGATGCACTTATCCGTAGCCCTGGAGATAAATCTGCTTAGCGCGGCCACTTTTCCAGCAAGGCTTTGCACGTCCTTAATTTGCCTAGGTTCCTGAATGTTCCTGATTGCTGTGATCTGGTCTGGATTAATCTCGATACTGCGCGAACTGACAATGAATCCTAAGAATTTTCCAGAGGCAACACCGAATGAACATTTGGTGGGATTGAGTTTCATCCCATACTTTCGAAGAATGCCGAACATCTCTGCCAAGTCAGTAGTGTGTTGAAAGGATTGCTTGGATTTAACCAACATATCGTCGACGTATATTTCCATCATTTTACCGATTTGGTTATAAAACATTCTGTTTACCAAACGTTGGTACGTAGCGCCTGCATTCTTCAAGCCAAAGGGCATCACTACGTAACAATATAATCCCAGATCAGTGATAAAGCTAGTATGCTCTTGGTCCGGAACATGCATCGGAATCTGATTGTATCATGAATAAGCATCCATGAATGAGAGAAGCTCGTGACCTGCCGTCGAATCTACCAACTGGTCAATTCGAGGTAATGGAAAACTATCTTTGGGACAAGCTTTGTTTAAATCCGAGAAGTCGATACACGTTCGCCACTTCCCGTTGGCTTTCTTTACCAGGACTGGGTTCGAGATCCAATCTGGGTAAGTTGAATCCCTGATAAATCCATTACTCTTCAGCTTCCCAACCTCTTCTTTCAAGGCAGCGAACCTCTCTGGGCCCAGCACTCGCCTTTTTTGCTTCACTGGAGGATGTTTGGGGTTAATGCTCAAAGAATGGCTCATGATTGATGGGGATATCCCGCACATGTCCGCATGGGTCCAAGCGAATACATCCAAGTTGTTCTTTAAGAAAGCCGTCAATTCTTCGGCAAGAGTCGGACTTAACTGGGATCCAATCTTAAGGACCTTCTCCGGATCACTGTCATCAATTGGCACATCCACAGTTGCTTCGTTGGGAGTTGCCGTTCTGCCCCCGGGTTCTTGATCCTCTCTGGGATCTATATCCTCGGGCATCACTCTAGGCAACTCTCCAACAATTATCTTCTTTGATTGCTATAAGGTTTCCGCCCCCAAAGGGGGAGGAGTGCATTTAGTTTCGATATCCCCGCCGTTGCGAAGCAACTTTAATTCGGCAACATAGCATGCTCGCGCAGCAACTTGATCCCCTCTGACGATACCAACGCCGGCTTCTGTGGGGAACTTCAATAGCAAGCACCAGGGGGCTATATAGGCTCTGAATTTTGCGAGGGCCGGCCGGCCCAAGAAGGCATTGTATGGCGATTCGACATCCAAAACCACAAAAGGAAGGATTCTCACTCTCTGGCGTTCTCCTTCCCCAAGTGTAACTGGCAATTCTACGTAACCCATAGGTGCGGTGGATGCTCCGTTGAATCCACGAATCCATCCTTGGCAGGGCTTCAAGTCTTTTATCTCAAGATTCATCTGGTCAAAGGCTTTTTTGAAAAGGATATTAACGGAACTCCCGTTGTCCACCAGTACCTTATGAACAGTGGCTGGCCCAATGGGTATTGTGATTACAAGTGGATCTTCAGTTGGAGCATGGACCCCAATGCTTTCTCGCTCTCGGAAAACAACATCATCAGTCATCATCTTTTGCTGCTTCACCGGAACACTGTCCTCGGGGTTGCTACATTCCCCCATTTCGAAGTGCTGTTTGGCTGCGTTGACATATTGATCTAAAGCTTTGGAACTGTGCCCAGCAAGGTAGAGTCCACCGATCACGGTGTTGATTACAATATTCTTTCCCTTTTGCTGAGCAGTTGGCCTAGCAGCAAGTTGATTTTGATTCTGATTCGGGGCTTGTACTGCTTGCCCCCTGTCCCTAGGTGCTACTCTGTATTCGTCTAGCTTCCCTTCTCGAAGCAACCTTTCGACTACGTCCCTCAGGTGACGGCATTCATTCGTCGAATGGCCGTGAATTTGATGAAAGAGGCAAAACTTCCCTGTCTCACGCTCTTTTTCCGTCGACTCTCTAGGAGGCGGCCTCTTATTCTGGAGGACTTCATACGCATCCATGAAGATATTTTCCAGAGTATCATTTATGGGTGTATAACTCTCAAAGGCCCTGGGACGAGTCCTTCTCTGGGAATCGTTCCCTCGGCCCCTCTTCCGGCTGTTGCCATTAGCGTTGTTATTGTTGTTACCCGGCCGGCGACCACCCTGGTTCTGATTTCCGACGTTAACCTCGACTTTCCCCGAGCTGTCTCCAGTCTGTTTGATGGCGACATTGCTCTGAACTTCTTCCTTATCATTTGTTTTAAGCTTTCGGTTCGCGTACACCTCTTCCCGGCGTAGATGTACATTGGCTTTCTCATAGAATAATTCTCTGGTGTGGGGTGGTTTGCCTGCCAAGTACCTCCCGAACTCAGTATCCTTATCCACTCCATCAATTAGTGCTGCGACAATGGTCGGCTCATGAGGATCTTTGACCTCAGTGGCTGCCAAATTGAAACGATCCAGGTACATCTTTAGACTTTCGCCCGGTCGCTGTTTGACAAGAAATAGATCAATCACGCTTTTCGTCTTCTGTGCGTAGATACGGAATTGCTCTACGAACTTCTCGCTTAGTTCCCTGAAGCTGGAAATCGATCTTGCCGGCAGGCGAGTAAACCATAGCAAAGCCACGTCTTCCAGGAATATGGGAAACGCTTTACACTTAACTGCATCAGAAGCGGCGGCAGCAGTCATCGACCAAGAGTATCTCATCAGGTGTTGAACAGGATCAGATCTTCCTGCATATCGGTTCATCTACGGCATGTTGAAACGCCTTGGAAAAGTTGCATCCAAAATATCGTCAGTAAAAGGAGTATGACTACGGTCAATCCCCCAATCCTCGTTCCGCTGTCCACGGCTGTCGGCCAAAATCTGGTGAACCATGGCTGCAACGTTTGCACTAGTCAAAGGAGGCTCAGGATCAGTGCCTCTGGCCCGACGAGGCTCTCTGGTCTCTCTTCGGGGAGCAGCCACAAAATCTGGGGCTTGGACGGGGCCTCGCTGCCCCCCGTTATCATGAGTATGGGTACGGCGACGAGGCTGAGGTGGTCTGTCATGCACAGGACTGTTCATGCCTCGAGTCCTGAGGGCCGTTGCTTGACCGTCCGTATTACGGTTCGTGGGTCTTGCCCCTAGTTCTTCTTCTTCTTGTGAGGGCAGGGTCCCGAACCGAAGTTGTTCTATGTTTTCGGCTCTTTCATACGGTCGCCGCGGAGGTCTCGGCGATTCTTCAGATGAAGAGGAATATGCTGGAGTGAGTGGACGAACTGGCGATGTTCTTTGCCTTGTTAACTCATCAAGTCTTCTATCCATAGCCGTCAGGTTTTGCCGTAGGATCGAATTTTCCTGCCTTTGGGCGGCTAACTCATCAAATAACCTATCCCACATTTCGACAAAACGGGAAAGATCCCCTTCAGTAACAGGAGCAGTAGGATCATAATGGTCATCATCACCCTCTCTCATGGGCATAGTGCTCGGACCGGGTCGAGCAGAGGTTCCAGGACGATAGGAGTGGGTCATGGGTTCTTTTCCAGGTCGAGTTCTGTTCTGACCATCGGTCTGGGTAGCTGCGGTTCGTGGAGGTCGGTTCGCTGCGCCCCCCTGGGATCGACTCGCGGTCATGGTGCGTGGAGGCTGCGAGGCGTTGCCTCGGGATCGAGTAACAACCCCTTCCGTAGCGCGGATCGTCTCATCTTCAACGACTCGGAACGAGGCGTTTTCATCGGATCGGATCGCCCCCTGCGGTCCGCGATCCAGAACCTCTTCGTTGCCCAGTTCGTGCACACTCTCCTCGATCGTCTCGTTGATCTGCGAAACTTTAGATCTTTTTCCAGCCATGATATCCGAATTGCTGGAATCTTCAAGAAAATGAATGACGAAACTTTAAGGCTGAGGTTCTCAGTGAAAGCACCAAAAATGTTAGATCGAAATTTGGACCTAACACCCAAATTGTTATAAACTGTAGAGAATTCTAAATGAGGAATCAGGAAAAAGAAAATAACACTCAGAATTTATAGTGGTTCGGCGTTAACGAGCCTACATCCACTTTATATCTTATTGATTATGCTTTAAAAGCTAGTACAACAGTGATTTCTTTCGATATTCCAGTGGTTTGACAACAATGGCGGACTCAGCATTCACTATTGCCAAAAAGATCCCGAAAAATGCCAAGCTCTGGGCTATTTATAGCTGATTTCGTCGGACGGATCGTGGACACGTGGCACGAATCCCGAGACTTTCGGATCGCATCGCAGCCATCGAAGAAAAAGTCAAACTAGCCGTTGCGAACAGGTGTCGCCAGATCCGTGCGATTCGGATCGCTGAAGACCAGCTCGTGGTTGAACGGGTCAGTGGGTTCGGTTCGTTACAAGGGATCGGATCGCCTGGAGGTGGCGTTCGTCGACGAGATGAGAGCGATCCGTCCCTGGGCGAGTCGATAGAGTGCGATCCAAGCGGGGCGAGACGATGGCGTGCGATCCAAGCGGGACGAGACGATGGCGTGCGATCCACTTTCCTGGAGGACTTGGTTTCCTGATTTCCTTTCACGAATGATCCTGGATGGCTTGGTCAAAAAGCGAGCCAACAGATTCCCATTAATTTATCAAAGATAAAATCCTTTGAATTTATTCTATTCAATCCAACTAAGAATTTATTAAAACTCCAATTTGGTTTTAATATCAAAAATCATTATTTGAATGATAACCAATTTTAAGAAATAATTCTTATCTTTAACTGGGTTAAAGAACTAGTGTCATTTAAAACACAGTTTACGATAAACCCAAAATCATCTTCCATAAAATATGGAATTTCATTGAAATTAGATCAACATATAATCGATATAAATCTCTGTATCAGACTAATAATATAAATGGAATAACGGCCAGGCCTTTTAAATCCCATATATAGTAACAATCTTCATCCACAGAAGTTCATCTCGATTATTAACTAATCGAATTCCATTCAATTCCAATTTAATATATCAAATTGGAAAACTTTACTTTGGAGAATTTTCATTAAATCCAAATAAAAGATTTACAAATTCCAAATTATACTTCACTGTAAATTGGGTTAAAGAATGAATGTCCTTTAAAACATCGTTCACGATAAACCCAATTCACATTTCATTTTATTACAATTACTAAATATAATTAGAAACTCTAATAATCTTAATTAAAAGATTTATCTTTTCCCAAATTTATATTTACTATTTAATTCCAATATAAATATTAATTGGAAAATTCCATTAAATCTTATTTAAAAGATTTATTCTTTTCTAATCGGAGTTTAAGAGCAATGTTATTAAAGACACTGTTCACGACAACCCAAAAATCTATTTTTTTTTTCTCTTTCAATTCCAATTTAATATATATATTGAATTGGAAAACTTCTCTTTAGATATTTTTGTTAAATTTTAATTAAAGGATTTCTAAATCACAAATCATACTTTAACGTCAAATTCTTTTTAATGCAAATCTTACTTGAAAACCATATTATAGTGAAAATGTCATTCTTATTATCTAATCTTTTTAATGAAACAAATGAACTATAAAAATGTATTCTTTCTAATGTAATCAATCTTGAACAAAAATGAAATCTTTTTAATGTAATCTTTTCAATTCATTCTTTATTACATTGAAGAATGTAATATTTTCAATTCATTCTTTATTGCATTGAAAAATGTAATATTTTCAATTCATTCTTTGTTACATTGAAAAATGTAATATTTTCAATTCATTCTTTATTACATTGAAAAATGTAATATTTCAATTCATTCTCCAAATTGAATATTCTATCTATTATCATATGAAATAATATTATTTCCAAAATATTAATTTTGAAATTAGCTCTTTATATATGCATTACAAAATGGATAAAATAAATCGATAAACACGTTCAGGTTAAAATGGCGTTGCTATTTAAAACAGATTAAATAGCCCAATTCATTATCTTATTCATTTATATTTTATACTGGGCCAGACCTCCCACATTAAGCCTGCGACTCGTGGATGCTGGATATGTCGGTTGGGTCCGGGCAGACTTATCCCATAAGTTGGGCTTAACCTCGTGACATGGCCTAATTCGTATTTGCACACTTGGACCTCTCACATTAGGTTCAACATTTGTGGCTGCTGGATATGCCGGTCGGTTCCGGGCAGACTTCCACCAAAAATGTGACCTAACCTCGTGTACAAGTACAATTATAATTTTATAATTATAATTAACTTTTCTAAAACGTACTCTTTGAAAATATCCTTTCCGTTAAAGAATCTTAATTTTAAATATTCTTTAATTCTAAAATGTCGTGATTCCAAATATCTTCACTTACCTCTCAAATCTTTATAAATATTTGAACTTTCCATATTATTATAACAATTAATAATAATCTTCCCAAAATGTCTTATTTTGAAATCAAATCTATTTATTGCCACATAATGACAAATAAATGTAATCTTTCCAAAACGTTCAAATTTCAAAATCAAACTTTCTTATCTTAAAATGTGGACAGTAAATATGTAATCTTTTTAATTGAATCTCCTTTATTATAACTTTTAAACAATAAAGATATAATCTTTTTAAATCAACGCCAATTAATTCCATTAATTGAGCATAAATTAAAATATTCATTAATTCAAAATTGATAACAATAATATTAATCTTTTCAAGATGTTCAGTTTTGAAACAAATCTTCTTAATTTAACATGTTGACAATTAAAAAGGGTATCTTTTAATTCAAATCTTTTATTGTAACTTTTTACTAATAAAAATGTTATCTTTCCAATTCACTCTTTTTATTGTAACTTTGACAATAATTACCTTCCCATTTAAAAACATGGAAACCATCCTTTGGTTCTTTTAATTGAATATTGAATTATAATATTCTTTAACTCAAAATTGGAATGAGACTCACACAATTTCCATGTAATTTAATTACACGGATTTCAAACATTGCACTTATTCCATAATAATGTCAACCATTCATATAACAACCAAAGTGCAATTTACACTAAACACAAGGGTGATGTGTAGTCAAATATCAACCCAAGACCCGTGTGGGGTTTCAGCCAACACATAATTTTGTGCACTTGGGAGAGGTGTAAAATAATCGTGCCAATCAACATCAACATGTCAGGTAACTTGTCAATGGCAGTGTAATATCATTTTAAATTATCATAAATAATAAATCATTAATTTAACCTGTTGAATATTTTCAATTTCAAACATAACATGACATGACATCCAAATCCACAATCCCTTCAACAAACAATTACTTCCATCACCAATAATTTATTTACATTTAATTATAAAAATAAATAACTATTCGAAAATTGAGTGATCAAAAGAGTTCTCACCTTTGCCGGCTTTAAATGACGGTTCGGGCCCAATTTTGGCCCAAGATCCAACATGCTCCAAATTGGGCGTAGTTAGTGTCGTTGCGAAGCTCTCGACTCGTTGATCACAGCAAATTTTGTTTCGCGCGATTTCGAGTTCGTATCACAAAGTTATGAATTTTCGAAGTTTGTAATAATTAAATAATTAATTTAAATTATGAAAATTACCCAAATTTTCAACTTGCTCCAAATTGGACAAAATTAGTGTCCACGCGAAGCTCTCATCGCCATGATCGCAGCAGACCTGAAATCGTCAAATTTCGATCTCGTATGTAAAAGATATTGCATTACGAACATTGAACATAAAATTAAATAAATGTTTCGCGTTTAAGCCCTTAACCTTTTTTTCAAACAGCGCCCTGAACTTAAAATGCTCGCCACGGCCAAACCGTAAGTCGGAATTGCACGAAACCAGCGCCATTATCTTCGTCTTCTCCCCTTCTTTCTACGCCTGGTGGTCTCCCCCTCCAGTTCGCAACATGGGGCCCACGATCTGCAGTTGAACGGAAAACTGCAGTTTCCGTTCATCTTAGTGCTGCGGCCGCCTCGGTACTCCAAATGCCACCAATTTTTGTCAGTAGCTAGGTCTCGACCTCCCGAACAACTTTCGTTCAGGTCACTTCGCCTGAAAATGCACGGATCGACGGAAAATTGCTCATCTTTGCAACTGTCCTATTTTCAGCACCCCTCCAGTAAAATTGATATTCCGGCCAACTCCGACCACCTGAGACCATGCCACCACCGCCAAAAGAACCGTATGCTTCCCCTCTACCACTGCCTGAAGTCGCTCGACCTAACTCTCTTCGTGGGGCCCGCAGCGAATAAATAACTGAAATCAGCTTTCTTTCTTTCAAGCTAGATCCCGGCGAATCCATGCGACGATAGGTCTTGAATTTTTCGTGGTAGATAGAGGATAAGAAGATGAGCAAAACCCAAAAAGGGTTTGGTCCGGTTTGGTTTCGATTGAGAGTTATAAATTGTTTTGTTTTCAGGGGCTAATTTGCAAAGAAGTTTATAGAGGAAGAAGGAGTGTAGCCGCCATGAAAATGAAGGAAAAGGAGACTGATAGGTTTAGGAAAAGTTAGGATTATGAGAGAATGAGATATTATATAGAGGTTGTGAACTTTCTATTCAAGTCCTTGTCTATTTTAACTTATATAATAATAAGCCTTATGTCATAATTTTCTTTAATTTTTAGTCCTTTTCTTCGTTTTAAAAACTGTGTGATCACATACTGATTCCAATTTTTCAGAAAAATTGGAACACAGCTAGTTCTTAACATTACGAACCCATAGAAACTGATTTCGTTAAATTCCGAGTCTGTATGAATTATTAATGAATTTTTAAAGTCTGAAAATTGATGGTTTTCATTGAAAAATTAATAACGACCACATACTGGGTCCACAGAAAGTAGTTTCGTCAAATTCAGTTGTCGTTTGCAAAATTTCCATTATTAAGGCGTATATATTTTAATAATAAAAATACATATTTAAAACAATAATTTCCGAATCTCGGAATATATTAGTGTTTATACTTTCTCAATGCAGAAGCATCATTTTGAACTCAATGGAAGTGGTTTCGAGTCCAAATTCATTCATATGCAAAAAGTAGCCTTTTGGGCCATATATATAAATATATATAAATTCCATAGCGTTTTTTTGAAATTTTAATTTTGACATAACTTACAATTTATAAACTGAAAATTGAATTTCAAAAATTCATTAGAAAGATATCGTCAATACGCTCCCAATGTTTTCAGTTTCGTCCGATTCCGATTTATTTTCAATTTTATATGATTTTCCAAAGTTAAAAATCGAAATTCGAAACTACTGCGCCATTTCAGGCTCGTAATTTATAAATTATAAATTTATACGTCACAGCGTTATTTTAAATAAATTTTCGTCGTTATAATTTAAAATAAACTATTTTGAATGTCCAAATTCCATTAAAAAAAATAAAAATAAAAATTTTAAATTTACCCCAAATTCTGGGTCGTTACAGTAAAAATGTTATTTTTAGTGTTAAAACAATTTATTTAAAATACTAATATTTTATATAGTCTATATATATAATAAAAATGTTCTTTTTATCTTTCAAAGAATTTATTCAACACATGAAATTCATTCAACACACGAATTTCTACTCAACACATGAATTTCTATTCAACACGTGAATATAGTTTCAACACACGAAAATAATTCTAAAACATGAATATTATTGAAAATTTCGGCAGCATAACGGTAGGGTAGTTAAAACCGGCACCGTCCCTAGTACGGCTCCTCGCTCTACCTTAAAACCTCGCGGTTTTTGACAATGGGGATTTCATACATCTAGTTCGCACGCATGCGAATTTTCCAATTTACTAATCCTTTTGGGATTTCAATCACAATCAATCATTTCAAATCAACCATTCATGATATTCACCAAATTTCACATCAACCAATAATCCAAACAATATCACAACCAATATATATCGTCCATGGTCTGTGGACGGGGGGAGTATATATATATTCGTATATAAATATATTTCGATTTCACTCACTTCAACAAAAACACCATATTACAACTTTAATTTTACAACTGTCAGAAAAGCACAGTTTTAATAAATGTTTTTTTACAACTGTCAGAAAAGCACAGTTGTAATAAATGTTTTTTACAACTGTTGATTCCATAAAGTTGAAATAAACATATTTTTAACAACTTTTCATTTTGTTAGTTTTAATAGATGCCTATTACAAACTTCATGTTTATAATATATATTTTTAATAACTAATTATATTAATATTTAATAATAATTGATAATTAATAATAAACTTAGGAATCAATAATATTTATTAATTATTATTAAATAATTAATAGTTAATAACTATTAATTATTTTTTAATAGTTAATGTTAACTGATTATTAATTAATATTTAGTAACATATACATTATAAGCTTTTAATAGTTATTACTCGATTATAACTAAGTAGAAATAAGTAAAAGTCAAATAATAACTATTTTTAATATGAAATAATCCTAATTAATAATTAATTTAAAATATGGAATAATCCTAATTAACAATTAATTATTAACTAATTAGTAAGTAATAGTTAATAATCAATAATAAGTAAACAAATAAATATTAATTAATTATTTACAAATAATTCTCTATTAAATACTAGTTATTAATGATTGATAATAATTTTCAATAAATAATAATTAATCAAATACTAATTAAAAATTATAAAATAATATTAAACAATGATAGTAATAAAAATAGAAAATAAATGGAAGAACCAGATTCATCCACTTTGTGTATAAATGAATATTGTTTGTATAAAACAATTTATATCATTATATTTTTAATTCCTTGATTGTTTATAAGCATAAGTACTAAAATGGTTTTATATCGATTCAAGGTTATTTTTTAGTTTATTAATTATAGGCGGTGTAAATAAATATTCGTTCGTATTCGAAAATTATGTGAATATGAATATTCGATATTCGAAAATGAATCCGGATATGGATAAAGGAATGGGAATATTCGTGTACCAAAAATTATCTCTTGATAAGTCTATATTTAAGCGTTTGTAGGCATTTTTCTTCAAATTTAGGTTATACCCGAAAAATAATTTTTATAGGAATGACTCTGTCCCGACACTCTTGATAAAATCAACCGTTATAAATCTAAACAAATAAATGGCTGTTATAAATCAACTAAAATTTTCACTTTGGCTCCAAGTCCAAATGACGTTTGGCTCAGTCAAATTAAAACTTTTGTAAGGCTCCAAATTTAAACTTTCGTAAGGCTCCAAAACCAATTTTTGGGACTCCAAACGATGCTCTCAGTGTATTCACCCACCCTCAGTTAAAACACGAAATAAGCCATGAAAATGGCGGCCTCAGTTGAGAAATAGAAATGGCGATTGGGGTTTAATTCAGCTGCCTCCTTCTCCTCGTTATCCCCTATCCCCTTTCGCTCTGCCTCGCTACTCTACAACTACCCATCCTCATATCCTAGATTTCCTCACCACTATTCCTTTGTCCGCCGCTACCTCATAACCCTCTTTGCTTTATCGCTCAGATCTACATCGCAAAGTTTTTCCTACACCTTTTTCACAAGACCTGAAGAATCTATGGTAGTAATTTCTAGCGCAGCTACTTTGTCCAATCATTTATAAACATGGCCGATTTCATTCCCAATCAGCTGTTGTGGAATGGATCCATTTGTGAGTTTGTTTATGTTCTGGTCTAGAGTTTATTGTGTGTTTCTATTGTCGTTGAATTTGCGTCTTCTTGTGGATGGGTGTAGATCTGTTTTCGTTGATTGGATCTGGTATGATTAGTTGAAAGAAAAAAAATAGATTTATATTTTCATCGTTTGCTATTTCAGATTTACTTATTATTTCCAATCATTGTTTTTTCTATTGTTTTGCCTTCTGTAATTTATTAGTCTGCTCTTGAGTAATCATTTGTCAGTCAATACTACTGAATAGAAATATTTATTTTCTTGACCATGCCATTACTTGTATTTACTTATTTTTTATTCCTTATTGTGTTAATTAGATATTAACACTGATTTGGTTTGGTTTGAGAAAATGGGTGCTAGATGTCATCTGATTGGGTTTTGTTAATTGAGTTTGTTCTTAGGCTAAATGTCATCTGATTAGTGTTAAGAGGTTTTGTTTGTTGGGTTCTAGAGTTGTCACTTGTTAAAAACAAGCCACATTGCAACTTCTTCATTTAACAAGGAAATATAAATGAAATTAAATTTTATAAATCAAGGCAACATGACAACAATTGGCACTAAATAAATTATAAACAAATCGAATTGTTGTTGCTTGTATGGTCAAATTCGTCAAACGACCAGAAATCAAGTAACTGCATGATGTGGTACTGCTATGATTCATTCCCTTTATTCTCTAACTCATTCTATCCTTATCTGCCTAAACTGTTATGTTTATGTTTTTTAAGGTCTGCACAAGTGGAACCTAAGACTATTGCGCAGAAGAAGACGTGACCAAGTACAAAGAGGGTAGAGACAAACTTGATAGTCTCATAGAAGCAGCTGCTGAAATAAAATGAGTTCTAATATATTTTACATGGCTGTTGGCAGTTTGGATGTTGAAATGAAGGAGGGAGGATGAGGTATAGTGGCAGAAGGGTGTGAAGTTGGTCGATTATTGTTTTGGTTTGCTTCGTACATGTGGAAGAAGCATTAAAATGTGAAAGAGGGTAGTGTGATGAAGTACAGTGAAGGGCAGAGGTGGGGAGGTGTTGTGTTAGTATTTAAGGTAAGTTGGTTGTTTATTGTTTGAAGTTGTTTTAGAAGTTCTCTAGCGAATTGGTGGTTGCTGAAGGAGGCGTTGGTCATGTTTTGAAACAAAGAGAGAACGTGGAAAAATGCTACAAATGATTATGTTTTGGTCAACTTTTATCCTTCATATGTACATTTTGGGTTGAATCAATGTATGTATTTTTAAACGGTTATGTTTTTGGTATGAGTTTAGTTGGTTATGTATTTTATTTTGATCGAATATTATGATAATTAATATATATGAATGATTTTGTTTAGTTATATTTGTTGCATTGATATATGAATCATATTATTATTAATATATGAATGAATTTCTCAATGGTTGGAAAGAGTTATAAAAATTACGAAGTCACAACAGTAAACATCAGTTGTAGTAGATATTACTACAACTATTAACTAATAGTTGTTATACTAGTTTATTACAACGGTGGAAAATAGTTGTAAAATACACATTTTACAGCGGTATCGCAACGGTGCAAAAAAGTTGTAAAAGATTATAGTCTATTACAACTTCTTAATAGACGACGGTTGCCCCACCGTTGTAAAAGTCTTTTACAACTGTTTTCCATCGTTGTAATATGGTCTTTTTGTTGTAGTGACTTCAATATCATTTCAATTTATTTTAACGCATATATTATTTTTACAATGCATATATAACTTATATATCGAACATACAACTTATACAACGCTTATATATGAGGTGTACAACGCTTATATAACTCATACATCGACCATATAATTTATACATCATTGTTTTCCATATCGTTTATATATTAGAAATCTCACATTGGGTTCCACTCCACCAAAAATTGCAGAAGGCTCAAAAAGATATGCGATCTCTTCTAGAATGTAGAAGACGTCCTCACGGTCCTGGCGCCTCTTATTTCACTGGATTTCGACCACATAGCAAAAAGATAAGATTTTTATAAGTTTTCTATGCTTCTAAATGTGAAAATCAGTTCAAAATAATCAAAGTCGTACCTTTCAGCACAGGGTTCCAAACTAGGTTTGGATTTTTCGTGCAAACGGTGAAGCGGATCGACGATCGGCCTTCGCAGCAACGAAGAGGGGGGAGAGGCGAGCTGGCGCCTGAAGCGGGGCCCACTTCGGTGGCCTATAGGCGGCGCGGCGGCGCTGGAAAGGGCTCGACTTTCGAGACCCGAAACTCCAGAACGAAGCAACGATAAATTTCAAATCTTATATGGATTTGAAGAGAATTGGAAGAACTACAAAAAACTCCATTGGCACTCGTGATTTTATTGCGTGGATTGATCAGATTTGAGGGGAGAAGGGGGAGCTCACTTCCGTCGTTCGCTTTTGAAGGGGAGCGGGTATTCAGAGGATAACGACGAATTACGATTGGTTAATATATTTATATTTTAATTTTTAATTAGTTTAATTTCAAAAATACCCCTTGTCAATACGAACTCCAATCCAAACCCAATAATTGTCGCCCCTAGCTAAATACCCCCATTCCGAACACAATGGGATATGCATCGTAGGCCCATTCGACTGTTACAGTCAGTGTTTCTTCAAATTAAAATATATAACATTCAATATTTGATTTGAACGTACATTTCAATTTGCCGGGGGCCACATACTGATCCCAAAAATTAAATCCAGCTATGTTTTGATGAAACAGTACCAACAAAACTAGTTTCGTCGAATTCTGAGACCATTTGAAAAATGACCATTTTTTGGTCGATCCAATTTAACTGAAATCAACCAAACACATTTTCCTTCGCCACGCTCACATATTAACTTCAAAAATTATAGAATTTGAAATCTAGCAATAATTTGACATCCCAGATCCAACAAAAGTGGTTTCGGTGAATTCTAAGGTCATTTGCAAAATGTCTATTTTCAAGGGCGATATATTCTCTATAGCGACCTTTCTGAAAATTCATTTGGCCATAACTTTTGACTCCTGCTATGAAACTTCGATTTTTCAGATTCGTTAGAAAGATATTCATAAACAGATTTAAATATTTTTGGTTTCACTAAAATCCGTTTTATTTTGCACCCGGTACAGTCAGTCAAAGTTTGAATTCAAATTTTGAAACTACCGCGCCATTTCAGGCATTGTTTATAATTTGAAATAATTATATTCATTTTCAAACATCGATTCAAACATGCTTTTCATCGTTATTATTTAAAATAATTATTTTAAATATTTAAAATCCACTAAAATAGCCAAATTAAAAATTTTAAACTGGCTCAGATTTTTCGGGTTGTTACAAAAAATTTCTTACTATGTTTTTCTCAAAAGGTTTTATTGAGGCATTATATTGATCTTGAGGCGTCAAACTCTTTAAAAACAGCATTATTTTTAACATGATATCTATAACTTTATAAGTTACACTTTTTCCCTTGTTTAAGGTTCTCCACATTTAGTTTTCCTAACAAAGGTTTTATTGACGCGACAGAATATTCCTATACCGACTGAATATGTTTAAGAAGACAATAATGAGGGAGAACAACCATCAAATATGTTTCAAAATGGATATCTTTATTTCGAAGATGCATAATCAAGGTTAGATGTATGTGTGTCCATATATATACACACACACACAGATATATATATATATATATATATATATATATGTTTGTATGTATATATATGTATATATGTACATATATATGTGTGTGTGTGTATATATATATATAAGTGTATAAAAGTTAAAAATGAATATGCCAAATGTTGAAGGATAAAATTATTATATTAATTCTCCATCGTAGTATACAAATAGAGCATATTTGTATTGTATTAGATATAAAGCTAGAATATATAAAAGATCACCACTTTATTTCCTCTCTTTTCTGAAAGTTATCTATTTGTTTATCTTTTTACATCTATTCTACATAAATAGACACAATTTTCAATTTTAGACTTTTATTCTTCCTAGTATAATATTTTCAACTTTATTTCTAACTACGTGTGTTACGGCACGCAATTCGCATGTGATGTGTAACACCCTGTATTTTAAAAAACACTAAAAGACAATAAATTAAAGAATAATTAATTTAATAATTAAAATTAAGTGAAAGGGACTACGCCATTGCGTTCGCCTCGGAATTCTGGTCAAAATAGACACCTAGTTTGCGTAAAACGGACACCGTACGAAGAAGTTATTAAGGTTTGAAGTTTGTATACGCAAGAAGAATATATATATAATTAGATTCAGAATTCAAAAATCAGTTCAAAATTAAAAATTTGGGGAGGCGTCAAAAATCCCGCTCAGGGGTGTCGACCCCTTAAGGGAGGTGTCAACCCCTAGGTTGAACCCTCAAGGGGGTGTCGACCCATGGGTCGACCCCCTGCCGCAGACCTGGAAGATTAGGGTTTTGGGTTCGGCTATAAATATGGCCTCATTTCTCATGTTTTTTGTAACAACCCGGAAAATCGGAACCAATTTAAAAATTTTATTTTGGCAATTTTAACGAATTTTGAATATTTAAAATGATTCATTTAAATAATAACGACTAGAAATTTATTTTGAATAGGATTAGAACGTATAAATGTATTTAAACCAAAGTTAGAATATAAATATTTATTTTAATTATAAAGGGAATTGAAAACGGCGCGGTTGTTTGAAAATTCGATTTCAAATTTCAATTGAATGTGCAAGATTCAAAATAAACCGGATTTTAGCGAAACTAGAAATATTTGAATCTATTTGAAAATATCTTTCCAATTAATCTGAAAAAATAAAATTTCATAGCGGGAATAAAAAGTTATGCCCAATTGAAAATTCAGAATAGTCGTTATGGAAAATATAACCCTTAAAAATAGCTGTTTTGCAAAGACCTCTGTTTTTGATGAAACCACTTTTGTTGGATCCGGAATGTCAAGTAATCTCTAGATTCCAATTTTTATTATTTTTGGGATCAATATGTGAGCGTGGCAAAAGAAAACTTGTTTTGACAGTTTCAGTCAATTTGGATCGACCAAAAACTGACTATTTTTCAAATAGTCTTTATATTTGACGAAATTAGTTTTGTTAGGACTGTATCGTCAATAAAAAGCTAGAAATATTTTTTCGGGAATTTTTAGAGTCAGTATGTGGCCCCGGTAAACTAAAATGTACGTTTGAATTCAATATACATTGAATTATATTTTAATTTAAACGAATATTGATGGTAACAGTTGAATTGGATTACAAAACATATCCCATTTCATTCGGAATGGGGGTAATTAGCTAGGGGTGACAGTCGTTGGGCCTCGATTGGAGTTCGAATAGAAAGTCAACATTTTTGGAGAATAAAACGAAAATAATAATAATAATAATAATAGTAATAATAATATATAAACTAGGCCCCCCCCCCCCACTTATCTCTCTCGTTCAAAATCAGATTTCAAGAAAAAAAAAATACCCAAATCGCTCCCGCCGTTGACTGTCCCTCCTCATATCGCCTCGCCCCTCCGCTATAGCTCCGGTCGCGCCGCCCCTCTGATGATCCGCACCTCCTCCATCTCTCTGGCCTCGCTTCCCTTGTACACCAATGAAAACAGCCCACGCCCTAGCCAAACACAACCGCCCTGGCTACCTGAGCACCGCCAGGACCTTCCCCCTGCTTTACCAGGTTGTCCGCATGTCCTTGAATTATGCAGCTGAACGAATTGATACCGATTTCTTATCTTTAGGTTCTAATGAAATTAACAGTTTGGACTTGGGGCACCTGACCCACCACTCGCACCGCCTCCTTAGCCCTGCGCTGCCCAGTCGACACCCACACCCCCTCTCTCTCCATTGAAACCCGCTAATACTTCCAATCGAACGCCGATGTCCGCCGGAAATGCACCAACGGCCTGCTGCAGCGTCGATGCCTTCGCGAGCTCCAAAACAATGGACAGTGAGTTTTTATTTCGACTTTTATTTATTTACGTGAATAAAAATGCAATTTTTGTATGAGAAATCCTTGAATAAAAATGAGATTTTTATATTAATATCTTTACAATAAAATTTTGATTTTTATTTAGATAGAAACATAATAAAAATTTGATTTTTATTTATATATGAACAACATAAAAATGTAATTTTTATTTATATACGAACATCATAAAATTTTGATTTATATATATATATATATATATATATATTAACAGCATAAAAATGTGATTTTTATTTATATATAAACAACATAAAAATGTGATTTTTATCCATAGAGCGTTGAATAAAAAGGTGATTTTTATCCATAAAGCGTTGAAATGAAAATGTGATTTTTACTATGAACAGCATGAAAAGGATTGCGTTGGAATTTCGAGCAAATCCAAACCGTTCAGAAAGATAGAATGGCGTAGGGGAAACCCAAGGTAAGAACTCCTCACTGTAATTTCTTGTACAGTTATTTATTTTATAACTGCATATATGAACGGCTCCCCGTCGTCCACAAACCATGGACGACTTGTTTGATTGTTTGGTTTGGTTGATTTGTTTGTTTGAATTGATTGAGATGTGATATGGAAAATAAAATATTTGGACAATAAATATTTTATCATTGAAAATATAATTTTTAACGTGTATAAGAATAAAATAAATATTCATTTACAAATCGGGCGATTTGTTTATGTACACACATTTGACTGATATGGATTGAGAACAGGACAAATCAGAACGCAGACGGAAGAACATTTCATTGCTATTACAACAATTCCATCAGATACAAGAATATACAGAGTATAAATGAATAAATTACATTCGATAAAAATCAGAGATTACAATAAATTACATAGCAGCGGATAAAAAAATAATACAAAGCACAACTGAAGGTGATATACGGATACAGAGCTTTCCGGATATCATTCCAGCTGCAAACCAGGATCCTGTGAATATAAATCTGCAAAACCAAAACTACTAGCTGCCCGCGTCGAAAATAAGGGCACCCAGAGTTTAGGTTAAAACAATAAACTCCAGGTCAGTCATGTGACTGGTGTGAGAACTAAAACAGTTATTTAAAGCTTTACTTTAAAAGAGAGTAATTCAAGGGACCACGCCGTATAACACGGAACGGGTTTTCTCCCAAGAATACTAGTGCATAGAATAAACAACGCAATGCTTTTTCGAAAAATGAAGCTATTATAAGACCCAGGTCCCATCACACAATGCAACGCAAGCCGGAGGATAGGGTTTTACCTTATAACAGCGAAACATGCTTGGTACGTTTAAAACAAATCATTTGATACTATAATAAGTGCATAGTATCAAAACAATTTCAATCATAAATATAAATCATAGACGGCATGAGTGCCCCATCCCACTATGTCGCCATACTAGGCTTTACAGATAAAACAGCAATATCACGTATTGGAAATTGGATTTCCGTCATGAGTCGAGGCAAGGGGCAAGCTCCTCTCCGCGTTCGAGACACTCTAGCAAATGCCTCGGGACTACACACTCTGGACAACCCCGGATGCGGCTGGGCCGGTCCTCTCTTACGTTTGAGGATTGGCAATTCCTGAACACACGTTTCCCGGTCCTTACAGACCTATAATCGAGGCGCCTCATTCCAACAACCACAAAGGTGAAAAGTATATAAATGTCAGGGCTGGTAAGTCACTGACACCACCAAAGCTAGAAAGAAACGTCGTGCTCTCCCAGCGGTCCGTATCCCGTTTTTAACTCATACCGAGGTGTGAGGCTCGCGAATTCACGTTATACACAAAGCTACGCCACGTAGGCCATGCTTTGATCATCAACCACAAGACTTTGCTTTTCAACAGAAGCCTTGATCCATGCAACTCAGTATGCCACACAGGCAATTCATGCCATGCGATTGATATCCATCGATATATAAACTCTAAGCTCGTACGTCTCAGAGAAGGGCGTTAAGCAAGAGAATAAATTCTCCGCCGCCAAACAGATATATATTTAACAGAAATCAATCAACACAGAATAAAATCCAATGTCAGACACACAATCCATTTACAAGTTCGTTCTGGGTCTGAACGAAACCGGAGGCACTTTCCTCGCATATCCATCGATCTCCAAGTACGTCTGGACAACCACCAACTGATTCCCTCATCTTGGGTGTACAGCCCAATCAAGATCATCAGTAATCACCCAAACAATGTGAAGACTTCCGGTCTTCAACCACCGTCTTCATCTTCGACTTATCGTCGAATCGGTTATTCAGAATGGGTGTAAACCCGGACTTTCCGAACCACCCGCGTATATTAAAACAAATGTTACACAAACACAACATACGCTTCATTCCATTCATATTCTCTGGGAAAGGTTCCCATTAATTTTATCCAAGATAAATTCTTTAAAATTTATCCTTTAACCCCCCCTTTGGATGTCATTTCAAACCAAATTATGGTTTTCTAAACTAGTCGAGATTAGCGAACCACACCGAAGTAATTATTTATTTTATTTCCCAATCCCAACCTATTCATCCCATGAAGCAAAACTGGTAATACTCCATATCTAACGCCACGGTGTTATCGGTAAAATTAATTACCATTTCACGTTCAAATCTAATTAAAGATTTAGCTATCGCTCTGGAGCAAAACTGGTGATACTCCATTCTCGCTTATTTGCCAAATTTGATAATTTAGATTATCATTCACGTTTCAATCTAATTGCAGATTCATTAAAACTCCTTTCACTGGGTTAAAGAACTAATGTCATTTAAAACACTGTTCACGAAAAACCCGAATCATATTCTATTTATTATCGGGTTAAAGAACTAGTGTTATTTAAAACACAGTTCACGATAAACCCATGAATCAATTCTATTTAAACCCATTTCAAATCCGATTTGTTTATTTAAAAATAAATGGGTTGTTATTTTAGTTCTAAACTAGTTCATTTCGATAAAAATCTATTTTTATCATTTCAAATCTGGAGTTTTTCATCCCAATTTTTCTCAAATCATTTCTTATGATTTTACATAAATTATTACTATTTTTAATAATTTTATCAAGGCCCGTACAGTCGATTTCCAACAACGGCCATCGAACTGCACCTATAGCGACCTTTTTCGAATTTGATTTGGACGTATCTCAAAATCCAACCGTTAGATTTCAAATTTCTAATATTCGTTAGAAAGCTCTTTTCGATACGAACCCAACGGTTCCGGTTTAGGAGAATTTGACGGTCGGATCTCCCGTAATGTCCGTTTGAAATAAATGGTCGAAATTCACGAACTGCCGCGGCGCGGCGCATTATATTCAGGCCATTATATTATATATATATATATAATATATATTTCGTCGATTTCTATTTAAACCGAATTATATAAATAGTTTTGAATTCGTTTCAAGAACAATTTCAACTTCCATTTAAATCCAAAGCAAAATTGAATTCTTCTTTATAAATTCGTTTTAAAATTCATTTCTATTCAATTCAAATTTCAATTCAATTTGAATTCATTTCAATTCGCTTTCAATTCAATTTGAATTCGTTTTCAATTCAATTCAATTTCAAAGTCGTTTTCTATTCAATTCAATTCAAATTAGTTTTCTATTCGATTCAATTCAAATTGGTTTTCTATTCGATTCAATTCAAATTGGTTTTCTATTCGATTCAATTCAAATTGGTTTTCTAATCAATTTAAATCAAATTGGTTTTCTAATCAATTAAATTCGAAATCGTTTTATATTCAATTCATTTCGAAATCGTTTTATATTCCATTCATTTCGAAATCATTTTTATATTCAATTGATTTCCATTTTCTATTTGAATCAAATTCATTATATATTCAATTGAAATCAAATTCGTTTTATATTCAATTGAAATCAAATTCGTTTTATATTCAATTGAAATCAAATTCGTTTTCTATTTCATTTAATTCAAATTTCATTTCAAAATATGCGATTTCGAAATCACTTTTCAATATTTATTTTAAAATGAATAAAATCGATATAAATATCGTTCACGTCAAAATGGCGTCAATCTAACCAACACGGCTTCATATATTTCTATTTTCAAATATTCTATTCAACAAATGAATATTTATTTTTTTCAACACACGACTAATCTCAACGAATGAGTACTGTCCACGTGTGACTATTTTTGTTATTTAATATATTTTATAAAAATTAAGGTATCTATCGTTTGATATTGAATCAGACTCCAACCGTAATTTAGTGAGAGAACGATTTCCTGAATATTAACCCCGAAGGCCGAAACCAACATCAGATTAATATCCAGGGGACCACTCATCTCATCTATTTTCCAGCTGATTTCTAATTCTATATATGATAAAGATGTAAATTTTATTGTTAAAATATTTCGTTCAACACATGACTAATCTCAATGGATGAGTACAGTCAACACATGAACCATTATTTTATATTGATAAAGATGTAAATTTTATTGTTAAAATATTTCGTTCAACACATGACTAATCTCAACGGATGAGTACAGTCAACACATGAACCTTTATTTTATAATATTCTTTATCTTATAAATTGGAATGAGGCCCAATCAATCACCATATAATATTAATTATATGGATTTTCATACATCACACGTATATAATAGCATTGAAAAATAATCAACCATCAACCAAAGTGCACTACACTGTATAAGCATCAAATATAGATATCTAATGCTTATAACAGCCTGTCAATCAATCGACATATTTAATCAATCATGATGAGTGAACTTCAAATTTCATCCCAACACCCGTGTGGGGTTTCAAACAATCAAACACAGATTTTATTTGTGCAGTTGGGCGATGTGTAAAATTTATCGTCCCAATCAATGTCAGTCAAATCAGTGTACATAAACAAACCGTCCGGTTTGTAAATGAATATTTATTTATTCACATTCACTATATTCATATTCACGTTAAAAATTATATTTTTAACGATAAAACATTTTATTTTAACATATGAATTTCTATTCAGTTCATTCTTTAAATAAAATGATATTTTTATTTTTCTAACTTATTTTAGAAAATTTCAGCGGCATAACGGCACGATACTAGAAACGGGACGAGGCCTAGCCTTATCCCCGGTCTAGTGAAGGCCCACGCGGATCACACATCAATCAAATCCATTCATTTCACCAAACAATTCAATTCAAACCAAATAATCTAACCAACTACACAACCAAATAATTAAACAAACAAGCCATCCATGGTCTGTGGATGACGGGTGTCGGGTGCTACTAAACACCGTATGCATCCTAGTATATATATATAACTAGAAAAAGAAATTGAAGAGTGAGAAATTCTCACCAATAACTATCCAATACCGCGACTCTTCATTGATAGAAATCTTCATCGTTCTCGCCTTTTATCACTTTCGTCGCCCGTAGCCACTACATATGTAAAAATCGAATTTTTACTTCGTTATTCAATATATAAAAATCGAATTTTTACTATGCTTTTCAATATATAAAAATCGAATTTTTACTATGCTATTCAATATATAAAAATCGAATTTTTACTTCGCTATTCAATATATAAAAATCGAATTTTTATACCGCTACTATATAGAAAAAATTATATTTTCACATCGATGTTCATATAGTAAAGATTATATTTTTATCACGCTATTCTTCATATAAAGATTTCGCCTTTTCAAAAATAAATATTTCGCCTTTTCAAATATAAAGATTTCGCCTTTTCAAATATATCCTTATAAAAATCACATTTTTATTTTTCTACACATATAAAGATGATATTTCCAATATTCCTATCATGTAAAAATTATATTTTTAATTCTCTACATAAACAAAAATCATACTTTTACATCGTCTATATAGTAAAGACTATATTTTTAATACTTTAAAAATATATAAATCATATTTTTAATTGAATAAAAATCTTTTCTACCTCTTCCTTATATAAAAATTATATTTTTATCCTTTGTATAATATAAAGATTATATTTTTATTATCACCACTATATCAAAATCCGATCTTTCTACATTCAAATAAAAATACGATCTTTTCACCTTTAAAAATATCGTCTTTCATTCATTAAAAATCCGCCTTTTTAATGTTAAAAATATCGCCTTTTCTATATGAAAAATTCTAACTTTCTATTTAAAAATCCTATCTTTCTAATTTAAAAATCCTATACAAAAACTGATTTTTTTTCTGTTTGCTAATCATATAGAAAAGAAATAAATAAATAAAATTAAAACAAATAAAAACTTACTTTTTCAATCGGGGGGGGGGGGGGGTTACTGGTGCCGTTCACTGGAAGAGGTGGGGGGGCTAGCTTCGCGCGGCGGCGCGATTAGAGGGGGGGGACGCGGCGCGATTAATTAGGGCATAGGTTTTTTTTTTCTTTTCGTTTTGAAATGAACGGGGGGGGGGGGGGGGGTCGGCTGATAAAAGGAGAAGATTATATTATTATTTTTAATTCAAAAAGTTGACTTTTACCTACGACCTCTAAACGAGGCCCACCGCCTGCCGTCCATAGAGTTTTACCCCCATTCCGAACACAATGGGATATGTATCGCAGGCTGATTCGATCGTTTCGATCGGTTTCCGTTAAAATCTACATATAACTCTATATATTGAATTTGAACGCGCATTTCAATTTACCGGAGTCACATACTAACTAGAAAAATTCCCGAAAAATATTTTCTAGCTTCGTATTGACGATACGGTCCTAACAAAACTAGTTTCGTTGAATTCTGAGACCGTTGGAAAAATGGTCATTTTCCAGTCGATTAAAATCAACTAAAACTGGCCAAACGCATTTTCCTTTGCCACGCTCACATATTGATTCGAAAAATTATGAAATTTGAAACCTAGCAATAATTTGACAACACGGACCCAACAAAAGTGGTTTCGTCGAAATCCGAGGTCGTTTGCAAAATGCCTATTTTTAAGGGCCTGAATTCCATAGCGACTATTCAAAATTTTCAACTGGACATATCTTTTGATCCTCGCTATGAAATATTGATTTTTCGGATTCGTTGGAAAGATATTCCCAATTAGATCCTAATGTTTTTGGTTTCACTAAAATCCGGATTGTTTTGCACCCGGTACATTCAATTGAAGTTTGAAATCGAATTACCGAACTACCGCGCCATTTTCAATTCTATTTATAATTATATATAATTATTTATATTCTAACGACGACGTATATAACATATACGCTCGAATTATATTCAAAATAAATTTCTCGTCGATATTTATTTAAAATAATCTATTTTAAATATTCAAAATTCGCTAAAATTGCCAAAATAAAAATTTTAAACTGGCCCAGATTTTCCGGGTTATTACAATCTCCCCCACTTAAAACTTTTCGTCCCCGAAAAGGAACAAAGTCGAAAGTGGTTTGATTAATCAACTCTACGTCCGATCTGGCTTCCATTCTCCAACTTTTCAGTTTCTGAGAATTTCCAAATTTTCAAAAATTTGGCTAACACCCTAAAATTTCGCCATAACCTCCCCTGCACCGGGAGCCACGGGAAAATCCCGAAATTGCCATATAGGCCTTCTGATCTCAAAAAGAAAAAGAAAAAGCCAAGCGGCCAGCCAATAGGCTCATAAAATCATCATCACCCAAACAAAACAGTAAATTATTAGTAAACATGTACCTATTTGTCGGGCAAACAAATTTTATTCTTCGGCTCTAGCCTCCTTGCTATGACCTGTTCAATGTAAGTATATGTATATGCAAGCAAACGCGACCAATTTCCAATACAATTCAATATTTGATGCAATTAGGCATAATGGTTCAAAATTATCAAACAAATAAACAAACAACACAAACATCAATCAATTAGTGAATTAACGTTTCAAATTCATAATTTTGATACATATACAGAAAATCATGTTTTTGATGTCAATTCACAACAATGTGTTCTAGCTATATAAGTTTTGGTTCTCACACCAGTCTAATGGAAATATATAGATATCACACCTTTGTCACTCGAAAATAAATACTGGTGATGGTATACTTCATCATCAGGACCATGTTCGGGCGACTAGAGTGTGACTCTATATCTATCTAATATATTAAAACTTCGAATATACGTTCATGACGCGTATATGCAAAACCTTTATATACTAGATTGTCCAAATTCAAAATAAATAAATAATCAAATACGTTTAAAATGGTTTAAATTTCAAAACAAAATTGTTTTCATTTGAAAAATATACTCTTCACACTCGTTCTAGGATACTACTGACCCTATCTCTAACGAGTCATTCTAATTGGATATTACTAATCCAATATCTGATGAATTCTTTCGTAAGGTTCTAATGTGTCTTGTTCTCGAGCTCTGTAAACCAAAGCTCTGATACCAAATGTGACGGCCGGGAATTTCGCTCGATCCGAATCAGTCGTTAAACCGATCTAGACTGTTCGAAACCCCTGATCGTTTGAGAACAGGACAAATCAGATTGCAGACGGAAGAACATTTCATTGCTATTACAACAATTCCATCAGATACAAGAATATACAGAGTATAAATGAATAAATTACATTCGATAAACATCAGAGATTACAATAAATTACATAGCAGTGGATAAAAAAAATAATACAAAGCACAACTGAAGGTGATATACGGATAAAGAGCTTTCCGGATATCATTCCAGCTGCAAACCAGGATCCTGTGAATATAAATCTGCAAAACCAAAACTACTAGCTGCCCGCGTCGAAAATAAGGGCACCCAGAGTTTAGGTTAAAACAATAAACTCCAGGTCAGTCATGTGACTGGTGTGAGAACTAAAACAGTTATTTAAAGCTTTACTTTAAAAGAGAGTAATTCAAGGGACCACGCCGTATAACACGGAACGGGTTTTCTCCCAAGAATACCAGTGCATAGAATAAACAGCGCAATGCTTTTTCGAAAAATGAAGCTATTATAAGACCCAGGTCCCATCACACAATGCAACGCAAGCCGGAGGATAGAGTTTTACCTTATAACAGCCAAACATGCTTGGTACGTTTAAAACAAATCATTTGATACTATAATAAGTGCATAGTGTCAAAACAATTTCAATCATAAATATAAATCATAGACGGCATGAGTGCCCCATCCCACTATGTCGCCATACTAGGCTCTACAAATAAAACAGCAATATCATGTATTGGAAATTGGATTTCCGTCATGAGTCGAGGCAAGGGGCAAGCTCCTCTCCGCGTTCGAGACACTCTAGCAAATGCCTCGGGACTACACACTCTGGGCAACCCCGGATGCGGCTGGGCCGGTCCTCTCTTACGTTTGAGGATTGGCAATTCCTGAACACACGTTTCCCGGTCCTTACAGACCTATAATCGAGGCGCCTCATTCCAACAACCACAAAGGTGAAAATTATATAAATGCCAGGGTTGGTAAGTCACTGACACCACCAAAGCTAGAAAGAAACGTCGTGCTCTCCCAGCGGTCCGTATCCCGTTTTTAACTCATACCGAGGTGTGAGGCTCGCGAATTCACGTTATACACAAAGCTACGCCACATAGGCCGTGCTTTGATCATCAACCACAAGACTTTGCTTTTCAAAAGAAGCCTTGATCCATCCAACTCAGTATGCCACACAGGCAATTCATGCCATGCGATTGATATCCATCGATATATAACCTCTAAGCTCGTACGTCTCAGAGAAGGGCGTTAAGCAAGAGAATAAATTCTCCGCCGCCAAACAGATATATATTTAACAGAAATCAATCAACACAGAATAAAATCCAATGTCAGACACATAATCCATTTACAAGTTCGTTCTGGGTCTGAACGAAACCGGAGGCACTTTCCTCGCATATCCATCGATCTCCAAGTACGTCTGGACGACCACCAACTGATTCCCTCATCTTGGGTGTACAGCCCAATCAAGATCATCAGTAATCACCCAAACGATGTGAAGACTTCCGGTCTTCAACCACCGTCTTCATCTTCGACTTATCGTCGAATCGGTTATTCAGAATGGGTGTAAACCCGGACTTTCCGAACCACCCGCGTATATTAAAACAAATGTTACACAAACACAACATACGCCTCATTCCAATTCATATTCTCTGGGAAAGGTTCCCATTAATTTTATCCAAGATAAATTCTTTAAAATTTATCCTTTAACCCCCCCCTTTGGATGTCATTACAAACCAAATTATGGTTTTCTAAACTAGTCGAGATTAGCGAACCACACCGAAGTAATTATTTATTTTATTTCCTAATCCCAACCTATTCATCCCATGAAGCAAAACTGGTAATACTCCATATCTAACGCCACGGTGTTATCGGTAAAATTAATTACCATTTCACGTTCAAATCTAATTAAAGATTTAACTATCGCTCTGGAGCAAAACTGGTGATACTCCATTCTCGCTTATTTGCCAAATTTGATAATTTAGATTATCAATTCACGTTTCAATCTAATTGCAGATTCATTAAAACTCCTTTCACTGGGTTAAAGAACTAATGTCATTTAAAACACAGTTCACGACAAACCCGAATCATATTCTATTTATTATCGGGTTAAAGAACTAGTGTTATTTAAAACACAGTTCACGATAAACCCATGAATCAATTCTATTTAAACCCATTTCAAATCCAATTTGTTTATTTAAAAATAAATGGGTTGTTATTTTAGTTCTAAACTAGTTCATTTCGATAAAAATCTATTTTTATCTTTTCAAATCTGGAGTTTTTCATCCCAATTTTTCTCAAATCATTTCTTATGATTTAACATAAATTATTACTATTTTTAATAATTTTATCAAGGCCCGTACAGTCGATTTCCAACAACGGCCATCGAACTGCACCTATAGCGACCTTTTTCGAATTTGATTTGGACGTATCTCCAAATCCAACCGTTAGATTTCAAATTTCTAATATTCGTTAGAAAGCTCTTTTCGATACGAACCCAACGGTTCCGATTTTAGGAGAATCTGACGGTCGGATCTCCCGTAATGTCCGTTTGAAATAAATGGTCGAAATTCAAGAACTGCCGCGGCGCGGCGCGTTCTATTCAGGCCATTATATTATATATATAATATATATTTCGTCGATTTCTATTTAAAACGAATTATATAAATAGTTTTGAATTCGTTTCAAGAACAATTTCAACTTCCATTTCAATCCAAAGCAAAATTGAATTCTTCTTTATAAATTCATTTTAAAATTCATTTCTATTCAATTCAAATTTCAATTCAATTTGAATTCATTTCAATTCGCTTTCAATTCAATTTGAATTCGTTTTCAATTCAATTCAATTTCAAAGTCGTTTTCTATTCGATTCAATTCAAATTGGTTTTCTATTCGATTCAATTCAAATTGGTTTTCTATTCGATTCAATTCAAATTGGTTTTCTATTCGATTCAATTCAAATTGGTTTTCTAATCAATTTAAATCAAATTGGTTTTCTAATCAATTAAATTCGAAATCATTTTATATTCAATTCATTTCGAAATCGTTTTATATTCCATTCATTTCGAAATCATTTTTATATTCAATTCATTTCCGTTTTCTATTTGAATCAAATTCATTATATATTCAATTGAAATCAAATTCGTTTTATATTCAGTTGAAATCAAATTCGTTTTATATTCAATTGAAATCAAATTCGTTTTCTATTTCATTTAATTCAAATTTCATTTCAAAATATGCGATTTCGAAATCACTTTTCAATATTTATTTTAAAATGAATAAAATCGATATAAATATCGTTCACGTCAAAATGGCGTCAATCTAACCAACACGGATTCATATATTTCTGTTTTCAAATATTCTATTCAACAAATGAATATTTATTTTTGTCAACACACGACTAATCTCAACGAATGAGTACTGTCCACGTGTGACTATTTTTGTTATTTAATATATTTTATAAAAATTAAGGTATCTATCGTTTGATATTGAATCAGACTCCAACCGTAATTTAGTGAGAGAACGATTTCCTGAATATTAACCCCGAAGGCCGAAACCAACATCAAATTAATATCCAGGGGACCACTCATCTCATCTATTTTCCAGTTGATTTCTAATTCTATATATGATAAAGATGTAAATTTTATTGTTAAAATATTTCGTTCAACACATGACTAATCTCAACGGATGAGTACAGTCAACACATGAACCTTTATTTTATATTGATAAAGACGTAAATTTTATTGTTAAAATATTTCGTTCAACACATGACTAATCTCAACGGATGAGTACAGTCAACACATGAACCTTTATTTTATAATATTCTTTATCTTCTAAATTGGAATGAGGCCCAATCAATCACCATATAATATTAATTATATGGATTTTCATACATCACACGTATATAATAGCATTGAAAAATAATCAACCATCAACCAAAGTGCACTACACTGTATAAGCATCAAATATAGATATCTAACGCTTATAACAGCCTGTCAATCAATCAATCGACATATTTAATCAATCAGGATGAGTGAACTTCAAATTTCATCCCAACACTCGTGTGGGGTTTCAAACAATCAAACACAGATTTTATTTGTGCAGTTGGGCGATGTGTAAAATTTATCGTCCCAATCAATGTCAGTCAAATCAGTGTACATAAACAAACCGTCCGGTTTGTAAATGAATATTTATTTATTCACATTCACTATATTCATATTCACGTTAAAAATTATATTTTTAACGATAAAACATTTTATTTTAACATATGAATTTCTATTCAGTTCATTCTGTAAATAAAATGATATTTTTATTTTTCTAACTTATTTTAGAAAATTTCAGCGGCATAACGGCACGATACTAGAAACGGGACGAGGCCTAGCCTTATCCCCGGTCTAGTGAAGGCCCACGCGGATCACACGTCAATCAAATCCATTCATTTCACCAAACAATTCAATTCAAACCAAATAATCTAACCAACTACACAACCAAATAATTAAACAAACAAGCCATCCATGGTCTGTGGATGACGGGTGTCGGGTGCTACTAAACACCGTCTGCATCCTAGTATATATATATAACTAGAAAAAGAAATTGAAGAGTGAGAAATTCTCACCAATAGCTATCCAATACCGCGACTTTTTATTGATAGAAATCTTCATCGTTCTCGCCTTTTATCACTTTCGTCGCCCGTAGCCACTACATATGTAAAAATCGAATTTTTACTTCGTTATTCAATATATAAAAATCGAATTTTTACTATGCTTTCCAATATATAAAAATCGAATTTTTACTATGCTATTCAATATATAAAAATCGAATTTTTACTTCGCTATTCAATATATAAAAATCGAATTTTTATACCGCTACTATATAGAAAAAATTATATTTTCACATCGATGTTCATATAGTAAAGATTATATTTTTGTCACGCTATTCTTCATATAAAGATTTCGCCTTATCAAAAATAAATATTTCGCCTTTTCAAATATAAAGATTTCGCCTTTTCAAATATATCCTTATAAAAATCACATTTTTATTTTTCTACACATATAAAGATGATATTTCCAATATTCCTATCATGTAAAAATTATATTTTTAATTCTCTACATAAACAAAAATCATATTTTTACATCGTCTATATAGTAAAGACTATATTTTTAATACTTTAAAAATATAAAAATCATATTTTTAATTGAATAAAAATCTTTTCTACCTCTTCCTTATATAAAAATTATATTTTTATCCTTTGTATAATATAAAGATTATATTTTTATTATCACCACTATATCAAAATCCGATCTTTCTACATTCAAATAAAAATACGATCTTTTCACCTATAAAAATATCGTCTTTCATTCATTAAAAATCTGCCTTTTTAAGGTTAAAAATATCGCCTTTTCTATATGAAAAATTCTAACTTTCTATTTAAAAATCCTATCTTTCTAATTTAAAAATCCTATACAAAAACTGATTTTTTTTCTATTTGCTAATCATATATAAAAGAAATAAATAAATAAAATTAAAACAAATAAAGACTTACTTTTTCAATCGGGGGGGGGGGGGAGTTTACTGGTGTCGTTCACTGGAAGAGGAGGGGGGGCTAGCTTCGCGCGGCGGCACGATTAGAGGGGGGGACGCGGCGCTCGACTGGACGGAGGGTGGGTGCGTCGGGGGGGGGGGGGGGGGACTGTCGCGAGGTCGAGGGGAGGAGGGGCTGTCGCGGAGAAAATGGAGGGAGGGGGAAGTAAGGCGGCGGTCGATCGGCGAGGGTGGTGGAGCGTCGAAGTCTGGTCGGCACGATTAATTAGGGCATAGGTTTTTTTTCTTTTTTTTTCCTTTTCGTTTTGAAATGAACGGGGGGGGGGGTCGGCTGATAAAAGGAGAAGATTATATTTTTTTTTTAATTCAAAAAGTTGACTTTTACCTACGACCTCTAAAGGAGGCCCACCGCCTGCCGTCCATAGCGTTTTACCCCCATTCCGAACACAATGGGATATGTATCGCAGGCTGATTCGATCGTTTCGATCGGTTTCCTTTAAAATCTACATATAACTCTATATATTGAATTTGAACGCGCATTTCAATTTACCGGGGTCACATACTAACTAGAAAAATTCCCGAAAAATATTTTCTAGCTTCGTATTGACGATACGGTCCTAACAAAACTAGTTTCGTCGAATTCTGAGACCGTTGGAAAAATGGCCATTTTCCAGTCGATTAAAATCAACTAAAACTGGTCAAACGCATTTTCCTTTGCCACGCTCACATATTGATTCGAAAAATTATGAAATTTGAAACCTAGCAATAATTTGACAACACGGACCCAACAAAAGTGGTTTCGTCGAAATCCGAGGTCGTTTGCAAAATGCCTATTTTTAAGGGCCTGAATTCCATAGCGACTATTCAGAATTTTCAACTGGACATATCTTTTGATCCCCGCTATGAAATATTGATTTTTCGGATTCGTTGGAAAGATATTCCCAATTAGATCCTAATGTTTTTGGTTTCACTAAAATCCGGATTGTTTTGCACCCGGTACATTCAATTGAAGTTTGAAATCGAATTATCGAACTACCACGCCATTTTCAATTCTATTTATAATTATATATAATTATTTATATTCTAACGACGACGTATATAACATATACGCTCGAATTATATTCAAAATAAATTTCTCGTCGATATTTATTTAAAATAATCTATTTTAAATATTCAAAATTCGCTAAAATTGCCAAAATAAAAATTTTAAACTGGCCCAGATTTTCCGGGTTATTACAAATGGCCTGAACAGAACGCGCCGCAGCAGTTCGCGAATTTCGACTATTGACTTCAAATGGACATTACAGGAGATCCGACCGTCGAATTCTCCTAAAACCAGAACTGTTGGGTTCGTATCGAAAAGAACTTTATAACGAATACAAGAAATTAGAAATCTAAAGGTTGGATTTGGAATTATGTCCAAATCAAATTAGGAAAAGGTCGTTGTAAGTGCAGTTCGATGGTCGTTTATGGAAATCGACTGTATGGGCCTTGACAAAAATATTAAAAATAACAATAATTTGTGTAAAATCATAATAAATGATTTGGAAAGAATTAGGATAAAAATATTCCATATTTGAAAAGATAAAAATATATTTTATTAAAATGAACTAGTTATTAACTAGAATTATAATCCAATTATTTTTAAATAAATAAATTGGATTTGAAATGGTTTTAAAAATATCCAAATTTCCAATATATGAATTGGAATGGATTTGAATTGAAATTACCTTCGGAATATTTCGATATTGGATTCCATGATTATACAGACATTGTGGAGGAATTTGGAAGAGATATATATCGTTATTCCTAATACGATATTTGTTGGTTTCAAAATTTGATATTGAATATAAGCCGATATATTTTCCATTCAGAGCCTTGCATTTAATATCAAATTGGATTTTGGGTTTGTCATGAACGATGTCTTCATTAACATTGTTCTTAAACCCAGTTGAGAAAATATATAAATCTTTTTATTAAGATTTAATGAAGTTTACCAATTAATTAACATTTAATTGGAATTAAATTGAAATTGGTTTTTGGGTTTATCGTGAACGGTGTTTTAAATAACACTTGTTCTTTAACCCGATTAACAATGGAAAGAGATTTTGGGTTTGTCGTGAATGGTATCTTTAATAATACTGTTCTTAAACTGAATAGAGTTAAGAAAATTAGAAACTGACTGGAGATTAGCTAAGATGAATGATTTCCTGGGTATTGATCTGATGTTGGTTTCGGCCTTCGGGATTAATACTTAGGAAATTGTTCTCTTACTAATTTACGGTTAGAGACTGATGGGATGGGTTCTTCCGTAACACTGTTCTTAAACCCCATTTGAAAAGAATAAATCTTTTAATTAATATTATTAGAATCTCCAATTATATTTAGTAATTGGAATAAAATGGAATGTGATTTTGGGTTTATTGTGAACCGTGTTTTAAATGACATTGGTTCTTTAACCCAGTTAAAGATAGGATATGATTTCCTAAGTTATATAATCATTAATATTGATTTTTGGGAAGATAAAAACTAAGTAGAGTTTTAATGAATCTTTAATTAGATTGAAACGATCGAGAATGGAGCATCACCAGTTTTTCTCCAAGCGATAGTTAAATTATTAATTAGATTTGAACATGAAATGGTAATTAATTTTACCGATAACACCGTGGTGTTAGATATGAAGTATTACCAGTTTTGCTTCATGGGATGAATAAGTTGGGATTGGGAAATTAAACAGATGATTACTTCGGTAAGGTTCGCTAATCCCGACTAGTTTGGATAAACCATAATTTGGTTTGAATTGATATCCAAAGGAAGATTAAAGAATTTATCTTTGATATAATTAATGGGAATCTTTCCCAAAGGATATGAATATTTAAATAAAAGAATATTCAGAATTGGAATGATGCTTATGTTGTGTTTTTATAGCACTTGTTTATTATACACGTGAGTTATTCAGAAAGACCGGGTTTATCCCATTCTGAATAACTGAATCGGCGATGAGTCGACGATAAAGGAAGTGGTTGAAGCCCAGAGGTCTTCACATCGTTTGGATGATTGTTGATGTCATGATTGGGTTGTATACCCAAGACAAGGTAATAAGTGGTGATCGTCCAGACGTACTTGGAGATCGACCGGATATGCGAGGACCTATCTCCTGTATTGGACATATGGGACGAGGAATAAGGTGCCTCCGGTTTCGTTCAGGCGTAGAATGGACTTGTATGGATTTATATCTGACATTGGACTTCATTCTGTGTGATTGATGGATATCAGTTGCATGGCGTTAATTGCCAGTGTGGCATGCTAAGACGCAAATGGTCAAGGCTTCTGTTGAAAAGCAGAGTCTTGTGGTTGATGATCAAAGCACGGCTTTAACATAGCATAGCTTTGTGTATAGCATTAATTCGCAAGCCTCGCACCCCGGTGTGAACCATAAACGCGAGAGGACCTCGGGAAGGACATGCGTTTCCTTCTAGTTAGGAGTGGTGTCTGGGTTTTGAACGCCCAGACGTTTTACTTATGTGGATGATGGATAGCGAGACGACTCGGATATATCGGCACTGCGGGGCCGATGGATGGTATGGTCTTTATACAGACCATCTTGACGCCCCATAAGGTGGGGAAATGTTGTGTTCAGGCATTTTAATCCACATCGAGTGGACCGACCCTGACGATCCAAGGGCCCACCTGAGTCTGGGTCCTGAGACGGCTAGAGCATCTCGAAGCGGTAAGGACGATCCCTTGCCTTGGTTCACAGATGGAGATCAAACTTCCAATATGTGACATTTCGGTTTTGATTGTAGAGCCTAGTATTGGCGACATGATATACGGTACCCATGCGGCCTAGGATTGATACATTTATATTTGAAGTTGTTTTATACATTGTGCACTTATAATAGTATCAAATGATTTGTTTTAAACTTACCAAGCATGTTTGGCTATTATAAGGGAAAACCCTGTCCTCCGGCTTGCATTGCATTATGTGATGGGACCTGGGTCTTATAATAGCTTCATTTTTCCAAAAAGCGTTGCGATGTTTATTCTATGCACCGATATTCTTGGGATGAAACCCGTTCTGTGTTATACGGCGTGGTCCCTGGATTTACTTTATTTTAAAGTGAAGATTTAAATAACTGTTTTGGTTCTCACACCACATGACTGACCTGGAGTTTATTGTTTTAACCTAAACTCTGGGTGCCCCTATTTTCCATACAGGCAGCTAGTAGTTTTGGTTTTGCAGATATTATATTCACAGGATCCTGGTTTACAGCTGGGGTGATATTCGGAAAGCTCTATATCTGTATATTCCTTTCAGTTGTGTTTTGTATTATTTTTCGCTACATTGTAACTTGTAAATCTCTGATATTTTTCTGATGTATAATATTTTCTCATACTCTGTATATTCTTGTACTCTGATGTAAATTATTGTAATAAGAAATGAAATGTTCTTCTGTTTGCATTCTGATTTGTCTTGTCCTCAAAGCAATCCGTTCTTTCTCTTCTTTTCGGAGACCAAGGAAGGTCGGGTTGTTATATTTTTGCACACCAAAAATAATGGAGAACTAGATACTGCCTCTGCCCAGATTAAATCAAGTCTTTTCTTCTTCTGCAATCAAGTTATTCAAGCTTAGAGATCTGTGATTCGATTCTTCTATTTTTCTAGATCCAAACACTGTGAGTCTACGTTAATTTTAGAACTAAATAATTAAAAAATTAATCTTGACATGACTATAACTTGCATCTATGCCTGTGACTACTTGAACCATATCAGATCTGTTATAATTTGTGTATCTATGATATTCTGAGATGACTATGACTTAGATCTTAACCACTATCATGTCAAGACCTGCCATTTTTGTAGATCTAGTCCATTATTTAGATCACATCATGCTTGTTACCACTATATTGTGGCTAAATCGGATATGTTATTGTTAGTTATCTAATTCATTAGATCTTATCATGCCTGTTATGACATCTCTATTATATTAGAATTAGTTCTATTGTCACATGTTCATCAGATCAGTTCCTATATGCTTATCTTGCCATTATGTGACTATATGTTTATGCCATTATATGTCCACCATGTTAGTATGTTCATTTCTGTCATCTTCTCTTCGTCCTTTCCCTTGGTTTTATATAGCCAGGCTACTTCAGAGCCTAGGTATGCCGCTAAAATATGTGAATGCGTTAAAATCGGAACGAGGGAAAAATGGTACAATTTGGGGCATAACTTGTTACTGGAAGTTTGGGCATAACTTGAATGAATATATGAACAAAAGGTTGGGTATATAGATCAACCTGTGATTAAAGACCTTAATTTGAGGCATATGGTTCATAATGAACATGACTCGGTAAAGGGGCATAAAACCTATAATGACATAGGAATAATTTGTTGTTAATTGGAATGCCTAGGATTACATTAATTAGAGATTGTAACTGCGCTTAGACACGAGGTTAGATTACATTTGTGGCGGAAGTCATCCTGGAACTACCCGCCATATCCAACGACCGCAAGTAGTGAATCTAATGTGAGGGGCCTAAGTGCATAAACATGGGACATGCTAAGACACGAGGTTAAGTCCAACTTATGGGAGAATTATGGCAGGAACCGATCGCCATATCCAGCATCCACAAGTGGTAGGCTTAATGTGAGAGGTCTAATACATTATAACCATAAATGAATATGGCTATGAAGTTGAATATTTAACCTAGTTGAATCCATAGGGATTGTATGAATATGATAAATTGAATAGTGATTAAGTGAACCTATTTGAAACGGTGGGTGGGTTATAAAAATCTTGTGTTGGTGGGAAATATTTATATTGGCCGACAAACTTAATGAAACAACCCACCTCCGTTAAGATCACTCACAAAGAGAATACCTTAACTTTGGTGGAGGGTTATAGGTACAAGATACGGAAAACTTTACAAGACAGATAAATATAAGCAGCAAAATTCAATTATTTATTTCATACGTGGTTCAATACAAAAGCATTACATCAAATTGTCTTAAAATAACTTCCAAAACATTACAACATAATTTCTATCTTGATTATCTAATAAAGAAGCATAAACCATAAATAAAACTGCATAAATCCCCAAGGATAATGTCTAAGAGCCATAGCCAAGGTGAGAGAGAGTCCAAATCATACATCTACTTTCTTGAAGCTTGCAAAGAGTCTGACTAAGTTGCAGTATTCCCTCCCTGTGGACCTCCGTTAATGTGTGTGTGTATGCATCCACTAGCAACCACTTGCAACCATCAATCATAACATGTTTCAATTACATGTTTACATCCAAATGGGTTCCTACCTAAGGATAAAGGATAGGATCGAGCAGATAAAAGATAGATACGAGCATAAACTTAAGGAAAAAGCGATTAAGAATGTACCCTCAAAAAGAAAAGGGTAGGCTGCGCGTATTATGTCCTCAGTTTCCCAAGTCGCGTATTCCTCGTAGTCGCTCCATTGAACTTTGACGAGCTTAACTTCACGATTGGGTAGCTTTTTGACTTCTGTTCCCAAGATACGGGTTGGAGCTCTCCTCACAGTTGCTTCTCGTTCAACTTCCTCTAGCATACGTGGTTCTACCACTTCCACAGACTCGTGTAAGCATTTCCGCAGGTGAGAGACATGAAAGACATTATGAACCCCGGCCAACCTTTCGGGGAGTTGTACCCTATAAGCCATCTTCCCAATCTTCTCGATGATAGGGAACGACCCTACAAATCTTGGTGCTAACTTTCCTGCAAATCCAAAGAGAACGACGTTCCTCAAAGGAGATACTTTAAGGAACACCTTGTCTCCAACTTCGAACTCAAGGTCAGACTTATTTTGTCTGCGTAGGACTTCCGTCTATCTTGGGAAGTCTTCATTCTTCTTCGTATCAAGTCTACTTTCTCTGAAGTTTTCCCTAATCATGTTTGGTCCAAGTATGAGCTTGTCCGTGGACTCCCACCAGCAAGTTGGTGACCTGCACGGTCTTCCATATACAGCTTCGAAAGGAGCCATGTCTATAGTGGTTTGGCAGCTATTGTTGTAAGCGAATTCCACCAAAGGTAGATGATCCTCCCATGTACCTCCGAAGTCAAGAATGCATAGTCTCAAGAGGTCTTCTAGTACTCTGTTGACTCTTTCGGTCTGGCCATCGGTTTGAGGGTGATAGGTCATGCTTAAGCATAACTGTGTGCCTACAGCCTCTTGTAAACTCTTCCAAAACTCGCTCATGAAGATAGGGTCTCAATCACTCACTATGCTGGAGGGTATCCCATGGATTCGAACTATCTCTTTAAGATATATGGATGCTAGAGATAAGGAAGTCTTTCTACTCTTGACGGGTATAAAGTGGGCGCTTTTTGTGAGCCTGTCCACTATTACCCAAATGCTGGTATTGCCCCTTCTTGACCTAGGCAACCCATCTATAAAGTCCATCGAGATGTTATCTCATTTCCATAGTGGGACCTCTAGAGGATGGAGCAGACCACCAGGCTTCTTCTGCTCTGCTTTGACTTGTTGGCATATTAAACACTTAGAAACAAATTCAGCTACGTCTTTCTTCACTCCATTCCAAAAGAAAACTCTTTTGATATCTTTATACATTTGGTCTCCGCCTGGGTGTATGTTCAGCTTGGAATGGTGTGCCCTAGAATCGCGTTTACCAAATCCCTTACTTTTGGGACACAGAGTCTTCCATCTCATTTCAACCAGCCCTTGGCATCAATGGAGTATCTATTGAGATGACGGGAAGTCTCACCCCTAATTAACTTGTCCATCACATCGGCTAGTTGAAGGTCTTCTCTTTGCGCGGCTCCCATTGAGTCTAATAGATTTGGTCGTACTTCTAACGTTGCTAGCAAGCCAGGTACAAAGTCAGAGGAGGGTTTGAAGTTAAAGCTTGCTATGTACTCCAAGCTTTGTGTAATAACCCGGAAATCCGAGCCAATTTAAAAAATTTATTTTGGCAAATTTGGTGAATTTTGAATATTTAAAATGAATTACTTTAAATAATAATGACAAGAAATTTATTTTGAATAGAATTAGAACATATATATTTATATAGCTCGACGTTAGAATATAAATAATTTATTTTAATTATATAACGAGCCTGAAATGGCGCGGTAGTTTGAAAATTCGATTTCAAATTTCAAATTTCAAATGAATGTACAGGATTCAAAATAAACCAGATTTTAGCGAAACCAAAAATAATAGAATCTATTTGTGAATATCTTTCCAACGAATCCGAAAAATTGAAATTTCATAGCGGGAATCAAAATCTACGTCCAGTTGAAAATTCAGAATAGTCGCTATGGAATTCTGGCCCTTAAAAATGGAAATTTTGCAAACGACCTCGGTTTTCGACGAAACCACTTTTGTTGGATCCATGATGTCAAGTTATTGCTAAATTCCAAAATTCGTAATTTTCTGAATCAATATGTGAGCGTGGCGAAGGAAAACGCATTTGACCAGTTTAAGTTGATTTTAATCGACTGGAAAATGACCATTTTTCAAACGGTCTCAGAATTTGACGAAATTAGTTTTGTTAGGACCGTATCGTCAATACAAAGTTAGAAAATATTTTTTGGGAATTTTTAGAGTCCGTATGTGGCCCCGGTAAATTGAAATATGCGTTCAAATTCAATATGTAGAGTTATATTTTGATTTTGACGAAAACTGATCGAAGCGATCGAATCAGCTTACGATACATATCCCATTGTGTTCGGAATGGGGGTAATTAGCTATGGACGACAGGCGGTGGGTCTCGTTTCGAGATCGAAATTAAAAGTTGCTTTTTGAAATTAAATAATTCATTAAATAAATATATATAAAACCCTCTCTCTCCCCTTTCATTATTTCCAGATCAGAAATTGAGATAAAAAAAGGGAAAAATGAAGAGACCGCGTCGCTCCCCCGGCACCCCCTTCCCGTCGCCGTCGCCGCCCTCTCCAGCCGGCCTCAGACCGTCGTGCCGCTAGCCTCCCATGCCACCGCCGCCTCTTCCCCTTCTACCTTCGAACTCCCCAAGCCTCCAAAAGCGAAGCCATAGCCGCCGCACCACCTGAATCTGCTCCCCTTCCTCCCCATCTCGATCCACGAACCCACACCCCCACTTCTTCGATATATAACTGTATGTTTATTTTTTATATACATTTCTCTATTTTATTTTCATTTCAGTTTTGATTATATTAGTGTGTTAAGCAAGATTAGATTTTTGTGATTAAGCAAGATTAGATTTTTGAATGTAGAAAGCGAGGATTAAAGACCTGACTTTTATATGTTTGAATGGCGAATAAAGATGAGATTTTTAAAGAGATGAAGAAGTGATTTTTAAAGAGTTAAAGAAACGATTTTTAGGTTAGTAAAAACTTGATTTTTATACGTACGAAAGCAAAGAGAAGAATTGATTTTTAATAGGAAAAGATGTGATTTTTACTCATATGAGAAACATGAAAAGATTTGATCTTTATTTTTGAAAAGATTGGATTTTTTAAAATAACAAAAGATTGGATTTTTGCAATGTAAGGAGCAAATAAAAATATAATTTTTATATTATAGAAAGAATAAAAATATAATTTTTATATGATAGGAATAATAAAAATATAATTTTTATATGATAGGAATAATAAATATGTGATTTTTATATAGTAGAAATTATAAAATATAATTTTAATGAGATAGAAAATATAAAAATACGATTTTTATATTATATAGATAGTAAAAATTTGATCTTTATATGAGAAGTAGAAATATAAAAATATAATTTTTATGTAGAAAGAAGCGTTGTAAAAATATATGAAGTAGAAATAAAAATATGATTTTTATTTATTGAATGAAGTGATAAAAAAATAATTTTTATTATGAACAGCGGGACAAGGACTGCATTAGAATTTCAAACAGATCCAGACGGTTCAGAAGTTCAGAAGTAAAGCACGGCGGAGTGGAACCCTCTGTGAGAACTTCTCACTTTTAATTTATTTCTAGTTTGAAATATACACTAGGATGCAGACGGTGCTTAGCAACACCTGACACCCGTCGTCCACAGACCATGGATGACTTGTATGTTTGATTGTCGTGTAGTGAAATTTGATTGTGTGATGGTGAATGAAATAAAATATTTTATAGTGGAAAATATTATAGTTAAAAATATAATTTTTAATGTGTATATAAAATAAATAGTAATAAACAAATCGGAAGATTTGTTTATATACACTGATTTGACTGATATTGATTGGGACGATAAATTTTACACATCGCCCGACTGCACAAATAAAACCTGTGTTTGATTGTTTGAAACCCCACACGGGTATTAGAGTGAAATTGGACATACACTAATCCCAATAATTAGCTGTATGTCGATCGATTGATTGACAGACTGTGTAAGCATTGAGTATTTATATTCAATGCTTATACAGTGTAGAATGCACTCTGGATGATGGATTGCTGTTTTCATTGTTGTTATACACATTTGTTGTGTGAACTCCATATAAATCACATTATATGGTAATTGATTGTGTTTGATTCTAGTTCAAAAATATTTGAAAAAGAAATATTTGAAAAGAAATATTTGAAAAGAAATATTTGAAAAAGAAATATTTGAAAAGAAATATTTGAAAATAAATATTTGAAATAGAAATATTTGAAATGGAAATATTCGAATAGAAATATTTGGAATAGAAATATAAAGCCGTGTCGATTAGATTGACGCCATTTTGACGTAAACGATATTTATATCGATTTTATTCATTTTTATAATGAATATAGAAAAGAAAGTGATTTCAAAATTTAACGTTGTGAAAATATTATCATTTGTATATCGATGATGTGGAATATTCAATTTTGATTCGAAATTGAATATGAAGTTGAAATCGTTTTGAAAACGAATTTAAAACGATTTATAAAATACGTTTTAAAAGGAAATCGATGAAGTATATATCATATATATAATATAATGGCCTGAATAGAACGCGCCGCGCTGCGGCAGTTCGCGAATTTCGACCATTGACTTTGAATTGACATTGCGGGAGATCCGACTGTCGGGTTCTCCTAAAACTGGAACCGTTGGTTTCGTATCGAAAAGAGATTTCTAACGAATATTGAAAATTTGAAATCTAATGGTTGGATTTGGAATTATTTTCAAATCAAATTTGGAAAAGGTCGCTGTAAGTGCAGTTCGATGGCCATTGGTGGAAATCGACTGTACGGGCCTTGATAAAATTATTAAAAATAGTAATAATTTGTGGAAAATCGTAAGAAACGATTTGGGAAGAATTGTGATGAAAAACTCCATATTTGAAAAGATAAAAATAGATTTTTATCGAAATGAACTAGTTTTGAACTAGAATTATAATTCTATTTATTTTTAAAATAAATAAATTGGATTTGAAATGGTTTGGAAAATAACCAGGATTTCCAATAATTGAATTGGAATGGATTTGAATTGAAATCATCTTTGTAATAGTTCGATGTTGAATTTCGTGATTATACAGATGTTGTTATGGAAATTTGAAAGATATATTTATATCGTTATTTCTAATACGATATTTGTTGGTTTCAGAATTTGATATTGAATATAAGCCGATATATTTTCTATTCAGAGCCTTGTGTTTAATATCAAATGGGACTTTGGTTGTCGTGAACGGTGTCTTTAGTAATACTGTTCTTAAACCCAAATGGAGTTAAGAAAATTAAGAACTAACATGGGATCAGTTAAGTTGGATGGTTTCTTGGATATTGATCTGATGTTGGTTTCGGCCTTCGGGGTTAACATTTAGGGAACTGTCCTCTTACTAATTTACGGCTAGGGACTGATTAAAATGTGATGTGATTTTGGGGTTTATCATGAACCGTGTTTTAAATGACATCGGTTCTTTAACCCAGTTAAAAATTAAAACTAAGTGGAGTTTTATGAATCTTTAATTAGATTGAAAAGATCGAGAATGGAGTATCACCAGTTTTGCTCCAGGCGATAGTTAAATCTTTAATTAGATTTGAACGTGAAATGGTAATTGAATTTACCGATAACACCGTGGTGTTAGATATGAAGTATTACCAGTTTTACTTCATGGGATGAATAGGTTGGGATTGGGAAATTAAAACAAATGATTACTTCGGTAAGGTTCGTTAATCCCGGCTAGTTTGGATAAACCATAATTTGGTTTGAACGGATATTCAAAAGAAGATTAAAGAATAAATTTGAGGAATTTATCTTAGATAAAATTAATGGGAACCTATCCCTAAAAATGCGAAATTTAGCAACGAAATGAAGATTAGTTAAGATGAATGGTTTCTTGGGTATTGATCTGATGTTGGTTTCGGCCTTCGGGGTTAATATTTGGGGAATTGTTCCCTTACTAATTTACGGTTAGTGACTGATGAATTGGAATGAGGCGTATGTTGTGTTTGTGTTACACTTGTTTATTATATACGCAAGTTATTCAGAAAGACCGGGTTTATCCCATTCTGAATAACTGATTCGACGTGGTGTCGAGGATGAAGACGGTGGTCGAAAACCGGAGGTTTTCACGTCGTTTGGGTGGTTACTGATGATCTTGATTGGGCCGTACACCCAAGAGCAGGGACTCAGTTAGTGGTCGTCCAGACGTACTTGGAGATCGATGGATATGCGAGGTACAAGGTGCCTCCGGTTTCGTTCAGACCCAGAACGGACTTGTAAATGGACTGTGTGTCTGACATTGGATTTTATTTTGTGTGATTGATTTCTATTAAGTATATATTTGTTTGGCGGCGGAGAATTTATTCTCTTGCTTAACGCCCTTCTCTGAGACGTACGAGCTTAGAAGTTATATATTGGTGGATATCAATCGCATGGAGTGAATTGCCTGTGTGGCATGCCTAAGTGGCAAATTGATCAATGCTTCTGTTGAAAAGCAAAGTCTTGTGGTTGATGATCAAAGCACGGCCTGTGTGGCATAGCTTTGAGTAGCGTTGATTCGCGAGCCTCACACCTCGTTTGTGAACCAAAAATGGGAGAAGGACCTCAGGGAGGACATGCGTTTCTTTCTAGTTAGAAGTGGCGTCAATGGATTTACACACCCTGACGAGTTTGACTTATATGGTTGTTGCTATTGCGAGGCGCCTCAGATATATCGATGACTATGTGAAGCCGATGGAGTCATTCGTTGGCTCATTTACGCTTCAAAGGGCGGGGAAACGCAGTGTTCAGGCATTTTAATCCACATTGGTGGACCGGCCCTGACGATCCAAAGGCTTGACTGAGTACTTGCCTGAGGGGCGGGCTAGAGCATCTCGAATCGGTAGAGGACGATCCCTTGCCTCGGTTCACAGATGGAAATCCAACTTCCAATACATGACTTTGTGACTTTATTTGTAGAACCTAGTATGGCAACATAGTGGTATGAGGCACTTATGCCGTCTATGATTGATACTTATGATTGAAATTGTTTTATACACTATGCACTTATAATAGTATCAAATGATTTGTTTTTAGCGTATCAAGCATTCTTTGGCTATTATAAGGTAAAAACCCTATCCTCCGGCTTGCGTTGCATTGTGTGATGGGACCTGGGTCTTATAATAGCTTCATTTTTCTTTATTTAGCATTGCGTTGTTGTTTTATGCACTGGTATTCTTGAAAATCCATTCCGTGTTATACGGCATGGTCCCTTGATATATCTGATTTAAAGTATAGTTTTAAATAACTGTTTTAGTTCTCACACCAGTTACATGAGTAACCTGGAGTTTATTGTTTTAACCTAAACTCTGGGTGCCCTTATTTTGACACGGGCATCTAGTAGTTTTGGTTTTGCAGATTTATATTTACAGGATCCTGGTTTACAGCTGGAATGATATTCGGAAAGCTCTGTATCCGTATATCTCCTTTCAGTTGTGTGTTGTATTATTTTTCTGCTACTATGTAATTTATTGTAATCTCTGATATTTATCAAATGTGTAATATTTATTCATACTCTGTATATTCTTGTATTCTGATGGAATTGTTGTAATAAACAATGAAATGTTCTTCTGTTTGCACCCCGATGTGGCTTGTTCTCAATTCAATCTGTGCTTTCCTTACTAGGGAAGTTCGGGTCGTTTCATCGTTTGCCTTTCCACAAAGAGAGGGCTTAAGGCCAGGTTCTTTCTACTTAAGGCGTCTTCTACTGCATTGCCCTTGCCAGGAGTGTAGAAAATCTCAAAATTGAATGAGGCAAGAAACTTCCATCTTTGCTGCCTCAAATTGAGATCTTTCTGCGAGAAAAGGTATTTCAACGATTTATGGTCAGTATACAGTTCAAATTTCTCACCTAGGAGATAATGGCGCCAAGACTTAAGTGAAAAAACGATGGCTGCCAACTTTAGGTCGTGGGTTGGATAGTCTTTCTCATGCACTTTCAACTGCCTTCCACCATAAGCCACTACCTTCCCTTCTTGCATCAGAACAGTGCCTAGTCCCGTTCCGCAAGCATCTGTGTATACTGTAAACATGTTGCTTCCATCAGGCAATGTCAGAACTGGGGCTGTTGTTAGAGCCCTTTTCAAACATTGGAAAGCAATATCGCAATCCAAATCCCAATTTAAAGCTAGGTTCTTCTTTGTCAATCTTGTCAGCGGAGCTGAGATTTTTGCAAAACCTTTGATAAACTTTCGATAAAAGCCTGCTAGCCCGAGAAAGCTTCGGACTTCGGTTTCGTTTCGAGGAACCTTCCAATCTTGCACAGCAACCACTTTCGCGGGGTCCAAAGCTATCCCCTCTTTGGACACCACGTGCCCAAGGAACCTAACTTCCTCCCTCCAGAAATGGCATTTGGAGAATTTCGCCTTCAACTGATGTGCACGGAGAGTATCCATGACTTCTTTTAGATGCTGAGCATGTTCTTCCTCATTCTTTCAGAAGATCAAAATATCATCTATGAAGACCACCACAAACTTATTGAGGAACTCTCGGAACACCCAGCTCATTAAATCAACGAAGTAAGTGGGTGCATTTGTCAAGCCGAAAGGCATGACAAGCCACTCGAAGAAACCATCTGGAGTTCTGAACGCGGTCTTATCAATGCTGTCTTCAGCCACCCTTAGCTGATGAAACCCGGTAGCCAAATCTAACTGGGAGAAAACCGATGCACCTACAAGCTGATCGAACAAATCATCTATTCTCGGGAGTGGGTTCCTATTCCTTTTGGTCAGCTAGTTTAGCTCCCTATAATCAACGCACAGGCGAAGCGAACCGTCCGCTTTATTGGCGAACACTACTGGAGCACCCCATTCAGAAATACTCTGCCTTATAAACCCCTTCTCAAGCAATTCTTTAACTTGCTTGCTGAGTTCTTTCCTCTCCCTCGAAGCCATGTGTCTAACGGGTAAAGCAACGGGTTTTGCATTGTCCACGAGGTATATGCGGAAGTCTATCTCCCGCTTCGGAGGTAAGACCTTTACCTCTTCAAACACATCCGTGTATTCACGGACTACCCTTACAGACTGCAAGTTCTCAACAGACGCATCAAGAGATTCTAGATAACTAAGCATAACGGAGTCCATGGGATTATAAGAAATTTCAAGAGTGTTACTGAGGTGAGTCATGAGTCTAACCACTCTCTTTTCACAATCGAGGACGGCACCATTACTGGATAGCCAGTCTATGCCTAGAATCAACCCATAGCCCGTGAATCCCAAAACAAAGGAATTACATCTAAAATCAACGCTTAGTATAGATATTTTCAAATCCAAACAAACCATTGACAAATAAGCTGAGCCCCCAATTGGATTTGAAACAACCAAGGGATCCTCTACTATACTGGTGTCTAGGTGCAGAGATTTCACTAAAGCAGTAGATATAAAAGAGTGTGATGCGCCAGAATCAAATAGTGTATGAACAGGATGATCAAAAAGATAGACTAAACTTTCGACAGAAATATTTCTACCTTGTTCTTGGGGAGGTGTCGTGAGAGCGTGAACTTGTCCTCCAGAATAAGGTCCAGCTCCCTGCCCTTGCTTCCTTGGGCAGGCCCTAGCCATGTGTCCTGTCTCACCACAGTAGAAACAGCCACCCATCTTCCTTTTCTTCTTCTTGTAGTCTTTGATCAGATGTCCGGGAATGCCACAAAAATTACACTTTCTCTTTTCACGGGGTTTGTTGTTCTTCCCGCCTTTCTTTGAATCATGCTTCTTGTTCTATGACCCCTCCCCCTTCTTATCTTGAGGCACTTCCGCTTTTGCCTCATTCTTGCCTTTGTCTTCCTCATGTAAGAGTGCCATGTCCACTAACCTCTCGTAAGTAGCCCCCATAGGTATATGGGTCATAGCCAAGCTGTGAAGTGGCTCATTCAATCCCTTGACAAAACGGAGAGCCTTCTTATGAGGAGTATTCACTAAGTCCAGTCCAAATTGGGCCAGCTGATTGAATTGATTGACATACTCCTTGACCGTCATGCTTCCTTCTTTAAGAGATAAGAACTTTTCCAGCTGTAAACTTCGTTCAGCCTGTGAGAGGAATTTCATCTCAAACCTTATACTGAAATCCATCCATGTGTCAACTGGCCTTTTAACATTAGTGACTTCCCACCAATAGGAAGCTTCGTCTTTGAGAAACCATACAGCCAACTGTATCTTCTGCCTATCGTCCACCTCGAAGATAATGAACAGATCCTCAGTTTCTTTGAGCCAGTTCCTTGCTTCTACGAATGATTCAGTTCTCATGAAATCCTTTCCACCCATGGCCCTAAAGTCTCTACAAATCTTTGAGAAAGCATTTGCATGAGGAGGAGGAGAAGGAGGTGGAATAGCTGCAACTGGAGAAGTAGGAATATCTGCTGGGCCAGCGTCGTTGGCCCTAGCCTCTAAGTACCTCTTGAACCAGCCAGGTATCGGTACACCCTCTGCAAGGTTAAGATTCCCAGACATGCTAAAATGAAAAAGAAAAGATTCAAAACGAAGGATAGAAAGATAGTGCATATGGGTTTGGGGATTATGCCTTTTTTAAATTTAAAACAACACTCTTTCTTTTAAAATGCTTCTTTATATTCTTTTTGAAAATAATTTTCAAAAGCTCTTATCTGATCTGGTAAACCTTTGCTCTGATACCGAGTGAAACACCCCACCTCCGTTAAGGTCACTCACAAAGGGAATGCCTTGACTTTGGTTTAGGGTTATAGGTACAAGACACAGAAAAATTTACAAGACAGATAAATATAAGCAGGGAAATTCAATTAATTATTTCATACGTGGTTCAATACAAAAGCATTACATCAAATTGTCTTAAAATAATTTCTAAAACATTACAACATAATTTCCGTCTTGATTATTTAATATAGAAGCATAAACCATAAATAAAACTGCATAAATCCCCAGGGATAATGTCCAAGAGCCATAGCCAAGGTGAGAGAGAGTCCAAATCACACATCTACTTTCTTGAAGCTTGCAAAGAGTCTGACTAAGCTATAGTATTCTCTCCCTGGGACCTAGGGGGGAAACGGAAGAAAAGAGGACGAAAGAAAACGGGTCAGACAATAAGTCTAGTAAGATTGGTGATTACTAGTATTTAAACAAGGAAAGGGATCATGACAGTAATAACAGCACATAGGACAATACCCTAATATAAGATAAGAGGAACATGAGATCGCACCCATTATTATAGTCTCTGCACCTACTTAACCATTGGTTCAACCAGCCCTACGTGTTCATAACAAACGATCCCCTTAATGATCGGCTCCTACTCGCATGCGTTCATATCCTGTGTCATTCGGCCCCGCTTGACTGTAGATACCTGTGCTGGTCCCACCATGGGGTGTATCAGTCCCTCTGGTGGCAACCTGACATGATTCAGGATGCACAGTGTATACTACTGATTCCCAGTGCCTGATTTTTCCACTCCGGAGTACGTGCACGCCCATACTCCATCAGAACCTACACTGGACCACCAACTGCCGACGTTTTGACTGCTTATAATCAGCCCATTAATCGTGCCCCGTCCTGCCTAGTTCCAGGGTACCATGATACATCTATGTGGGTTACTGCTGAAATGTGTCCCCGCTACTAGGGTTTTCTAATCAACATGTTTATTTGGTTAAGTGTCCAAGTTTACCTAACCCCACCCATTTGTTTAGTTAACATGTTGAATTGGTTAAGTGTTTCCCTAATTGACTTAACCCTACCAATCCTGAATTAGCTTTAATTTATTAAAGCCCCAACCACTCACATTAGACAGGTCTTGTTGTGGTCACTGGATGTGCCGGTCGGTTCCGGGCAAGTTTACACCACAACTCAGTCTAACCTCGGGTTCTTTTTGGGCTTGATGCACTAACTACCCACATTAGACAGGTCTTGTTGTGGTCACTAGATATGCCGATCGGTTCCGGGCAGATTTACACCACAACTCAGTCTAACCTCCGGTTAGGCATATTCGTCTTTTTCTAAATTCACATTTTTCTATATAAGTCTAATTTCTTTATGTAAGTTAAATTTGATTTAATCATGTCATAATTATCCTTTGATTATGCCCACCATAAATGGTATATTAAATATACCATTTTATGAACAAATCTATGCCATGAATTTTCATATTTTCCCATCGCTACCCCTGTGGAACGTACGCATGAATCGCATAAAATGTTGGGCTAGTAAATTAGCCCAAACCCATAAACAAAAAGGGTAATTAACAAGGGACATGAAATAAACATAAAATAGCATACATTTCAACTTGTCTTGTGTAACTTGGCATAGAGGTATCATTAACTTTAATTAAATGGGTAAAGGTGAACTTGCGACTAAGTTGGGTCTAATTGTCATGTAAACTTGACAAAGGCCTAGCATGGAGGTTTAAAATATAATCACAGTTTTAAACCGCAACTTAGCATATTAACTTATGTGTGTTAAACATAAGAGAACTATTATCAACATATTCGGATCATAACTTAATATGATGACTTATGTGTTTTAAACATAAGAGGACTACAAATCCAAATTTTTCAACATAAATAGATTCAACCTAACATGAATATACATGAGTGTTGATCTAACATATAAGCATGTGTTTTAGATCATAAACTTGCAAATAACCACCAATTTATAACATGACATGTTTCACCATTTAATTGGCAAAATAAATCCATTACTCAATCATAATAGATTCCAATAACATGCAATATGTTCATCACCACAAGCATATAGACATGATTAATATATAATATGTTCATCACCACAAGCATATAGACATGATTAATATGCAATATGTTCGTCACCACAAGCATATAGACATGATTAATCTCAACGATACTTTAAGATAAACGAGAATCAAATCTTATACATAAGCATCATTCTATATCCAAATTACAACATGACATGATTCAATTGAAAGAATGTTTAAATCTGCGTAATAACCAACTTACAAACTAAAAAAGAATTCTTGCGTTCTGAAATCTGAATTCTGAAATTGGTAAACTCGCCTTTGATGTAGATCGTTGAATTTGATAACTTTTAATTTGATTTTTGATTCAAGTTCTTATCTTTTCTTTGAAGTGGTGACGGCTACTTCAAGTTTTCTATTGACAACATGATAGTTCTAGGATTATTTTTGTGTGATTTTTAGGTTTGAGCATTGGGTTGTTTATATAGAATTTCAATTCAATTTAAGCCGTCGGGTGATCCTAGGGTTAACCACAACCATCCAGTGAAGATAGGGTGACACCTCAGCCCTAGTGACTCAGCACTGAGTCACAAAATCGTCACCTTTCAAATCTGCCCGGGGGGGTAGGTCGACCCCCAGGTCGACCCTCAGGTCAACCTGTAGAGGGGAGGTCGACACTAGGGTCGACCCCCTGGTCGACCTGGGTCCTGGGCGGGAATTTTCCCGCCCAGCCCGATTCTGAGTTCTGATTTGAATTTGAATTTGTTTTCGAGCTGTTTGAATTTTATTTGAATTTTCTGGAAACTTCCAACAGCCATAACTTCTTCATAGGAAGTCCAATTTACGCAAACTCGGACTCTATCTCAACCAGAATTCCGAGACGAACACAATGGCGTAACCCATTTCCCTTGATTCCACATTTCAAATTAAGTATTGTTTAATTAGTTACTATATCGTTAACAGAAAATACGGGGTGTTACACTTAACCTGTTGGGATTATGCAATTTTATGACACCGGTAGGTAGGCATAATCTGTGGAAAACCTAGTGGGGATGCAAGACAAAGGGGAGAGCTTGCATCATCTTGTGTGTGGGACCCGTTTCAATCATTATCCCATATATATGTATCAAATGAGTACTCCGAACTAGGTCGGAGTCGGGGCACGCTTACTGGGCTGATAGTAAGATATCTAAAAGTAGGGGACGGTATTGGTGGCGCATACCGACCGGGTCATGTGCGTGCATGGTCTGGACAGAGGAAGATAATACGTCGTGGCACCTGTAGCTATGGCTACGCACATCCTGAAAGTGAAGGGTTGCCACTTTAGGGAGTGATACATCCTATTGTGGAGTTAGCACAGGGTATCTACAAAGTAGGGAGCCAATCTATTAGGGTAGTAATTAGGGTACACTTTGACTCCGGTATGTTTGGGAGTCTGTTAATTCCCTTAGGGTTAACTCCGATATGTTGGGCTACTTATTGATTGTATGGGATGAAAACCTCTCACTGGAAGTACACCTAAGTCTACCATCTTATATATGTTGGGGATCATCTCATTCTGGTTATACTAGTGTCGGTGCAGAGAAATCGCCAGGGAAGCGCAATATACTTTATTATGTTTGCCCTGTTTAACTTGTCATACCTGCCTTTTATGATGTTACCTCTCTTATCCATTTTATATGCCTGTCATGATACTTTTACTTATTTTTATGCTAAAAGTAACTAGACTCGCCAGACTTTATGTCTGACCCTTTTCGTTTCCTCTTCTTTCTCTTCTGTCCCCCTTCCCACCTCAGGTTCTCAGGGTGGGAATACTCTAGCTTTCTAAAACGTTCAAATTTCAAAATCAAACTTTCTTATCTTAAAATGTGGACAGTAAATATGTAATCTTTTTAATTGAATCTCCTTTATTATAACTTTTAAACAATAAAGATATAATCTTTTTAAATCAACGCCAATTAATTCCATTAATTGAGCATAAATTAAAATATTCATTAATTCAAAATTGATAACAATAATATTAATCTTTTCAAGATGTTCAGTTTTGAAACAAATCTTCTTAATTTAACATGTTGACAATTAAAAAGGGTATCTTTTAATTCTAATCTTTTATTGTAACTTTTTACTAATAAAAATGTTATCTTTCCAATTCACTCTTTTTATTGTAACTTTGACAATAATTACCTTCCCATTTAAAAACATGGAAACCATCCTTTGGTTCTTTTAATTGAATGTTGAATTATAATATTCTTTAACTCAAAAATGGAATGAGACTCACACAATTTCCATGTAATTTAATTACACGGATTTCAAACATTGCACTTATTCCATAATAATGTCAACCATTCATATAACAGCCAAAGTGCAATTTACACTAAACACAAGGGTGATGTGTAGTCAAATATCAACCCAAGACCCGTGTGGGGTTTCAGCCAACACATAATTTTGTGCATTTGGGAGAGGTGTAAAATAATCGTGCCAATCAACATCAACATGTCAGGTAACTTGTCAATGGCAGTGTAATATCATTTTAAATTATCATAAATAATAAATCATTAATTTAACCTGTTGAATATTTTCAATTTCAAACATAACATGACATGACATCCAAATCCACAATCCCTTCAACAAACAATTACTTCCATCACCAATAATTTATTTACATTTAATTATAAAAATAAATAACTATTCGAAAATTGAGTGATCAAAAGAGTTCTCACCTTTGCCGGCTTTAAATGACGGTTCGGGCCCAATTTTGGCCCAAGATCCAACATGCTCCAAATTGGGCGTAGTTAGTGTCGTTGCGAAGCTCTCGACTCGCTGATCACAGCAAATTTTGTTTCGCGCGATTTCGAGTTCGTATCACAAAGTTATGAATTTTTGAAGTTTGTAATAATTAAATAATTAATTTAAATTATGAAAATTACCCAAATTTTCAACTTGCTCCAAATTGGACAAAATTAGTGTCCACGCGAAGCTCTCATCGCCATGATCGCAGCAGACCTGAAATCGTCAAATTACGATCTCGTATGTAAAAGATATTGCATTACGAACATTGAACATAAAATTAAATAAATGTTTCGCGTTTAAGCCCTTAACCTTTTTTTCAAACAGCGCCCTGAACTTAAAATGCTCGCCACGGCCAAACCGTAAGTCGGAATTGCACGAAACCAGCGCCATTCTCTTTGTCTTCTCCCCCTCTTTCTACGCCTGGTGGTCTCCCCCTCCAGTTCGCAACATGGGGCCCACGATCTGCAGTTGAACGGAAAACTGCAGTTTCCGTTCATCTTAGTGCTGCGGCCGCCTCGGTACTCCAAATGCCACCAATTTTTGTCAGTAGCTAGGTCTCGACCTCCCGAACAACTTTCGTTCAGGTCACTTCGCCTGAAAATGCACGGATCGACGGAAAATTGCTCATCTTTGCAACTGTCCTATTTTCAGCACCCCTCCAGTAAAATTGATATTCCGGCCAACTCCGACCACCTGAGACCATGCCACCACCGCCAAAAGAACCGTATGCTTCCCCTCTACCACTGCCTGAAGTCGCTCGACCTAACTCTCTTCGTGGGGCCCGCAGCGAATAAATAACTGAAATCAGCTTTCTGTCTTTCAAGCTAGATCCCGGCGAATCCATGCGACGATAGGTTTTGAATTTTTCGTGGTAGATAGAGGATAAGAAGATGAGCAAAACCCAAAAAGGGTTTGGTCCGGTTTGGTTTCGATTGAGAGTTATAAATTGTTTTGTTTTCAGGGGCTAATTTGCAAAGAAGTTTATAGAGGAAGAAGGAGTGTAGCCGCCATGAAAATGAAGGAAAAGGAGACTGATAGGTTTAGGAAAAGTTAGGATTATGAGAGAATGAGATATTATATAGAGGTTGTGAACTTTCTATTCAAGTCCTTGTCTATTTTAACTTATATAATAATAAGCCTTATGTCATAATTTTCTTTAATTTTTAGTCCTTTTCTTCGTTTTAAAAACTGTGTGATCACATACTGATTCCAATTTTTCAGAAAAATTGGAACACAGCTAGTTCTTAACATTACGAACCCATAGAAATTGATTTCGTTAAATTCCGAGTCTGTATGAATTATTAATGAATTTTTAAAGTCTGAAAATTGATGGTTTTCATTGAAAAATTAATAACGACCACATACTGGCTCCATAGAAAGTAGTTTCGTCAAATTCAGTTGTCGTTTGCAAAATTTCCATTATTAAGGCGTATATATTTTAATAATAAAAATACATATTTAAAACAATAATTTCCGAATCTCGGAATATATTAGTGTTTATACTTTCTCAATGCAGAAGCATCATTTTGAACTCAATGGAAGTGGTTTCGAGTCCAAATTCATTCATATGCAAAAAGTAGCCTTTTGGGCCATATATATAAATTCCATAGCGTTTTTTTGAAATTTTAATTTTGACATAACTTACAATTTATAAACTGAAAATTGAATTTCAAAAATTCATTAGAAAGATATCGTCAATACGCTCCCAATGTTTTCAGTTTCGTCCGATTCCGATTTATTTTCAATTTTATATGATTTTACAAAGTTAAAAATCGAAATTCGAAACTACTGCGCCATTTCAGGCTCGTAATTTATAAATTATAAATTTAAACGTCACAGCGTTATTTTAAATAAATTTTCGTCGTTATAATTTAAAATAAACTATTTTGAATGTCCAAATTCCATTAAAAAAAATAAAAATAAAAATTTTAAATTTACCCCAAATTCTGGGTCGTTACAGTAAAAATGTTATTTTTAGTGTTAAAACAATTTATTTAAAATACTAATATTTTATATAGTCTATATATATAATAAAAATGTTCTTTTTATCTTTCAAAGAATTTATTCAACACATGAAATTCATTCAACACATGAATTTCTACTCAACACATGAATTTCTATTCAACACGTGAATATAGTTTCAACACACGAAAATAATTCTAACACATGAATATTATTGAAAATTTCGGCAGCATAACGGTAGGGTAGTTAAAACCGACACCGTCCCTAGTACGGCTCCTCGCTCTACCTTAAAACCTCGCGGTTTTTGACAATGGGGATTTCATACATCTAGTTCGCACGCAGGCGAATTTTCCAATATACTAATCCTATTGGGATTTCAATCACAATCAATCATTTCAAATCAACCATTCATGATATTCACCAAATTTCACATCAACCAATAATCCAAACAATATCACAACCAATATATATCGTCCATGGTCTGTGGACGAGGGGAGTATATATATATTCGTATATAAATATATTTCGATTTCACTCACTACAACAAAAACACCAAATTACAACTTTAATTTTACAACTGTCAGAAAAGCACAGTTGTAATAAATGTTTTTTTACAACTGTCAGAAAAGCACAGTTGTAATAAATGTTTTTTACAACTGTCGATTCCATAAAGTTGAAATAAACATATTTTTAACAACTTTTCATTTTGTTAGTTTTAATAGATGCCTATTACAAACTTCATGTTTATAATATATATTTTTAATAACTAATTATATTAATATTTAATAATAATTGATAATTAATAATAAACTTAGGAATCAATAATATTTATTAATTATTATTAAATAATTATTAGTTAATAACTATTAATTATTTTTTAATAGTTAATGTTAACTGCTTATTAATTAATATTTAGTAACATATACATTATAAGCTTTTAATAGTTATTACTCGATTATAACTAAGTAGAAATAAGTAAAAGTCAAATAATAACTATTTTTAATATGAAATAATCCTAATTAATAATTAATTTAAAATATGGAATAATCCTAATTAACAATTAACAATTAATTATTAACTAATTAGTAAGTAATAGTTAATAATCAATAATAAGTAAACAAATAAATATTAATTAATTAATTATTTACAAATAATTCACTATTAAATACTAGTTATTAATGATTGATAATAATTTTCAATAAATAATAATTAATCAAATACTAATTAAAAATTATAAAATAATATTAAACAATGATAGTAATAAAAATAGAAAATAAATGGAAGAACCAGATTCATCCACTTTGTGTATAAATGAATATTGTTTGTTTCAAACCATTTATATCATTATATTTTTAATTCCTTGATTGTTTATAAGCATAAGTACTAAAATGGTTTTATATCGATTCAAGGTTATTTTTTAGTTTATTAATTATAGGCGGTGTAAATAAATATTCGTTCGTATTCGAAAATTATGTGAATATGAATATTCGATATTCGAAAATGAATCCGGATATGGATAAAGGAATGGGAATATTCGTGTACCAAAAATTATCTCTTGATAAGTCTATATTTAAGCGTTTGTAGGCATTTTTCTTCAAATTTAGGTTATACCCAAAAAATAATTTTTATAGGAATGACTCTGTCCCGACACTCTTGATAAAATCAACCGTTATAAATCTAAACAAATAAATGGCTGTTATAAATCAACTAAAATTTTCACTTTGGCTCCAAGTCCAAATGACGTTTGGCTCAGTCAAATTAAAACTTTTGTAAGGCTCCAAATTTAAACTTTCGTAAGGCTCCAAAACCAATTTTTGGGACTCCAAACGATGCTCTCAGTGTATTCACCCACCCTCAGTTAAAACACGAAATAAGACATGAAAATGGCGGCCTCAGTTGAGAAATAGAAATGGCGACTGGGGTTTAATTCAGCTGCCTCCTTCTCCTCGTTATCCCCTATCCCCTTTCGCTCCGCCTCGCTACTCTACAACTACCCATCCTCATATCCTAGATTTCCTCACTACAATTCCTTTGTCCGCCGCTACCTCATAACCCTCTTTGCTTTATCGCTCAGATCTACATCGCAAAGTTTTTCCTGCACCTTTTTCACAAGACCTGAAGAATCTATGGTAGTAATTTCTAGCGCAGCTACTTTGTCCAATCATTTATAAACATGGCCGATTTCATTCCCAATCAGCTGTTGTGGAATGGATCCATTGGTGAGTTTGTTTATGTTCTGGTCAAGAGTTTATTGTGTGTTTCTATTGTCGTTGAATTTGCGTCTTCTTGTGGATGGGTGTAGATCTGTTTTCGTTGATTGGATCTGGTATGATTAGTTGAAAGAAAAAAAATAGATTTATATTTTCATCGTTTGCTGTTTCAGATTTACTTATTATTTCCAATCATTGTTTTTTCTATTGTTTTGCCTTCTGTAATTTATTAGTCTGCTCTTGAGTAATCATTTGTCAGTCAATACTACTGAATAGAAATATTTATTTTCTTGAGCATGCCATTACTTGTATTTACTTATTTTTTATTCCTTATTGTGTTAATTAGATATTAACACTGATTTGGTTTGGTTTGAGAAAATGGGTGCTAGATGTCATCTGATTGGGTTTTGTTAATTGAGTTTGTTCTTAGGCTAAATGTCATCTGATTAGTGTTAAGAGGTTTTGTTTGTTGGGTTCTAGAGTTGTCACTTGTTAAAAACAAGCCACATTGCAGCTTCTTCATTTAACAAGGAAATATAAATGAAATTAAATTTTATAAATCAAGGCAACATGACAACAATTGGCACTAAATAAATTATAAACAAATCGAATTGTTGTTGCTTGTATGGTCAAATTCGTCAAACGACCAGAAATCAAGTAACTGCATGATGTGGTACTGCTATGATTCATTCCCTTTATTCTCTAACTCATTCTATCCTTATCTGCCTAAACTGTTATGTTTATGTTTTTTAAGGTCTGCACAAGTGGAACCTAAGACTATTGCGCAGAAGAAGACGTGACCAAGTACAAAGAGGGTAGAGACAAACTTGATAGTCTCATAGAAGCAGCTGCTGAAATAAAATGAGTTCTAATATATTTTACATGGCTGTTGGCAGTTTGGATGATGCAATGAAGGAGGGAGGATGAGGTATAGTGGAAGAAGGGTGTGAAGTTGGTCGATTATTGTTTTGGTTTGCTTCTTACATGTGGAAGAAGCATTAAAATGTGAAAGAGGGTAGTGTGATGAAGTACAGTGAAGGGCAGAGGTGGGGAGGTGTTGTGTTAGTATTTAAGGTGAGTTGGTTGTTTATTGTTTGAAGTTGTTTTAGAAGTTCTCTAGTGAATTGGTGGTTGCTGAAGGAGGCATTGGTCATGTTTTGAAACAAAGAGAGAACGTGGAAAAATGCTACAAATGATTATGTTTTGGTCAACTTTTATCCTTCATATGTACATTTTGGGTTGAATCGATGTATGTATTTTTAAACGGTTATGTTTTTGGTATGAGTTTAGTTGGTTATGTATTTTATTTTGATCGAATACTATGATAATTAATATATATGAATGATTTTGTTTAGTTATATTTGTTGCATTGATATATGAATCATATTATTATTAATATATGAATAAATTTCTCAATGGTTGGAAAGAGTTATAAAAATTACGAAGTCACAACAGTAAACATCAGTTGTAGTAGATATTACTACAACTATTAAATAACAGTTGTTATACTAGTTTATTACAACGGTGGAAAATAGTTGTAAAATACACATTTTACAGCGGTATCGCAACGGTGCAAAAAAGTTGTAAAAGATTATAGTCTATTACAACTTCTTAATAGACGACGGTTGCCCCACCGTTGTAAAAGTCTTTTACAACTGTTTTCCACCGTTGTAATATGGTCTTTTTGTTGTAGTGACTTCAATATCATTTCAATTTATTTTAACGCATATATTATTTTTACAATGCATATATAACTTATATATCGAACATACAACTTATACAACGCTTATATATGAGGTGGACAACGCTTATATAACTCATACATCGACCATATAATTTATACATCATTGTTTTCCATATCGTTTATAAATTAGAAATCTCACATTAGGTTCCACTCCACCAAAAATTGCAGAAGGCTCAAAAAAATATGCGATCTCTTCTAGAATGTAGAAGACGTCCTCATGGTCCTAGCGCCTCTTATTTCACTGGATTTCGACCACATAGCAAAAAGATAAGATTTTTATAAGTTTGCTATGCTTTTAAATGTGAAAATCAGTTCAAAATAATCAAAGTCGTACCTTTCATCACAGGGTTCCAAACTAGGTTTGGATTTTTCGTGCAAACGGTGAAGCGGATCGACGATCGGCCTTCGCAGCAACGAAGAGGGGGGAGAGGCGCGCTGGCGCCTGAAGCGGGGCCCACTTCGGTGGCCTATAGGCGGCGCGGCGGCGCTGGAAAGGGCTCGACTTTCGAGACCCGAAACTCCAGAACGAAGCAACGATAAATTTCAAATCTTATATGGATTTGAAGAGAATTGGAAGAACTACAAAAAACTCCACTGGCTCTCGTGATTTTATTGCGTGGATTGATCAGATTTGAGGAGAGAAGGGGGAGCTCACTTCCGTCGTTCGCTTTTGTAGGGGAGCGGGTATTCAGAGGATAACGACGAATTATGATTGGTTAATATATTTATATTTTAATTTTTAATTAGTTTAATTTCAAAAATACCCCTTGTCAATACGAACTCCAATCCAAACCCAATAATTGTCGCCCCTAGCTAAATACCCCCATTCCGAACACAATGGGATATGCATCGTAGGCCCATTCGACTGTTACAGTCAGTGTTTCTTCAAATTAAAATATATAACATTCAATATTTGATTTGAACGTACATTTCAATTTGCCGGGGGCCACATACTGATCCCAAAAATTCCCAAAAAATAAATCCAGTTATGTTTTGATGAAACAGTACCAACAAAACTAGTTTCGTCGAATTCTGAGACCATTTGAAAAATGACCATTTTTTGGTCGATCCAATTTAACTGAAATCAACCAAACACATTTTCCTTCGCCACGCTCACATATTAACTTCAAAAATTATAGAATTTGAAATCTAGCAATAATTTGACATCCCAGATCCAACAAAAGTGGTTTCGGTGAATTCTAAGGTCATTTGCAAAATGTCTATTTTCAAGGGCGATATATTCTCTATAGCGACCTTTCTGAAAATTCATTTGGCCATAACTTTTGACTCCTGCTATGAAACTTCGATTTTTCAGATTCGTTAGAAAGATATTCATAAACAGATTTAAATATTTTTGGTTTCACTAAAATCCGTTTTATTTTGCACCCGGTACAGTCAGTCAAAGTTTGAATTCAAATTTTGAAACTACCGCGCCATTTCAGGCGTTGTTTATAATTTGAAATAATTATATTCATTTTCAAACATCGATTCAAACATGCTTTTCATCGTTATTATTTAAAATAATTATTTAAAATATTTAAAATCCACTAAAATAGCCAAATTAAACATTTTAAACTGGCTCAGATTTTCCGGGTTGTTACAAAAAATTTCTTACTATGTTTTTCTCAAAAGGTTTTAACGAGGCATTATATTGATCTTGAGGCGTCAAACTCTTTAAAAACAGCATTATTTTTAACATGATATCTATAAATTTATAAGTTACACTTTTTCCCTTGTTTAAGGTTCTCCACATTTAGTTTTCCTAACAAAGGTTTTATTGATGCGGCAGAATATTCCTATACCGACTGAATATGTTTAAGAAGACAATAATGAGGGAGAACAACCATCAAATATGTTTCAAAATGGATATCTTTATTTCGAAGATGCATAATCAAGGTCAGATGTATGTGTGTCCATATATATACACACACACAGATATATATATATATATATATATGTTTGTATGTATATATATGTATATATGTACATATATATATATATATATGTGTGTGTGTGTGTGTGTGTGTGTGTATGTGTATAAAAGTTAAAAATGAATATGCCAAATGTTGAAGGATAAAATTATTATATTCATTCTCCATCGTAGTATACAAATAGAGCATATTTGTATTGTATTAGATATAAAGCTAGAATATATAAAAGATCACCTCTTTATTTCCTCTCTTTTCTGAAAGTTATCTATTTGTTTATCTTTTTACATCTATTCTACATAAATAGACACAATTTTCAATTTTAGACTTTTATTCTTCCTAGTACAATATTTTCAACTTTATTTCTAACTACGTGTGTTACGGCACGCAATTCGCATGTGATGTGTAACACCCTGTATTTTAAAAAACACTAAAAGACGATAAATTAAAGAATAATTAATTTAATAATTAAAATTAAGTGAAAGGGACTACGCCATTGCGTTCGCCTCGGAATTCTGGTAAAAATAGACACCTAGTTTGCGTAAAACGGACACCGTACGAAGAAGTTAATAAGGTTTGAAGTTTGTATACGCAAGAAGAATATATATATAATTAGATTCAGAATTCAAAAATCAGTTCGAAATTAAAAATTTGGGGAGGCGTCTAAAATCCCGCTCAGGGGTGTCGACCCCTTAAGGGAGGTGTCAACCCCTAGGTTGAACCCTCAAGGGGGTGTCGACCCATGGGTCGACCCCCTGCCGCAGACCTGGAAGATTAGGATTTTGGGTTCGGCTATAAATATGGCCTCATTTCTCATGTTTTTTCTAACAACCCGGAAAACCGAAACCAATTTAAAAATTTTATTTTGGCAATTTTAATGAATTTTGAATATTTAAAATGATTTATTTAAATAATAACGACTAGAAATTTATTTTGAATAGGATTAGAACGTATAAATGTATTTAAACCGAAGTTAGAATATAAATATTTATTTTAATTATAAAGGGAATTGAAAACGGCGCGGTTGTTTGAAAATTCGATTTCAAATTTCAATTGAATGTGCAAGATTCAAAATAAACCGGATTTTAGCGAAACTAGAAATATTTGAATCTATTTGAAAATATCTTTCCAATTAATCTGAAAAATTAAAATTTCATAGCGGGAATAAAAAGTTATGCCCAATTGAAAATTCAGAATAGTCATTATGGAAAATATAACCCTTAAAAATAGCTGTTTTGCAAAGACCTCTGTTTTTGATGAAACCACTTTTGTTGGATCCGGAATGTCAAGTTATCTCTAGATTCCAATTTTTATTATTTTTGGGATCAATATGTGAGCGTGGCAAAAGAAAACTTGTTTTGACAGTTTCAGTCAATTTGGATCGACCAGAAACTGACCATTTTTCAAATAGTCTTTATATTTGACGAAATTATTTTTGTTAGGACTATATCGTCAATAAAAAGCTAGAAATATTTTTTCCGGAATTTTTAAAGTCAGTATGTGGCCCCGGTAAACTAAAATGTACGTTTGAATTCAATATACATTGAATTATATTTTAATTTAAACGAATATTGATGGTAACAGTTGAATTGGATTACGAAACATATCCCATTTCATTCGGAATGGGGGTAATTAGCTAGGGGTGACAGTCGTTGGGCCTCGATTGGAGTTCGAATAGAAAGTCAACATTTTTGGAGAATAAAACGAAAATAATAATAATAATAATATATAAACTAGGCCCCCGAATTCGCTCCCGCCGTTGACTGTCGCTCCTCCTATCGCCTCGCCCCTCCGCTATAGCTCCGGCCGCGCCGCCCCTCTGATGATCCGCACCTCCTCCATCTCTCCGGCCTCGCTTCCCTTGTACACCAATGAAAACAGCCCACGCCCTAGCCAAACACAACCGCCCTGACTACCTGAGCACCGCCAGGACCTTCCCCCTGCTTTACCAGGTTGTCCGCATGTCCTTGAATTATGCAGCTGAATGAATTGATATCGATTTCTTATCTTTAGGTTCTAATGAAATTAACAATTTGGACTTGGGGCACCTGACCCACCACTCGCACCGCCTCCTTAGCCCTGCGCTGCCCAATCGACACCCACACCCCCTCTCTCTCCATTGAAACCCGCTAATACTTCCAATCGAACGCCGATGTCCGCCGGAAATGCACCAACGGCCTGCTGCAGTGTCGATGCCTTCGCGAGCTCCAAAACAATGGACAGTGAGTTTTTATTTCGACTTTTATTTATTTACGTGAATAAAAATGCGATTTTTGTATGAGAAATCCTTGAATAAAAATGAGATTTTTATATTAATATCTTTATAATAAAATTTTGATTTTTATTTAGATAGAAACATAATAAAAATTTGATTTTTATTTATATATGAACAACATAAAAATGTAATTTTTATTTATATACGAACATCATAAAATTTTGATTTATATATATATATATATATATATATATATATATATATATTAACAGCATAAAAATGTGATTTTTATTTATATATAAACAACATAAAAATGTGATTTTTATCCATAGAGCGTTGAATAAAAAGGTGATTTTTATCCATAAAGCGTTGAAATGAAAATGTGATTTTTACTATGAACAGCATGAAAAGGATTGCGTTGGAATTTCGAGCAAATCCAAACCGTTCAGAAAGAAAGAATGGCGTAGGGGAAACCCAAGGTAAGAACTCCTCACTGTAATTTCTTGTACAGTTATTTATTTTATAACTGCATATATGAACGGCTCCCCGTCGTCCACAAACCATGGACGACTTGTTTGATTGTTTGGTTTGGTTGATTTGTTTGTTTGAATTGATTGGGATGTGATATGGAAAATAAAATATTTGGACAATAAATATTTTATCATTGAAAATATAATTTTTAACGTGTATAAGAATAAAATAAATATTCATTTACAAATCGGACGATTTGTTTATGTACACACATTTGACTGATATGGATTGAGACGATAAATTTCACACATCGCCCAACTGCACAAATAATATTCAGTGTTTGTTGATTGAAACCCCACACGGGTATTGGGATGATATTTGACATACACTAAACCTAATTGTTTAGTTGTATGTCAATCGATTGGTTAACAGACTGTTATAAGCGTTAAATATTTATATTTAATGCTTATGCGGTGTAGATTGCACTCTGGATGATGGTTGATTGTTTATCATTGTTGCTTGATACATGTGTTGCATGAAATCCATATAAATAACATTATATGGTAATTGACTGTATCTGATTCCAGTTCAGAAAGAATGAATATTTTAAAATAACGAATATTTTAAATAATGAATATTTTAAAATAACATTCAGTAAAGGATCAAAAATTTGATTTTGATGTTTGATTTGGGATGGACACAAATATATTTAAATATATAAAGCCGTGTTGATTAGATTAACGCCATTTAGACGTGAACAATATTTATATCGACTTTATTCATTTTTATAATGAATATCAAAAAGGAAATGATTCCAAAATCTGATATTTTGAAAATATTATAATGATAAGGAATATTCAATTTTGATTTAAAATTGAAAGTGAAGTTAGAATCATTTTTAAAAAGAAGTTAAAACGATTTACAAAATACTTTTTAAATGGAAATCGATAAAATATATATTGTATATATTATATATATAATATAATGGTGTGACGGCTGGGAATTTCGCTCGATCCGAATCAGTCGTTAAACCGATCTAGACCGTTCGAAACCCCTGATCGTTTGAGAACAGGACAAATCAGAATGTAGACGGAAGAACATTTCATTGCTATTACAACAATTCCATCAGATACAAGAATATACAGAGTATAAATGAATAAATTACATTCGATAAACATCAGAGATTACAATAAATTACATAGCAGCGGATAAAAATAATAATACAAAGCACAACTGAAGGTGATATACAGATACAGAGCTTTCCGGATATCATTCCAGCTGCAAACCAGGATCCTGTGAATATAAATCTTCAAAACCAAAACTACTAGCTGCCCGCGTCGAAAATAAGGGCACCCAGAGTTTAGGTTAAAACAATAAACTCCAGGTCAGTCATGTGACTGGTGTGAGAACTAAAACAATTATTTAAAGCTTTACTTTAAAAGAGAGTAATTCAAGGGACCACGCCGTATAACACGGAACGGATTTTCTCCTAAGAATACCAGTGCATAGATTAAACAGCGCAATGCTTTTTCGAAAAATGAAGCTATTATAAGACCCAGGTCCCATCACACAATGCAACGCAAGCCGGAGGATAGGGTTTTACCTTATAACAGCCAAACATGCTTGGTACGTTTAAAACAAATCATTTGATACTATAATAAGTGCATAGTGTCAAAACAATTTCAATCATAAATATAAATCATAGACGGCATGAGTGCCCCATCCCACTATGTCGCCATACTAGGCTCTACAAATAAAACAACAATATCACGTATTGGAAATTGGATTTCCGTCATGAGTCGAGGCAAGGGGCAAGCTCCTCTCCGCGTTCGAGACACTCTAGCAAATGCCTCGGGACTACACACTCTGGGCAACCCCGAATGCGGCTGGGCCGGTCCTCTCTTACGTTTGAGGATTGGCAATTCCTGAACACACGTTTCCCGGTCCTTACAGACCTATAATCGAGGCGCCTCATTCCAACAACCACAAAGGTGAAAAGTATATAAATGTCAGGGCTGGTAAGTCACTGACACCACCAAAGCTAGAAAGAAACGTCGTGCTCTCCCAGCGGTCCGTATCCCGTTTTTAACTCATACCGAGGTGTGAGGCTCGCGAATTCACGTTATACACAAAGCTATGCCACGTAGGCCGTGCTTTGATCATCAACCACAAGACTTTGCTTTTCAACAGAAGCCTTGATCCATGCAACTCAGTATGCCACACAGGCCATTCATGCCATGTGATTGATATCCATCGATATATAACCTCTAAGCTCGTACGTCTCAGAGAAGGGCGTTAAGCAAGAGAATAAATTCTCCGCCGCCAAACAGATATATATCTAACAGAAATCAATCAACACAGAATAAAATCCAATGTCAGACACACAATCCATTTACAAGTTCGTTCTGGGTCTGAATGAAACCGGAGGCACTTTCCTCGCATATCCATCGATCTCCAAGTACGTCTGGACGACCACCAACTGATTCCCTCATCTTGGGTGTACAGCCCAATCAAGATCATCAGTAATCACCCAAACGATGTGAAGACTTCCGGTCTTCAACCACCGTCTTCATCTTCGACTTATCGTCGAATCGTTTATTCATAATGGGTGTAAACCCGGACTTTCCGAACCACCCGCGTATATTAAAACAAATGTTACACAAACACGACATACGCCTCATTCCAATTCATATTCTCTGGGAAAGGTTCCCATTAATTTTATCCAAGATAAATTCTTTAAAATTTATCCTTTAACCCCCCCTTTGGATGCAATTTCAAACCAAATTATGGTTTTCTAAACTAGTCGAGATTAGCGAACCACACCGAAGTAATTATTTATTTTATTTCCCAATCCCAACCTATTCATCCCATGAAGCAAAACTGTTAATACTCCATATCTAACGCCATGGTGTTATCGGTAAAATTAATTACCATTTCACGTTCAAATCTAATTAAAGATTTAACTATCGCTCTGGAGCAAAACTGGTGATACTCCATTCTCGCTTATTTGCCAAATTTGATAATTTAGATTATCAATTCACGTTTCAATCTAATTGCAGATTCATTAAAACTCCTTTCACTGGGTTAAAGAACTAATGTCATTTAAAACACAGTTCACGACAAACCCGAATCATATTCTATTTATTATCGGGTTAAAGAACTAGTGTTATTTAAAACACAGTTCACGGTAAACCCATGAATCAATTCTATTTAAACCCATTTCAAATCCAATTTGTTTATTTAAAAATAAATGGGTTGTTATTTTAGTTCTAAACTAGTTCATTTCGATAAAAATCTATTTTTATCTTTTCAAATCTGGAGTTTTTCATCCTAATTTTTCTCAAATCATTTCTTATGATTTTACATAAATTATTACTATTTTTAATAATTTTATCAAGGCCCGTACAGTCGATTTCCAACAACGGCCATCGAACTGCACCTATAGCGACCTTTTTTGAATTTGATTTGGACGTATCTCCAAATCCAACCGTTAGATTTCAAATTTATAATATTCGTTAGAAAGCTCTTTTCGATACGAACCCAACGGTTCCGGTTTTAGGAGAATCTGACGGTCGGATCTCCCGTAATGTCCGTTTGAAATAAATGGTCGAAATTCACGAACTGCCGCGGCGCGGCGCGTTCTATTCAGGCCATTATATTATATATATAATATATATTTCGTCGATTTCTATTTAAACCGAATTATATAAATAGTTTTGAATTCGTTTCAAGAACAATTTCAACTTCCATTTCAATCCAAAGCAAAATTGAATTCTTCTTTATAAATTCGTTTTAAAATTCATTTCTATTCAATTCAAATTTCAATTCAATTTGAATTCATTTCAATTCGCTTTCAATTCAATTTGAATTCGTTTTCAATTCAATTCAATTTCAAAGTCGTTTTCTATTCGATTCAATTCAAATTGGTTTTCTATTCGATTCAATTCAAATTGGTTTTCTATTCGATTCAATTCAAATTGGTTTTCTATTCGATTCAATTCAAATTGGTTTTCTAATCAATTTAAATCAAATTGGTTTTCTAATCAACTAAATTCGAAATCGTTTTATATTCAATTCATTTCGAAATCGTTTTATATTCCATTCATTTCGAAATCATTTTTATATTCAATTCATTTCCGTTTTCTATTTGAATCAAATTCATTATATATTCAATTGAAATCAAATTCGTTTTATATTCAATTGAAATCAAATTCGTTTTATATTCAATTGAAATCAAATTCGTTTTATATTCAATTGAAATCAAATTCATTTTCTATTTCATTTAATTCAAATTTCATTTCAAAATATGCGATTTCGAAATCACTTTTCAATATTTATTTTAAAATGAATAAAATCGATATAAATATCGTTCACGTCAAAATGGCGTCAATCTAACCAACACGGCTTCATATATTTCTATTTTCAAATATTCTATTCAACAAATGAATATTTATTTTTGTCAACACACGACTAATCTCAACGAATGAGTACTGTCCACGTGTGACTATTTTTGTTATTTAATATGTTTTATAAAAATTTAGGTATCTACCGTTTGATATTGAATCAGACTCCAACCGTAATTTAGTGAGAGTACGATTTCCTGAATATTAACCCCGAAGGCCGAAACCAACATCAGATTAATATCCAGGGGACCACTCATCTCATCTATTTTCCAGTTGATTTCTAATTCTATATATGATAAAGATGTAAATTTTATTGTTAAAATATTTCGTTCAACACATGACTAATCTCAACGGATGAGTACAGTCAACACATGAACCTTTATTTTATATTGATAAAGATGTAAATTTTATTGTTAAAATATTTCGTTCAACACATGACTAATCTCAACGGATGAGTACAGTCAACACATGAACCTTTATTTTATAATATTCTTTATCTTCTAAATTGGAATGAGGCCCAATCAATCACCATATAATATTAATTATATGGATTTTCATACATCACACGTATATAATAGTATTGAAAAATAATCAACCATCAACCAAAGTGCACTACACTGTATAAGCATCAAATATAGATATCTAACGCTTATAACAGCCTGTCAATCAATCGATCGACATATTTAATCAATCAGGATGAGTGAACTTCAAATTTCATCCCAACACCCGTGTGGGGTTTCAAACAATCAAACACAGATTTTATTTGTGCAGTTGGGCGATGTGTAAAATGTATCGTCCCAATCAATGTCAGTCAAATCAGTGTACATAAACAAACCGTCCGGTTTGTAAATGAATATTTATTTATTCACATTCACTATATTCATATTCACGTTAAAAATTATATTTTTAACGATAAAACATTTTATTTTAACATATGAATTTCTATTCAGTTCATTCTTTAAATAAAATGATATTTTTATTTTTCTAACTTATTTTAGAAAATTTCGGCGGCATAATGGCACGATACTAGAAACGGGACGAGGCCTAGCCTTATCCCCGGTCTAGTGAAGGCCCACGCCATTCACACATCAATCAAATCCATTCATTTCACCAAACAATTCAATTCAAACCAAATAATCTAACCAACTACACAACCAAATAATTAAACAAACAAGCCATCCATGGTCTGTGGATGACGGGTGTCGGGTGCTACTAAACACCGTCTGCATCCTAGTATATATATAACTAGAAAAAGAAATTAAAGAGTGAGAAATTCTCACCAATAGCTATCCAATACCGCGACTCTTCATTGATAGAAATCTTCATCGTTCTCGCCTTTTATCACTTTCGTCGCCCGTAGCCACTACATAAGTAAAAATCGAATTTTTACTTCGTTATTCAATATATAAAAATCGAATTTTTACTATGCTTTTCAATATATAAAAATCAAATTTTTACTATGCTATTCAATATATAAAAATCGAATTTTTACTTCGCTATTCAATATATAAAAATCGAATTTTTATACCGCTACTATATAGAAAAAATTATATTTTCACATCGATGTTCATATAGTAAAGATTATATTTTTATCACGCTATTCTTCATATAAAGATTTTGCCTTTTCAAAAATAAATATTTCGCCTTTTCAAATATAAAGATTTCGCCTTTTCAAATATATCCTTATAAAAATCACATTTTTATTTTTCAACACATATAAAGATGATATTTCCAATATTCCTATCATGTAAAAATTGTATTTTTAATTCTCTACATAAACAAAAATCATATTTTTACATCGTCTATATAGTAAAGACTATATTTTTAATACTTTAAAAATATAAAAATCATATTTTTAATTGAATAAAAATCTTTTCTACCTCTTCCTTATATAAAAATTATATTTTTATCCTTTGTATAATATAAAGATTATATTTTTATTATCACCACTATATCAAAATCCGATCTTTCTACATTCAAATAAAAATACGATCTTTTCACCTTTAAAAATATCGTCTTTCATTCAGTTAAAATCCGCCTTTTTAAGGTTAAAAATATCGCCTTTTCTATATGAAAAATTCTAACTTTCTATTTAAAAATCCTATCTTTCTAATTTAAAAATCCTACACAAAAACTGATTTTTTTCTGTTTGCTAATCATATATAAAAGGAATAAATAAATAAAATTAAAACAAATAAAAACTTACTTTTTCAATCGGGGGGGGGGGGGGTTTACTGGTGCCGTTCACTGGAAGAGGAGGGGGGACGCGGCGCTCGACTGGACGGAGGGTGGGTGCGTCGGGGAGGGGGGGACTGTCGCGAGGTCGAGGGGAGGAGGGGCTGTCGCGGAGAAGATGGAGGGAGGGGGAAGTAAGGCGGCGGTCGATCGGCGAGGGTGGTGGAGCGTCGAAGTCTGGGCGGCGCGATTAATTAGGGCATAGGTTTTTTTTTCTTTTTTTTCCTTTTCGTTTTGAAATGAACGGGGGGGGGGGGGGGGCGTCGGCTGATAAAAGGAGAAGATTATATTATTATTATTTTAATTCAAAAAGTTGACTTTTACATACGACCTCTAAACGAGGCCCACCGCCTGCCGTCCATAGCGTTTTACCCCCATTCCGAACACAATGGGATATGTATCGCTGGCTGATTCGATCGTTTCGATCGGTTTCCGTTAAAATCTACATATAACTCTATATATTGAATTTGAACGCGCATTTCAATTTACCGGGGTCACATACTAACTAGAAAAATTCCCGAAAAATATTTTCTAGCTTCGTATTGACGATACGGTCCTAACAAAACTAGTTTCGTCGAATTCTGAGACCGTTGGAAAAATGGCCATTTTCCAGTCGATTAAAATCAACTGAAACTGGTCAAACGCATTTTCCTTTGCCACGCTCACATATTGATTCGAAAAATTATGAAATTTGAAACCTAGCAATAATTTGACAACACGGACCCAACAAAAGTGGTTTCGTCGAAATCCGAGGTCGTTTGCAAAATGCCTATTTTTAAGGGCCTGAATTCCATAGCGACTATTCAGAATTTTCAACTGGACATATCTTTTGATCCCTCTATGAAATATTGATTTTTCGGATTCGTTGGAAATATATTCCCAATTAGATCCTAATGTTTTTGGTTTCACTAAAATCCGGATTGTTTTGCACCCGGTACATTCAATTGAAGTTTGAAATCGAATTATCGAACTACCGCGCCATTTTCAATTCTATTTATAATTATATATAATTATTTATATTCTAACGACGACGTATATAACATATACGCTCGAATTATATTCAAAATAAATTTCTCGTCGATATTTATTTAAAATAATCTATTTTAAATATTCAAAATTCGCTAAAATTGCCAAAATAAAAATTTTAAACTGGCCCAGATTTTCCGGGTTATTACAATCTCCCCCACTTAAAACTTTTCGTCCCCGAAAAGGAACAAAGTCGAAAGTGGTTTGATTAATCAACTCTACGTCCGATCTGGCTTCCATTCTCCAACTTTTCAGTTTCTGAGAATTTCCAAATTTTCAAAAATTTGGCTAACACCCTAAAATTTCGCCATAACCTCCCCTGCACCGGGAGCCACGGGAAAATCCCGAAATTGCCATATAGGCCTTCTGATCTCAAAAAGAAAAAGAAAAAGCCAAGCGGCTAGCCAATAGGCTCATAAAATCATCATCACCCAAACAAAATAGTAAATTATTAGTAAACATGTACCTATTTGTCGGGCAAACAAATTTTATTCTTCGGCTCTAGCCTCCTTGCTATGACCTGTTCAATGTAAGTATATGTATATGCAAGCAAACGCGACCAATTTCCAATACAATTCAATATTTGATGCAATTAGGCATAATGGTTCAAAATTATCAAACAAATAAACAAACAACACAAACATCAATCAATTAGTGAATTAACGTTTCAAATTCATAATTTTGATACATATACAGAAAATCATGTTTTTGATGCCAATTCACAACAATGTGTTCTAGCTATATAAGTTTTGGTTCTCACACCAGTCTAATGGAAATATAGAGATATCACACCTTCGTCACTCGAAAATAAATACTGGTGATGGTATACTTCATCATCAGGACCATGTCCGGGCGACTAGAGTGTGACTCTATATCTATCTAATATATTAAAACTTCGAATATACGTTCATGACGCGTATATGCAAAACCTTTATATACTAGATTGTCCAAAATCAAAATAAATAAATAATCAAATACGTTTAAAATGGTTTAAATTTCAAAACAAAATTGTTTTCATTTGAAAAATATACTCTTCACACTCGTTCTAGTATACTACTGACCCTATCTCTAACGAGTCATTCTAATTGGATATTACTAATCCAATATCTGATGAATTCTTTCGTAAGGTTCTAATGTGTCTTGTTCTCGAGCTCTGTAAACCAAAGCTCTGATACCAAATGTGACGGCCGGGAATTTCGCTCGATCTGAATCAGTCGTTAAACCGATCTAGACCGTTCGAAACCCCTGATCGTTTGAGAACAGGACAAATCAGAACGCAGACGGAAGAACATTTCATTGCTATTACAACAATTCCATCAGATACAAGAATATACAGAGTATAAATGAATAAATTACATTCGATAAACATCAGAGATTACAATAAATTACATAGCAGCGGATAAAAAAAAATAATACAAAGCACAACTGAAGGTGATATACGGATACAGAGCTTTCCGGATATCATTCCAGCTGCAAACCAGGTTCATGTGAATATAAATCTGCAAAACCAAAACTACTAGCTGCCCGCGTCGAAAATAAGGGCACCCAGAGTTTAGGTTAAAACAATAAACTCCAGGTCAGTCATGTGACTGGTGTGAGAACTAAAACAGCTATTTAAAGCTTTACTTTAAAAGAGAGTAATTCAAGGGACCACGCCGTATAACACGGAACTGGTTTTCTCCCAAGAATACCAGTGCATAGAATAAACAGCGCAATGCTTTTTCGAAAAATGAAGCTATTATAAGACCCAGGTCCCATCACACAATGCAACGCAAGCCGGAGGATAGGGTTTTTACCTTATAACAGCCAAACATGCTTGGTACGTTTAAAACAAATCATTTGATACTATAATAAGTGCATAGTGTCAAAACAATTTCAATCATAAATATAAATCATAGACGGGCATGAGTGCCCCATCCCACTATGTCGCCATACTAGGCTCTACAAATAAAACAGCAATATCACGTATTGGAAATTGGATTTCTGTCATGAGTCGAGGCAAGGGGCAAGCTCCTCTCCGCGTTCGAGACACTCTAGCAAATGCCTCGGGACTACACACTCTGGGCAACCCCGGATGCGGCTGGGCCGGTCCTCTCTTACGTTTGAGGATTCGCAATTCCTGAACACACGTTTCCCGGTCCTTACAGACCTATAATCGAGGCGCCTCATTCCAACAACCACAAAGGTGAAAAGTATATAAATGTCAGGGCTGGTAAGTCACTGACACCACCAAAGCTAGAAAGAAACGTCGTGCTCTCCCAGCGGTCCGTATCCCGTTTTTAACTCATACCGAGGTGTGAGGCTCGCGAATTCACGTTATACACAAAGCTATGCCACGTAGGCCGTGCTTTGATCATCAACCACAAGACTTTGCTTTTCAACAGAAGCCTTGATCCATGCAACTCAGTATGCCACACAGGCCATTCATGCCATGTGATTGATATCCATCGATATATAACCTCTAAGCTCGTACGTCTCAGAGAAGGGCGTTAAGCAAGAGAATAAATTCTCCGCCGCCAAACAGATATATATTTAACAGAAATCAATCAACACAGAATAAAATCCAATGTCAGACACACAATCCATTTACAAGTTCGTTCTGGGTCTGAACGAAACCGGAGGCACTTTCCTCGCATATCCATCGATCTCCAAGTACGTCTGGACGACCACCAACTGATTCCCTCATCTTGGGTGTACAGCCCAATCAAGATCATCAGTAATCACCCAAACGATGTGAAGACTTCCGGTCTTCAACCACCGTCTTCATCTTCGACTTATCGTCGAATCATTTATTCATAATGGGTGTAAACCCGGACTTTCCGAACCACCCGCGTATATTAAAACAAATGTTACACAAACACGACATACGCCTCATTCCAATTCATATTCTCTGGGAAAGGTTCCCATTAATTTTATCCAAGATAAATTCTTTAAAATTTATCCTTTAACCCCCCCTTTGGATGCAATTTCAAACCAAATTATGGTTTTCTAAACTAGTCGAGATTAGCGAACCACACCGAAGTAATTATTTATTTTATTTCCCAATCCCAACCTATTCATCCCATGAAGCAAAACTGGTAATACTCCATATCTAACGCCATGGTGTTATCGGTAAAATTAATTACCATTTCACGTTCAAATCTAATTAAAGATTTAACTATCGCTCTGGAGCAAAACTGGTGATACTCCATTCTCGCTTATTTGCCAAATTTGATAATTTAGATTATCAATTCACGTTTCAATCTAATTGCAGATTCATTAAAACTCCTTTCACTGGGTTAAAGAACTAATATCATTTAAAACACAGTTCAAGACAAACCCAAATTATATTCTATTTATTATCGGGTTAAATAACTAGTGTTATTTAAAACACAGTTCACGATAAACCCATGAATCAATTCTATTTTAACCCATTTCAAATCCAATTTGTTTATTTAAAAATAAATGGGTTGTTATTTTAGTTCTAAACTAGTTCATTTCGATAAAAATCTATTTTTATCTTTTCAAATCTGGAGTTTTTCATCCCAATTTTTCTCAAATCATTTCTTATGATTTTAAATAAATTATTACTATTTTTAATAATTTTATCAAGGCCCGTACAGTCTATTTCCAACAACGGCCATCGAACTGCACCTATAGCGACCTTTTTCGAATTTGATTTGGACGTATCTCCAAATCCAACCGTTAGATTTCAAATTTCTAATATTCGTTAGAAAGCTCTTTTCGATACGAACCCAATGGTTCTGGTTTTAGGAGAATCTGACGGTCGGATCTCCCGTAATGTCCGTTTGAAATAAATGGTCGAAATTCACGAACTGCCGCGGCGCGGCGCGTTCTATTCAGGCCATTATATTATATATATATATAATATATATTTCGTCGATTTCTATTTAAACCGAATTATATAAATAGTTTTGAATTCGTTTCAAGAACAATTTCAACTTCTATTTCAATCCAAAGCAAAATTGAATTCTTCTTTATAAATTCATTTTAAAATTCATTTCTATTCAATTCAAATTTCAATTCAATTTGAATTCATTTCAATTCGCTTTCAATTCAATTTGAATTCGTTTTCAATTCAATTCAATTTCAAAGTCGTTTTCTATTCGATTCAATTCAAATTGGTTTTCTATTCGATTCAATTCAAATTGGTTTTCAATTCGATTCAATTCAAATTGGTTTTCTATTTGATTCAATTCAAATTGGTTTTCTATTCGATTCAATTCAAATTGGTTTTCTAATCAATTTAAATCAAATTGGTTTTCTAATCAATTAAATTCGAAATCGTTTTATATTCAATTCATTTCGAAATCGTTTTATATTCCATTCATTTCGAAATCATTTTTATATTCAATTCATTTTCGTTTTCTATTTGAATCAAATTCATTATATATTCAATTGAAATCAAATTCGTTTTATATTCAATTGAAATCAAATTCGTTTTATATTCAATTGAAATCAAATTCGTTTTATATTCAATTGAAATCAAATTCGTTTTCTATTTCATTTAATTCAAATTTCATTTCAAAATATGCGATTTCGAAATCACTTTTCAATATTTATTTTAAAATGAATAAAATCGATATAAATATCGTTCACGTCAAAATGGCGTCAATCTAACCAACACGGCTTCATATATTTCTATTTTCAAATATTCTATTCCACAAATGAATATTTATTTTTGTCAACACACGACTAATCTCAACGAATGAGTACTGTCCACGTGTGACTATTTTTGTTATTTAATATATTTTATAAAAATTAAGGTATCTATCGTTTGATATTGAATCAGACTCCAACCGTAATTTAGTGAGAGAACGATTTCCTGAATATTAACCCCGAAGGCCGAAACCAACATCAGATTAATATCCAGGGGACCACTCATCTCATCTATTTTCCAGTTGATTTCTAATTCTATATATGATAAAGATGTAAATTTTATTGTTAAAATATTTCGTTCAACACATGACTAATCTCAACGGATGAGTACAGTCAACACATGAACCTTTATTTTATATTGATAAAGATGTAAATTTTATTGTTAAAATATTTCGTTCAACACATGACTAATCTCAACGGATGAGTACAGTCAATACATGAACCTTTATTTTATAATATTCTTTATCTTCTAAATTGGAATGAGGCCCAATCAATCACCATATAATATTAAATATATGGATTTTCATACATCACACGTATATAATAGCATTGAAAAATAATCAACCATCAACCAAAGTGCACTACACTGTATAAGCATCAAATATAGATATCTAACGCTTATAACAGCCTGTCAATCAATCGATCGACATATTTAATCAATCAGGATGAGTGAACTTCCAATTTCATCCCAACACCCGTGTGGGGTTTCAAACAATCAAACACAGATTTTATTTGTGCAGTTGGGCGATGTGTAAAATTTATCGTCCCAATCAATGTCAGTCAAATCAGTGTACATAAACAAACCGTCCGGTTTGTAAATGAATATTTATTTATTCATATTCACTATATTCATATTCACGTTAAAAATTATATTTTTAACGATAAAACATTTTATTTTAACATATGAATTTCTATTCAGTTCATTCTTTAAATAAAATGATATTTTTATTTTTCTAACTTATTTTAGAAAATTTCGGCGGCATAACGTCACGATACTAGAAACGGGACGAGGCCTAGCCTTATCCCCGGTCTAGTGAAGGCCCACGCCATTCACACATCAATCAAATCCATTCATTTCACCAAACAATTCAATTCAAACCAAATAATCTAACCAACTACACAACCAAATAATTAAACAAACAAGCCATCCATGGTCTGTGGATGACGGGTGTCGGGTGCTACTAAACACCGTCTGCATCCTAGTATATATATATAACTAGAAAAAGAAATTGAAGAGTGAGAAATTCTCACCAATAGCTATCCAATACCGCGACTCTTCATTGATAGAAATCTTCATCGTTCTCGCCTTTTATCACTTTCGTCGCCCGTAGCCACTACATATGTAAAAATCAAATTTTTACTTCGTTATTCAATTTATAAAAATCGAATTTTTACTATGCTTTTCAATATATAAAAATCGAATTTTTACTATGCTATTAAATATATAAAAATCGAATTTTTACTTCGCTATTCAATATATAAAAATCGAATTTTTATACCGCTACTATATAGAAAAAATTATATTTTCACATCGATGTTCATATAGTAAAGATTATATTTTTATCACGCTATTCTTCATATAAAGATTTCGCCTTTTCAAAAATAAATATTTCGCCTTTTCAAATATAAAGATTTCGCCTTTTCAAATATATCCTTATAAAAATCACATTTTTATTTTTCTACACATATAAAGATGATATTTCCAATATTTCTATCATGTAAAAATTATATTTTTAATTCTCTACATAAACAAAAATCATATTTTTACATCGTCTATATAGTAAAGACTATATTTTTAATACTCTAAAAGTATAAAAATCATATTTTTAATTGAATAAAAATCTTTTCTACCTCTTTCTTATATAAAAATTATATTTTTATCCTTTGTATAATATAAAGATTATATTTTTTATTATCACCACTATATCAAAATCCGATCTTTCTACATTCAAATAAAAATACGATCTTTTCACCTTTAAAAATATCGTCTTTCATTCATTAAAAATCCGCCTTTTTAAGGTTAAAAATATCGCCTTTTCTATATGAAAAATTCTAACTTTCAATTTAAAAATCCTATCTTTCTAATTTAAAAATCCTATACAAAAACTGATTTTTTTCTGTTTGCTAATCATATATAAAAGAAATAAATAAATAAAATTAAAACAAATAAAAACTTACTTTTTCAATCGCGGGGGGGGGGGGGGGGGTTTACTGGTGTTGTTCACTGGAAGAGGAGGGGGGCTAGCTTCGCGCGGCGGCACGATTAGAGGGGGGGGACGCGGCGCTCGACTGGACGGAGGGTGGGTGCGTCGGGGGGGGGGACTGTCGCGAGGTCGAGGGGAGGAGGGGCTGTCGCGGAGAAGATGGAGGGATGGGGAAGTAAGGCGGCGGTCGATCGGCGAGGGTGGTGGAGCGTCGAAGTCTGGGCGGCGCGATTAATTAGGGCATAGGTTTTTTTTCCTTTTTTTTCTTTTTGTTTTGAAATGAACGGGGGGGGGGGGTCGGCTGATAAAAGGAGAAGATTATATTTTTTTTAATTCAAAAAGTTGACTTTTACATACGACCTCTAAACGAGGCCCACCGCCTGCCGTCCATAGCGTTTTACCCCCATTCCAAACACAATGGGATATGTATCGCAGGCTGATTCGATCGTTTCGATCGGTTTCCGTTAAAATCTACATATAACTCTATATATTGAATTTGAACGCGCATTTCAATTTACCGGGGTCACATACTAACTAGAAAAATTCCCGAAAAATATTTTCTAGCTTCGTATTGACGATATGGTCCTAACAAAACTAGTTTTGTCGAATTTTGAGACCGTTGGAAAAATGGCCATTTTCCAGTCGATTAAAATCAACTGAAACTAGTCAAATGCATTTTCCTTTGCCACGCTCACATATTGATTCGAAAAATTATGAAATTTGAAACCTAGCAATAATTTGACAACACGGACCCAACAAAAGTGGTTTCGTCGAAATCCGAGGTCGTTTGCAAAATGCCTATTTTTAAGGGCCTGAATTCCATAGCGACTATTCAGAATTTTCAACTGGACATATCTTTTGATCCCCGCTATGAAATATTGATTTTTCGGATTCGTTGGAAAGATATTCCCAATTAGATCCTAATGTTTTTGGTTTCACTAAATTCCGGATTGTTTTGCACCCGGTACATTCAATTGAAGTTTGAAATCGAATTATCGAACTACCGCGCCATTTTCAATTCTATTTATAATTATATATAATTATTTATATTCTAACGACGACGTATATAACATATACGCTCGAATTATATTCAAAATAAATTTCTCGTCGATATTTATTTAAAATAATCTATTTTAAATATTCAAAATTCGCTAAAATTGCCAAAATAAAAATTTTAAACTGACCCAGATTTTCCGGGTTATTACAAATGGCCTGAACAGAAGGCGTCGCGCCGCGGCAGTTCGCGAATTTCGACAATTGACTTCAAATGGACATTACAGGAGATCCGACCGTCGAATTCTCCTAAAACCAGAACTGTTGGGTTCGTATCGAAAAGAACTTTATAACGAATACAAGAAATTAGAAATCTAATGGTTGGATTTGGAATTATGTCCAAATCAAATTAGGAAAAGGTCGTTGTAAGTGCAGTTCGATGGTCGTTTATGGAAATCGACTGTATGGGCCTTGACAAAAATATTAAAAATAACAATAATTTGTGTAAAATCATAATAAATGATTTGGAAAGAATTGGGATAAAAATATTCCATATTTGAAAAGATAAAAATATATTTTATTGAAATGAACTAGTTATTAACTAGAATTATAATCCAATTATTTTTAAATAAATAAATTGGATTTGAAATGGTTTTAAAAATATCAAATTTCCAATATATGAATTGGAATGGATTTGAATTGAAATTACCTTCGGAATATTTCGATATTGGATTCCATGATTATACAGACATTGTGGAGGAATTTGGAAGAGATATATATCGTTATTCCTAATACGATATTTGTTGGTTTCAAAATTTGATATTGAATATAAGCCGATATATTTTCCATTCAGAGCCTTGCATTTAATATCAAATTGGATTTTGGGTTTGTCGTGAACGATGTCTTCATTAACATTGTTCTTAAACCCAGTTGAGAAAATATATAAATCTTTTTATTAAGATTTAATGAAGTTTACCAATTAATTAACATTTAATTGGAAATAAATTGAAATTGGTTTTTGGGTTTATCGTGAACGGTGTTTTAAATAACACTTGTTCTTTAACCCGATTAACAATGGAAAGAGATTTTGGGTTTGTCGTGAATGGTATCTTTAATAATACTGTTCTTAAACTGAATAATGTTAAGAAAAATAGAAACTGACTGGAGATTAGCTAAGATGAATGATTTCCTGGGTATTGATCTGATGTTGGTTTCGGCCTTCGGGATTAATACTTAGGAAATTGTTCTCTTACTAATTTACGGTTAGAGACTGATGGGATGGGTACTTCAGTAACACTGTTCTTAAACCCCATTTGAAAAGAATAAATCTTTTAATTAATATTATTAGAATCTCCAATTATATTTAGTAATTGGAATAAAATGGAATGTGATTTTGGGTTTATTGTGAACCGTGTTTTAAATGACATTGGTTCTTTAACCCAGTTAAAGATAGGATATGATTTCCTAAGTTATATAATCATTAATATTGATTTTTGGGAAGATTAAAACTAAGTAGAGTTTTAATGAATCTTTAATTAGATTGAAACGATCGAGAATGGAGCATCACCAGTTTTGCTCCAAGCGATAGTTAAATTATTAATTAGATTTGAACATGAAATGGTAATTAATTTTACCGATAACACCATGGTGTTAGATATGAAGTATTACCAGTTTTGCTTCATGGGATGAATAAGTTGGGATTGGGAAATTAAACAGATGATTACTTCGGTAAGGTTCGCTAATCCCGACTAGTTTGGATAAACCATAATTTGGTTTGAATTGATATCCAAAGGAAGATTAAAGAATTTATCTTTGATATAATTAATGGGAACCTTTCCCAAAGGATATGAATATTTAAATAAAAGAATATTCAGAATTGGAATGAGGCGTATATTGTGTTTTTATAGCACTTGTTTATTATACACGTGAGTTATTCAGAAAGACCGGGTTTATCCCATTCTGAATAACTGAATCGGCGATGAGTCGACGATAAAGGAAGTGGTTGAAGCCCAGAGGTCTTCACATCGTTTGGATGATTATTGATGTCATGATTGGATTGTACACCCAAGACAAGGTAATAAGTGGTGATCGTCCAGACGTACTTGGAGATCGACCGGATATGCGAGGACCTATCTCCTGTATTGGACATATGGGACGAGGAATAAGGTGCCTCCGGTTTCGTTCAGGCGTAGAATGGACTTGTATGGATGTATGTCTGACATTGGACTTCATTCTGTGTGATTGATGGACATCAGTTGCATGGCATGAATTGCCAGTGTGGCATGCTAAGACGCAAATGATCAAGGCTTCTGTTGAAAAGCAGAGTCTTGTGGTTGATGATCAAAGCACGGCTTTAACATAGCATAGCTTTGTGTATAGCGTTAATTCGCGAGCCTCGCACCCCGGTGTGAACCATAAACGCGAGAGGACCTCGGGAAGGACATGCGTTTCCTTCTAGCTAGGAGTGGTGTCTGGGTTTTGAAGGCCCAGATGTTTTACTTATGTGGATGATGGATAGCGAGACGCCTCAGATATATCAGCACTGCGGGGCCGATGGATGGTATGGTCTTTATACAGACCAGATTGACGCCCCATAAAGTGGGGAAATGTTGTGTTCAGGCATTTTAATCCACATCGAGTGGACCGACCCTGAAGATCCAAGGGCCCACCTGAGTCTGGGTCCTGAGACGGCTAGAGCATCTCGAAGCGGTAAGGACGATCCCTTGCCTTGGTTCACAGATGGAGATCAAACTTCCAATATGTGACATTTCGGTTTTGATTGTAGAGCCTAGTATTGGCGACATGATATACGGTACCCATGCCACCTAGGATTGATACATTTATATTTGAAGTTGTTTTATACATTGTGCACTTATAATAGTATCAAATGATTTGTTTTAAACATGCCAAGCATGTTTGGCTATTATAAGGGAAAACCCTGTCCTCCGGCTTACATTGCATTATGTGATGGGACCTAGGTCTTATAATAGCTTCATTTTTCCAAAAAGCATTGCGATGTTTATTCTATGCACCGATATTCTTGGGATGAAACCTGTTCTGTGTTATACGGCGTGGTCCCTGGATTTACTTTATTTTAAAGTGAAGATTTAAATAACTGTTTTGGTTCTCACACCACATGACTGGCCTGGAGTTTATTGTTTTAACCTAAACTCTGGGTGCCCCTATTTTCCACACGGGTAGCTAGTAGTTTTGGTTTTGCAGATATTATATTCACAGGATCCTGGTTTACAGCTGGGGTGATATTCGGAAAGCTCTATATCCGTATATTCCTTTCAGTTGTATTTTGTATTATTTTTCGCTACATTGTAACTTGTAAATCTCTGATATTTTTCTGATGTATAATATTTTCTCATACTCTGTATATTCTTGTACTCTAATGTAAATTATTGTAATAAGAAATGTAATGTTCTTCTGTTTGCATTCTGATTTGTCTTGTCCTCAAAGCAATCCATTCTTTCTCTTCTTTCCGGAGACCAAGGAAGGTCGGGTTGTTATATTTTTGCACACCAAAAATAATGGAGAACTAGATACTGCCTCTGCCCAGATTAAATCAAGTCTTTTCTTCTTCTGCAATCAAGTTATTCAAGCTTAGAGATCTGTGATTCGATTCTTCTATTTTTCTAGATCCAAACACTGTGAGTCTACGTTAATTTTAGTTCTAAATAATTAAAAAATTAATCTTGACATGACTATAACTTGCATCTATGCCTGTGACTACTTGAACCATATCAGATCTGTTATAATTTGTGTATCTATGATATTCTGAGATGACTATGACTTAGATCTTAACCACTATCATGTCAAGACCTGCCATTTTTGTAGATCTAGTCCATTATTTAGATCACATCATGCTTGTTACCACTATATTGTGGCTAAATCGGATATGTTATTGTTAGTTATCTAATTCATTAGATCTTATCATGCCTGTTATGACATCTCTATTATATTAGAATTAGTTCTATTGTCACATGTTCATCAGATCTGTTCCTATATGCTTATCTTGCCATTATGTGACTATATGTTTATGCCATTATATGTCCACCCTGTTAGTATGTTCATTTCTGTCATCTTCTCTTCGTCCTTTCCCTTGGTTTTATATAGCCAGGCTACTTCAGAGCCTAGGTATGCCGCTAAAATATGTGAATGCGTTAAAATCGGAACGAGGGAAAAATGGTACAATTTGGGGCATAACTTGTAACTGGAAGTTTGGGCATAACTTGAATGAATATATGAACAAAAGGTTGGGGATATAGATCAACCTGTGATTAAAGACCTTAATTTGAGGCATATGGTTCATAATGAACATGACTTGGTAAAGGGGCATAAAACCTATAACGACATAGGAATAATTGGTTGTTAATTGGAATGCCTAGGATTACATTAATTAGAGATTGTAATTGCGCTTAGACACGAGGTTAGATTACATTTGTGGCGGAAGTCATCCCGGAACTACCCGCCATATCCAACGACCGCAAGTAGTGAATCTAATGTGAGGGGCCTAAGTGCATAAACATGGACATGCTAAGACACGAGGTTAAGTCCAACTTATGGGAGAATTATGGCCGGAACCGACCGCCATATCCAGCATCCACAAGTGGTAGGCTTAATGTGAGAGGTCTAGTACATTATAACCATAAATGAATATGGCTATGAAGTTGAATATTTAACCTAGTTGAATCCATAGGGATTGTATGAATATGATAAATTGAATAGGGATTAAGTGAACCTATTTGAAACGGTGGGTGGGTTATAAAAATCTTGGGTTGGTGGGTAATATTTATATTGGCCGACAAACTTAATGAAACAACCCACCTCCGTTAAGATCACTCACAAAGAGAATGCCTTAACTTTGGTGGAGGGTTATAGGTACAAGATACGGAAAACTTTACAAGACAGATAAATATAAGCAGCAAAATTCAATTATTTATTTCATACGTGGTTCAATACAAAAGCATTACATCAAATTGTCTTAAAATAACTTCCAAAACATTACAACATAATTTCTATCTTGATTATCTAATAAAGAAGCATAAACCATAAATAAAACTGCATAAATCCCCAAGGATAATGTCTAAGAGCCATAGCCAAGGTGAGAGAGAGTCCAAATCATACATCTACTTTCTTGAAGCTTGCAAAGAGTCTGACTAAGTTGCAGTATTCCCTCCCTGTGGACCTCCGTTAATGTGTGTGTGTATGCATCCACTAGCAACCACTTGCAACCATCAATCATAACATGTTTCAATTACATGTTTACATCCAAATGGGTTCCTACCTAAGGATAAAGGATAGGATCGAGCAGATAAAAGATAGATACGAGCATAAACTTAAGGAAAAATCGATTAAGAATGTACCCTCAAAAAGAAAAGGGTAGGCTGCGCGTATTATGTCCTCAGTTTCCCAAGTCGCGTCTTCCTCGGTGTCTCTCCATTGAACTTTGATGAGCTTAACTTCACGATTGGGTAGCTTTTTGACTTCTGTTCCCAAGATACGGGTTGGAGCTCTCCTCACAGTTGCTTCTCGTTCAACTTCCTCTAGCATACGTGGTTCTACCACTTCCACAGACTCGTTTAAGCATTTCCGCAGGTGAGAGACATGAAAGACATTATGAACCCCGGCCAACCTTTCGGGGAGCTGTACCCTATAAGCCATCTTCCCAATCTTCTCGATGATAGGGAACGACCCTACAAATCTTGGTGCTAACTTTCCTGCAAATCCAAAGAGAACGACGTTCCTCAAAGGAGATACTTTAAGGAACACCTTGTCTCCAACTTCGAACTCAAGGTCAGACTTCTTTTGTCTGCGTAGGACTTCCGTCTATCTTGGGAAGTCTTCATTCTTTTTCGTATCAAGTCTACTTTCTCTGAAGTTTTCCCTAATCATGTTTGGTCCAAGTATGAGCTTGTCCGTGGACTCCCACCAGCAAGTTGGTGACCTGCACGGTCTTCCATATACAGCTTCGAAAGGCGCCATGTCTATAGTGGTTTGGTAGCTATTGTTGTAAGCGAATTCCACCAAAGGTAGATGATCCTCCCATGTACCTCCGAAGTCAAGAATGCATAGTCTCAAGAGGTCTTCTAGTACTCTGTTGACTCTTTCGGTCTGGCCATCGGTTTGAGGGTGATAGGTCATGCTTAAGCATAACTGTGTGCCTACAGCCTCTTGTAAACTCTTCCAAAACTCGCTCGTGAAGATAGGGTCTCAATCACTCACTATGCTGGAGGGTATCCAATGGATTCGAACTATCTCTTTAAGATATATGGATGCTAGAGATAAGGCAGTCCTTCTACTCTTGACGGGTATAAAGTGGGCGCTTTTTGTGAGCCTGTCCACTATTACCCAAATGCTGGTATTGCCCTTTCTTGACCTAGGCAACCCATCTATAAAGTCCATCGAGATGTTATCTCATTTCCATAGTGGGACCTCTAGAGGATGGAGCAGACCACCATGCTTCTTCTGCTCCGCTTTGACTTGTTGGCATATTAAACACTTAGAAACAAATTCAGCTACGTCTTTCTTCACGCCATTCCAAAAGAAAACTCTTTTGATATCTTTATACATTGGGTCTCCGCCTGGGTGTATGTTCAACTTGGAATGGTGTGCCCTAGAATCGCGTTTACCAAATCCCTTACTTGTGGGACACATAGTCTTCCATCTCGTCTCAACCAGCCCTTGGCATCAATGGAGTATCTATTGAGATGACGGGAAGTCTCACCCCTAATTAACTTGTCCATCACATCGGCTAGTTGAAGGTCTTCTCTTTGCGCGGCTCCCATTGAGTCTAATAGAGTTGGTCGTACTTCTAACGTTGCTAGCAAGCCAGGTACAAAGTCAGAGGAGGGTTTGAAGTTAAAGCTTGCTATGTACTCCAAGCTTTGTGTAATAACCCGGAAATCCAAGCCAATTTAAAAATTTTATTTTGGCAAATTTGGTGAATTTTGAATATTTAAAATGAATTACTTTAAATAATAATGACAAGAAATTTATTTTGAATAGAATTAGAACATATATATTTATATAGCTCGACGTTAGAATATAAATAATTTATTTTAATTATATAACGAGCCTGAAATGGCGCGGTAGTTTGAAAATTCGATTTCAAATTTCAAATGAATGTACAGGATTCAAAATAAACCGGATTTTAGCGAAACAAAAAATATTAGAATATATTTGTGAATATCTTTCCAACGAATCCGAAAAATTGAAATTTCATAGCGGGAATCAAAAGTTACGTCCAGTTGAAAATTCAGAATAGTCGCTATGGAATTCTGGCCCTTAAAAATGGAAATTTTGCAAACGACCTCGGTTTTCGACGAAACCACTTTTGTTGGATCCATGATGTCAAGTTATTGCTAAATTCCAAAATTCATAATTTTCTGAATCAATATGTGAGCGTGGCAAAGGAAAACGCATTTGACCAGTTTCAGTTGATTTTAATCGACTGGAAAATGACCATTTTTCAAACGGTCTTAGAATTTGACGAAATTAGTTTTGTTAGGACCGTATCGTCAATACCAAGTTAGAAAATATTTTTTTGGAATTTTTAGAGTCCGTATGTGGCCCCGGTAAATTGAAATGTGCGTTCAAATTCAATATGTAGAGTTATATTTTGATTTTGACGAAAACTGATCGAAACGATCGAATCAGCTTACGATACATATCCCATTGTGTTCGGAATGGGGGTAATTAGCTATGGACGACAGGCGGTGGGTCTCGTTTCGAGATCGAAATTAAAAGTTGCTTTTTGAAATTAAATAATTCATTAAATAAATATATATAAAACCCTCTCAACACTCTCTCTCCCCTTTCATTATTTCCAGATCAGAAATTGACATAAAAAAGGGAAAAATGAAGAGACCGCGTCGCACCCCAGGCACCCCCTTCCCGTCGCCGTCGCCGCCCTCTCCAGTCGGCCTCAGACCGCCGTGCCGCTAGCCTCCCACTCCACCGCCGCCTCTTCCCCTTCTACCTTCGAACTCCCCAAGCCTCCAAAAGCGAAGCCATAACCGCCGCACCACCTGAATCTGCTCCCCTTCCTCCCCATCTCGATCCACGAACCCGCACCCCCACTTCTTCGATATATAACTGTATGTTTATTTTTTATATACATTTCTCTATTTTATTTTCATTTCAGTTTTGATTATATTAGTGTGTTAAGCAAGATTAGATTTTTGTGATTAAGCAAGATTAGATTTTTGAATGTAGAAAGCGAGGATTAAAGACCCGACTTTTATATGTTTGAATGGCGAATAAAGATGAGATTTTTAAAGAGATGAAGAAGTGATTTTTAAAGAGTTAAAGAAACGATTTTTAGGTTAGTAAAAACTTGATTTTTATACGTAGAAAGCAAAGAGAAGAATTGATTTTTAATAGGAAAAGATGTGATTTTTACTCATATGAGAAACATGAAAAGATTTGATCTTTATTTTTGAAAAGATTGGATTTTTTAAAATAACAAAAGATTGGATTTTTGCAATGTAAGGAGCAAATAAAAATATAATTTTTATATTATAGAAAGAATAAAAATATAATTTTTATATGATAGGAATAATAAAAATATAATTTTTATATGATAGGAATAATAAATATGTGATTTTTATATAGTAGAAATTATAAAATATAATTTTTATGAGATAGAAAATATAAAAATACGATTTTTATATTATATAGATAGTAAAAATTTGATCTTTATATGAGAAGTAGAAATATAAAAATATATTTTTTATGTAGAAAGAAGCGTTGTAAAAATATATGAAGTAGAAATAAAAATATGATTTTTATTTATTGAATGAAGTGATAAAAAAATAATTTTTATTATGAACAGCGGGACAAGGACTGCATTAGAATTTCAAACAGATCCAGACGGTTCAGAAGTTCAGAAGTAAAGCACGGCGGAGTGGAACCCTCTGTGAGAACTTCTCACTTTTAATTTATTTCTAGTTTGAAATATACACTAGGATGCAGACGGTGCTTAGCAACACCTGACACCCGTCGTCCACAGACCATGGATGACTTGTATGTTTGATTGTCGTGTAGTGAAATTTGATTGTGTGATGGTGAATGAAATAAAATATTTTATAGTGGAAAATATTTTATAGTTAAAAATATAATTTTTAACGCGTTTATAAAATAAATAGTAATAAACAAATCGGAAAATTTGTTTATATACACTGATTTGACTGATATTGATTGGGACGATAAATTTTACACATCGCCCGACTGCACAAATAAAACCTGTGTTTGATTGTTTGAAACCCCACACGAGTATTAGGGTGAAATTGGATATACAGTAATCCCAATAATTAGCTGTATGTCGATCGATTGATTGACAGACTGTGTAAGCATTGAGTATTTATATTCAATGCTTATACAGTGTAGAATGCACTCTGGATGATGGATTGCTGTTTTCATTGTTGTTATACACATTTGTTGTGTGAACTCCATATATATCACATTATATGGTAATTGATTGTGTCTGATTCCAGTTCAAAAATATTTGAAAAAGAAATATTTGAAAAGAAATATTTGAAAAGAAATATTTGAAAAAGAAATATTTGAAAATAAATATTTGAAAATAAATATTTGAAATAGAAATATTTGAAATGGAAATATTCGAGTAGAAATATTTGGAATAGAAATATAAAGCCGTGTCGATTAGATTGACGCCATTTTGACGTAAACGATATTTATATCGATTTTATTCATTTTTATAATGAATATAGAAAAGAAAGTGATTTCAAAATTTAACGTTGTGAAAATATTATCATTTGTATATCGATGATGTTGAATATTCAAATTTGATTCGAAATTGAATATGAAGTTGAAATCGTTTTGAAAACGAATTTAAAACGATTTATAAAATACGTTTTAAAAGGAAATCGATGAAGTATATATTATATATATAATATAATGGCCTGAATAGAACGCGCCGCGCTGCGGCAGTTCGCGAATTTCGACCATTGACTTTGAATTGACGTTGCGGGAGATCCGACTGTCGGATTCTCCTAAAACTGGAACCGTTGGTTTCGTATCGAAAAGAGCTTTCTAACGAATATTGGAAATTTGAAATCTAATGGTTGGATTTGGAATTATTTTCAAATCAAATTTGGAAAAGGTCGCTGTAAGTGCAGTTCGATGGCCATTGGTGGAAATCGACTGTACGGGCCTTGATAAAATTATTAAAAATAGTAATAATTTGTGTAAAATCGTAAGAAACGATTTGGGAAGAATTGTGATGAAAAACTCCATATTTGAAAAGATAAAAATAGATTTTTATCGAAATGAACTAGTTTTGAACTAGAATTATAATTCTATTTATTTTTAAAATAAATAAATTGGATTTGAAATGGTTTTGAAAATAACCAGGATTTCCAATAATTGAATTGGAATGGATTTGAATCGAAATCATCTTTGTAATAGTTCGATGTTGGATTTCGTGATTATACAGATGTTGTTATGGAAATTTGAAAGATATATTTATATCGTTATTTCTAATACGATATTTGTTGGTTTCAGAATTTGATATTGAATATAAGCCGATATATTTTCTATTCAGAGCCTTGTGTTTAATATCAAATGGGACTTTGGGTTGTTGTGAACGGTGTCTTTAGTAATACTGTTCTTAAACCCAAATGGAGTTAAGAAAATTAAGAACTAACATGGGATCAGTTAAGTTGGATGGTTTCTTGGATATTGATCTGATGTTGGTTTCGGCCTTCGGGGTTAACATTTAGGGAACTGTCCTCTTACTAATTTACGGCTAGGGACTGATTGAAATGTGATGTGATTTTGGGGTTTATCGTGAACCGTGTTTTAAATGACATCGGTTCTTTAACCCAGTTAAAAATTAAAACTAAGTGGAGTTTTATGAATCTTTAATTAGATTGAAAAGATCGAGAATGGAGTATCACCAGTTTTGCTCCAGGCGATAGTTAAATCTTTAATTAGATTTGAACGTGAAATGGTAATTGAATTTACCGATAATACCGTGGTGTTAGATATGAAGTATTACCAGTTTTACTTCATGGGACGAATAGGTTGGGATTGGGAAATTAAAACAAATGATTACTTCGGTAAGGTTCGTTAATCCCGGCTAGTTTGGATAAACCATAATTTGGTTTGAACGGATATTCAAAAGAAGATTAAAGAATAAATTTGAGGAATTTATCTTAGATAAAATTAATGGGAACCTATCCCTAAAAATGCGAAATTTAGCAACGAACTGAAGATTAGTTAAGATGAATGGTTTCTTGGGTATTGATCTGATGTTGGTTTCGGCCTTCGGGGTTAATATTTGGGGAATTGTTCCCTTACTAATTTACGGTTAGTGACTGATGAATTGGAATGAGGCGTATGTTGTGTTTGTGTTACACTTGTTTATTATATACGCAAGTTATTCAGAAAGACCGGGTTTATCCCATTCTGAATAACTGATTCGACATGGTGTCGAGGATGAAGACGGTGGTCGAAGACCGGAGGTTTTCACGTCGTTTGGGTGGTTACTGATGATCTTGATTGGGCCGTACACCCAAGAGCAGGGAATCAGTTAGTGGTCGTCCAGACGTACTTGGAGATCGATGGATATGCGAGGTACAAGGTGCCTCCGGTTTCGTTCAGACCCAGAACGGACTTGTAAATGGATTGTGTGTCTGACATTGGATTTTATTTTGTGTGATTGATTTCTATTAAGTATATATTTGTTTGGCGGCGGAGAATTTATTCTCTTGCTTAACGCCCTTCTCTGAGACGTACGAGCTTAGAAGTTATATATTGGTGGATATCAATCGCATGGAGTGAATTGCCTGTGTGGCATGCCTAAGTGGCAAATTGATCAATGCTTCTGTTGAAAAGCAAAGTCTTGTGGTTGATGATCAAAGCACGGCATGTGTGGCATAGCTTTGAGTAGCGTTGATTCGCGAGCCTCACACCTCGTTTGTGAACCAAAAATGGGAGAAGGACCTCAGGGAGGACATGCGTTTCTTTCTAGTTAGAAGTGGCGTCAATGGTTTTACACGCCCTGACGAGTTTGACTTATATGGTTGTTGTTGTTGCGAGGCGCCTCGGATATATCGATGACTATGTGAAGCCGATGGAGTCATTCGTTGGCTCATTTACGCTTCAAAGGGCGGGGAAACGCAGTGTTTAGGCATTTTAATCCACATCGGTGGACCGGCCCTGACGATCCAAAGGCTTGACTGAGTACTTGCCTGAGGGGCGGGCTAGAGCATCTCGAATCGGTAGAGGACGATCCCTTGCCTCGGTTCACAGATGGAAATCCAACTTCCAATACATGACTTTGTGACTTTATTTGTAGAACCTAGTATGGCGACATAGTGGTATGAGGCACTTATGCCGTCTATGATTGATACTTATGATTGAAATTGTTTTATACACTATGCACTTATAATAGTATCAAATGATTTGTTTTTAGCGTATCAAGCATTCTTTGACTATTATAAGGTAAAAACCCTATCCTCCGGCTTGCGTTGCATTGTGTGATGGGACCTGGGTCTTATAATAGCTTCATTTTTCTTTATTTAGCATTGCATTGTTGTTTTATGCACTGGTATTCTTGGGAGAAAATCCATTCCGTGTTATACGGCATGGTCCCTTGATATATCTGATTTAAAGTATAGTTTTAAATAACTGTTTTAGTTCTCACACCAGTCACATGAGTAACCTGGAGTTTATTGTTTTAACCTAAACTCTGGGTGCCCTTATTTTGACACGGGCATCTAGTAGTTTTGGTTTTGCAGATTAATATTCACAGGATCCTGGTTTACAGCTGGAATGATATTCGGAAAGCTCTGTATCCGTATATCTCCTTTCAGTTGTGTGTTGTATTATTTTTCTGCTACTATGTGATTTATTGTAATCTCAGATATTTATCAAATGTGTAATATTTATTCATACTCTGTATATTCTTGTATTCTGATGGAATTGTTGTAATAAACAATGAAATGTTCTTCTGTTTGCGCCCCGACGTGGCTTGTTCTCAATTCAATCCGTGCTTTCCTTACTAGGGAAGTTCGGGTCGTTTCATCGTTTGCCTTTCCACAAAGAGAGGGCTTAAGGCTAGGTTCTTTCTACTTAAGGCGTCTTCTAGTGCATTGCCCTTGCCAGGAGTGTAGAAAATCTCAAAATCGAACGAGGCAAGAAACTTCCATCTTTGCTGCCTCAAATTGAGATCATTCTGCGAGAAAAGGTATTTCAACGATTTATGGTCAGTATACAGTTCAAATTTCTCACCTAGGAGATAATGGCGCCAAGACTTAAGTGCAAAAACGATGGCTGCCAACTTTAGGTCGTGGGTTGGATAGTCTTTCTCATGCACTTTCAACTGCCTTCCACCATAAGCCACTACCTTCCCTTCTTGCATCAGAACAGCGCCTAGTCCCGTTCCGCAAGCATCTGTGTATACTGTAAACATGTTGCTTCCATCAGGCAATGTCAGAACTGGGGCTGTTAATAGAGCCCTTTTCAAACATTGGAAAGCAATATCGCAATCCAAATCCCAATTGAAAGCTAGGTTCTTCTTTGTCAATCTTGTCAGCGGAGCTGAGATTTTTGCAAAACCTTTGATAAACTTTCGATAAAAGCCTGCTAGCCCGAGAAAGCTTCGTACTTCGGTTTCGTTTCGAGGAACCTTCCAATCTTGCACAACAACCACTTTCGCGGGGTCCACAGCCATCCCCTCTTTGGACACCACGTGCCCAAGGAACCTAACTTCCTCCCTCCAGAAATGGCATTTGGAGAATTTCGCCTTCAACTGATGTGCACGGAGAGTATCCATGACTTCTTTTAGATGCTGAGCATGTTCTTCCTCATTCTTTCAGAAGATCAAAATATCATCTATGAAGACCACCACAAACTTATTGAGGAACTCTCGGAACACCCAGCTCATTAAATCAACGAAGTAAGTGGGTGCATTTGTCAAGCCGAAAGGCATGACAAGCCACTCGAAGAAACCATCTGGAGTTCTGACCGCGGTCTTATCAATGCTGTTTTCAGCCACCCTTAGCTGATGAAACCCGATAGCCAAATCTAACTGGGAGAAAACCGATGCACCAACAAGCTGATCGAACAAATCATCTATTCTCGGGAGTGGGTTCCTATTCCTTTTGGTCAGCTAGTTTAGCTCCCTATAATCAACGCACAGGCGAAGCAAACCGTCCGCTTTATTGGCGAACACTACTGGAGCACCCCATTCAGAAATACTCTGCCTTATAAACCCCTTCTCAAGCAATTCTTTAACTTGCTTGCTGAGTTCTTTCCTCTCCCTCGAAGCCATGTGTCTAACGGGTAAAGCAACGGGTTTTGCGTTGTCCACGAGGTATATGCGGAAGTCTATCTCCCGCTTCGGAGGTAAGCCCTTTACCTCTTCAAACACATCCGAGTATTCACGGACCACCCTTACAGACTGCAAGTTCTCAACAGACGCATCAAGAGATTCTAGATAACTAAGCATAATGGAGTCAATGGGATTATAAGAAATTTTGAGAGTGTTACTGAGGCGAGTCATGAGTCTAACCACTCTCTTTTCACAATCGAGGACGGCACCATTACTGGATAGCCAGTCTATGCCTAGAATCAACCCATAGCCCGTGAATCCCAAAACAAAGGCATTACATCTAAAATCAACGCTTAGTATAGATATTTTCAAATCCAAACAAACCATTGACAAATAAGCTGAGCCCCCAATTGGATTTGAAACAACCAAGGGATCCTCTACTATACTGGTGTCTAGGTGTAGAGATTTCACTAAAGCAGTAGATATAAAAGAGTGTGATGCGCCAGAATCAAATAGTGTATGAACAGGATGATCAAAAAGATAGACTAAACTTTCGACAGAAATATTTCTACCTTGTTCTTGGGGAGGTGCCGTGAGAGCGTGAACTTGTCCTCCAGAATAAGGTCCAGCTCCCTGCCCTTGCTTCCTTGGGCAGGCCCTAGCCATGTGTCCTGTCTCACCACAGTAGAAACAGCCACCCATCTTCCTTTTCTTCTTCTTGTAGTCTTTGATCAGATGTCCGGGAATGCCACAAAAATTACACTTTCTCTTTTCACGGGGTTTGTTGTTCTTCCCGCCTTTCTTTGAATCATGCTTCTTGTTCTATGACCCCTCCCCCTTCTTATCTTGAGGCACTTCCGCTTTTGCCTCATTCTTGCCTTTGTCTTCCTCATGTAAGAGTGCCATGTCCACTAACCTCTCGTAAGTAGCTCCCATAGGTATATGGGTCATAGCCAAGCTGTGAAGTGGCTCATTCAATCCCTTGACAAAACGGAGAGCCTTCTTATGAGGAGTATTCACTAAGTCCAGTCCAAATTGGGCTAGCTGATTGAATTGATTGACATACTCCTTGACCGTCATGCTTCCTTCTTTAAGAGATAAGAACTTTTCCAGCTGTAAACTTCGTTCAGCCTGTGAGAGGAATTTCATCTCAAACCTTATACTGAAATCCATCCATGTGTCAACTGGCCTTTTAACATTAGTGACTTCCCACCAATAGGAAGCTTCGTCTTTGAGCAACCATACAGCCAACTGTATCTTCTGCCTATCGTCCACCTCGAAGATAATGAACAGATCCTCAGTTTCTTTGAGCCAGTTCCTTGCTTCTACGAATGATTCAGTTCTCATGAAATCCTTTCCACCCATGGCCCTAAAGTCTCTACAAATCTTTGAGAAAGCATTTGCATGAGGAGGAGGAGAAGGAGGTGGAACAGCTGCAGCTGGAGAAGTAGGAATATCTGCTGGGCCAGCGTCGTTGGCCCTAGCCTCTAAGTACCTCTTGAACCAGCCAGGTATCGGTACACCCTCTGGAAGGTTAAGATTCCCAGACATGCTGAAACGAAAAAGAAAAGATTCAAAACGAAGGATAGAAAGATAGTGCATATGGGTTTGGGGATTATGCCTTTTTTAAATTTAAAACAACACTCTTTCTTTTAAAATGCTTCTTTATATTCTTTTTGAAAATAATTTTCAAAAGCTCTTATCTGATCTGGTAAACCTTTGCTCTGATACCGAGTGAAACACCCCACCTCCGTTAAGGTCACTCACAAAGGGAATGCCTTGACTTTGGTTTAGGGTTATAGGTACAAGACACAGAAAACTTTACAAGACAGATAAATATAAGCAGCGAAATTCAATTATTTATTTCATACGTGGTTCAATACAAAAGCATTACATCAAATTGTCTTAAAATAATTTCTAAAACATTACAACATAATTTCCGTCTTGATTATTTAATAAAGAAGCATAAACCATAAATAAAACTGCATAAATCCCCAGGGATAATGTCCAAGAGCCATAGCCAAGGTGAGAGAGAGTCCAAATCACACATCTACTTTCTTGAAGCTTGCAAAGAGTCTGACTAAGCTATAGTATTCTCTCCCTGGGACCTAGGGGGGAAATGGAAGAAAAGAGGACGAAAGAAAACGGGTCAGACAATAAGTCTAGTAAGTTTGGTGATTACTAGTATTTAAACAAGGAAAGGGATCATGACAGTAATAACAGCACATAGTGTTGAATCGCCAAGTATAGCGTTTTGACTATGACAACTATATATGTTCATATGCTATCGACTAACCTTGTTTTGCAGGAAGATGAAACTTTATTGACAATCGGATTCAAGAACTCAAGAGAAATATTATCTGTAAGAGTCTAGATTAGTCTTAGATAAGATATGTTAAAGTCTTTCCTGATGATTATACACACACAAAGTATTTATGAATATATGTTAGCAACAATGAACAAGGAAGCAAGAAGTAGTCTGTTTACAGAAACAGACGTCTGACATAATCAGACCAGACGTCTGTTTGCTGAAAACAAAGAAAATTCAGTATGAATTTTCAGACGTCTGACATAATTCTACCAGACGTCTGTTTCTGGAGACAAACATACTACTCTTCCTATTTTCGAATTCAAATCAAAAGAGACTTCTGAAAACTTTAACTAAAGACTTCTGTTTCTGAAAGGATGCATCTATATTGAAGAGATACAACTTACTTCTCTTCATCGAATCCTTTCATGATCAGTTACAATTCTTTGAATATTATAAATAGAGGTTTCAACAATTGTTTTGATCACTAATCCTTATTCTAACTCTCTATTATTCTAAAAGAATTCTGATTTCTCAAAGCATATTACTTACAAACATTTTGAGATCTTAAACTTCCATAATCTTTCACAAGCTTCACGATAATCATCAAGAAAAGACTATAGGAAGGTTGTACTTACTATTTGACAATTCGTGTTATCAAGAACACACTAAGTCAACATTTATCTTTGTACTAGTGAAGACCTCTTCAGCAGTTGAGGCAAGAAATCCCGTTCGGCTGTTCGGGTAATTGTGAACCTATTCCTCCGGGTGAAGTGAGGGTTGTTGCGTTAGTGAAATTCCAGAAGGGAGTCCGGGACTGGACGTAGGACGGTGATCCGAACCAGTATAAATCGACTGTGTGATTTACTACTTACTACTGCTACTTTAGTATTCTACTTATACTCCATTCTATACGATCCTACCGCTACATAGCTTCTTACACATAGGACAATACCCTAATATAAGATAAGAGGAACATGAGATCGCACCCATTATTATAGTCTTTGCACCTACTTAACCATTGGTTCAACCAGCCCTACGTGTTCATAACAAACGATCCCCTTAATGATCGGCTCCTACTCGCATGCGTTCATATCCTGTGTCATTCGGCCTCGCTTGACTGTAGATACCTGTGCTGGTCCCACCATGGGGTATATCAGTCCCTCTGGTGGCAACCTGACATGATTCAGGATGCACAGTGTATACTACTGATGCCCAGTGCCTGATTTTTCCACTCCGGAGTACGTGCACGCCCATACTCCGTCAGAACCTACACTGGCCCACCAACTGCCGACGTTTTGACTGCTTATAATCAGCCCATTAATCGTGCCCCGTCCTGCCTAGTTCCAGGGTACCATGATACATCTATGTGGGTTACTGCTGAAATGTGTCGCCGCTACTAGGGTTTTCTAATCAACATGTTTATTTGGTTAAGTGTCCAAGTTTACCTAACCCCACCCATTTGTTTAGTTAACATGTTGAATTGGTTAAGTGTTTCCCTAATTGACTTAACCCTACCAATCCTGAATTATCTTTAATTTATTAAAGCCCCAACCACTCACATTAGACAGGTCTTGTTGTGGTCACTGGATGTGTCGGTCGGTTCCGGGCAGGTTTACACCACAACTCAGTCTAACCTCGGGTTCTTTTTGGGCTTGATGCACTAACTACCCACATTAGACAGGTCTTGTTGTGGTCACTAGATATGCCGATCGGTTCCGGGCAGATTTACACCACAACTCAGTCTAACCTCCGGTTAGGCATATTCGTCTTTTTCTAAATTCACATTTTTCTATATATGTCTAATTTCTTTATGTAAGTTAAATTTGATTTAATCATGTCATAATTATCCTTTGATTATGCCCACCATAAATGGTATATTAAATATACCATTTTATGAACAAATCTATGCCATGAATTTTCATATTTTCCCATCGCTACCCCTGTGGAACGTACGCATGAATCACATAAAATGTTGGGCTAGTAAATTAGCCCAAACCCATAAACAAAAAGGGTAATTAACAAGGGACATGAAATAAACATAAAATAGCATACATTTCAACTTGTCATGTGTAACTTGGCATAGAGTTATCATTAACTTTAATTAAATGGGTAAAGGTGAACTTGCGACTAAGTTGGGTCTAATTGTCATGTAAACTTGACAAAGGCCTAGCATGGAGGTTTAACATATAATCACAGTTTTAAACCGCAACTTAGCATATTAACTTATGTGTGTTAAACATAAGAGAACTATTATCAACATATTCAGATCATAACTTAACATGATGACTTATGTGTTTTAAACATAAGAGGACTACAAATCCAAATTTTTCAACATAAATAAATTCAACCTAACATGAATATACATGAGTGTTGATCTAACATATAAGCATGTGTTTTAGATCATAAACTTGCAAATAACCACCAATTTATAACATGACATGTTTCACCATTTAATTGGCAAAATAAATCCATTACTCAATCATAATAGATTCCAATAACATACAATATGTTCATCACCACAAGCATATAGACATGATTAATATATAATATGTTCATCACCACAAGCATATAGACATGATTAATATGCAATATGTTCGTCACCACAAGCATATAGACATGATTAATCTCAACGATATTTTAAGATAAACGAGAATCAAATCTAATACATAAGCATCATTCTATATCCAAATTACAACATGTCATGATTCAATTGAAAGAATGTTTAAATCTGCGTAATAACCAACTTACAAACTAAAAAAGAATTCTTGCGTTCTGAAATCTGAATTCTGAAATTGGTAAACTCGCCATTGATGTAGATCGTTGAATTTGATAACTTTTAATTTGATTTTTGATTCAAGTTCTTATCTTTTCTTTGAAGTGGTGACGGCTACTTCAAGTTTTCTATTGACAACATGATAGTTCTAGGATTATTTTTGTGTGATTTTTAGGTTTGAGCATTGGGTTGTTTATATAGAATTTCAATTCAATTTAAGCCGTCGGGTGATCCTAGGGTTAAGCATAACCATCCAGTGAAGATAGGGTGACACCTCAGCCCTAGTGACTCAGCACTGAGTCACAAAATCGTCACCTTTCAGATCTGCCCGGGGGGGGTAGGTCGACCCCCAGGTCGACCCTCAGGTCGACCTGTAGAGGGGAGGTCGACACTAGGGTCGACCCCCTGGTCGACCTGGGTCCTGGGCGGGAATTTTCCCGCCCAGCCCGATTCTGAGTTCTGATTTGAATTTGAATTTGTTTTCGAGCTGTTTGAATTTTATTTGAATTTTCTGGAAACTTCCAATAGCCATAACTTCTTCATACGAAGTCCAATTTACGCAAACTCGGACTCTATCTCAACCAGAATTCCGAGACGAACACAATGGCGTAACCCATTTCCCTTAATTCCACATTTTAAATTAAGTATTGTTTAATTAGTTACTATATCGTTAACAGAAAATACGGGGTGTTACACTTAACCTGTTGGGATTATGCAATTTTATGACACCGGTAGGTAGGCATAATCTGTGGAAAACCTAGTGGGGATGCAAGACAAAGGGGAGAGCTTGCATCATCTTGAGTGTGGGACCCGTTTCAATCATTATCCCATATATAGGTATCAAATGAGTACTCCGAACTAGGTCGGAGTCGGGGCACGCTTACTGGGCTGATAGTAAGATATCTAAAAGTGGGGGACGGTATTGGTGGCGCATACCGACCAGGTCATGTGCGTGCATGGTCTGGACAGAGGAAGATAATACGTCGTGGCACCTGTAGCTATGGCTATGCACATCCTGAAACTGAAGGGTTGCCACTTTAGGGAGTGATACATCCTACTGTGGAGTCAGCACAGGGTATCTACAAAGTAGGGAGCCGATCTATTAGGGTAGTAATTAGGGTACACTTTGACTCCGGTATGTTTGGGAGCCCGTTAATTCCCTTAGGGTTAACTTCGGTATGTTGGGTTACTTATTGATTGTATGGGATGAAAACCTCTCACTGGAAGTACACTTAAGTCTAGCATCTTATATATGTTGGGGATCATCTCATTCTGGTTATACTAGTGTCGGTGCAGAGAAATCGCCAGGGAAGCGCAATATACTTTATTATGTTTGTCCTGTTTAACTTGTCATACCTGCCTTTTATGATGTTACCTCTCTTATCCATTTTATATGTCTGTCATGATACTTTTACTTATTTTTATGCTAAAAGTAACTAGACTCGCCAGACTTTATGTCTGACCCTTTTCGTTTCCTCTTCTTTCTCTTCTATCCCCCTCCCCCTACCCACCTCAGGTTCTCAGGGTGGGAATACTCTAGCTTGATCAGGATTCTGCTTTCATCTTGCTTGGAGTTGCATAAATATATTGCTTGAGTTCTTATCTCATCCATTATGACTATGTTTTAGGGATATGCTTCTTTTATTGTACTCTGATGTTTTAAGTGCAAGACATAATTTTTATGATGTATTGGGTTTATGTTTTAAGACATATAATGTAATCATGTTTTGAACTATGATGCTTTATGATTAATAAAAGTTTTTAATTCCGCTGCTATTTTAATCTGTCTTGTAATGTTTATGTTTATGTTTATGTTTCTGTTTAACTATAACGCTTCATGAAACTTAATGCATTCTCTTAATGAGTGACATTAACGGATGTGAGGTATCACCCAGAGCTGAAGGTTACCAGATTAGATAAATGTTTTTGAAAATTATTTAAAAAAAAGGTTTTAATAGAAAACATTTTCAAAAAGAAATGTCTGTTTTGAAAAACGTATTCCCTAAGTCATATGTAATTTCTTTCGATCCTTTGTCTGGATCTCTTTCCTTTTCTTTTCAGCATGTCTGGGGAACCTGATATTCCAGAGGGCGTTACGATACCAGGCTGGTTCCATAGGTATCTAGAGGCCATGGCATTTGCCGGTGGTCAAGCTGACATTCCTCCCCCAACTGCACCCGTCGTTCCTCCTCCTCCTCCGCATGCAGATAACTTCTCTAAGATCTACAAAGATTTTTGTGCTATGGGAGAAAAGTCATTCCGTGGAACCGAGACGTTCGTAGAGGAAAGGAATTGGCTCAAAGAAACGGAGGATCTGTTTGGAATTTTCAAAGTGGATGATCGTAGGAAGATTCAGCTATCCACCTAGCTACTAAAAGATAAAGCTTCGTTCTGGTTAGAAGTAACACAAGTAGGATGTCCGGTGGAGACTTGAGATGATTTTAGACAGAGGTTTGAAATGAAGTTTCTTTTTCAAGCTGAGAAAAGCATGCAAATGGAGAGATTTCTGGCACTCAAGCAAGGAGGCATGAATGTTAAAGAATATGTTAACAAATTCAACCAGCTAGCGAGGTTTGGGTTAGAGCTAGTGGATACTCCGCATAAGAAAGCTTTGCGGTTTGTTAAAGGACTGAATGAACCCCTTTATGGGTTAGCTATGTCCCATATTCCAATGGGAGCAACTTTTGAAAGGCTTGTTGATATGGCCTTAATGCATGAGGAAGTCAAAAGCGACAAGAAGGAAGTTAAGGTTAAGGAAACACAAAACAAGAAAGTATGGCCCAAGAAAGGACAACAACAGCAATAGCAACAGAAGAAGGGCAGAAAGAATGAAAAGGCTAAGGATAAGAGGAAGTGCCATAATTGCAGACACGATGGTCACTTGGTAAAGGACTGCAAAAGAAGGAAGAATACTTGCTTCAATTTTGGCGAGGTCGGACACTTTGCTAAAGAGTGCCCGAAGAAACAGGGACAAGGTCAAAGGGCATGAGCTTTTGGAGGGCAGGTGCATGCTCTCGTGACCAGTGCTCCAGATAGAGGTAGGAAAGTTTCAGCGGAAGGTTTAATTTCTCTTTCCAATCATCCTATTAGAACTCTTTTTGATTTTGGTGCTTCGCATTCGTTTATATCTATTTCTGTGGTTGAGTCTCTGCACCTAAATACTAGTATGGTAGTGGATCCCATAGTTATCTAAAAACCCATTGGTGTTTCGGCTCATTTTTCCATGATTTGTCGGGGTTTGAGAATATCTGTGTTAGGCGTCGAGTTTGAGTGCGATGTATATATGCTCGTTTTATGGGCTATGGTTTGATTCTAGGGATGGATTGGCTAGCCATGTATGGTTCCATTCTGGATTGTGAGAGGAGGTTCGATATACTTTTGACTTGCCATGGAAGGACCCTCGAGATTTCTTGTGACCTGCAAGAGTCTGTCATGCTTAGTTTCCTAGAGTCTCTTGATGCATCTATCAATGATCTGCAATCTGTGCCAGTAGTCTAAGATTATCCTGGTGTTTTTGATGAGGTACGGGGCTTACCTACAAGGCGCGAGATCAATTTTCGTATATATCTGGTGGACAATGCAAAGCCAGTTGCATTACCGGGGCGCCACATGGCTCCAAGGGAAAGGAGGGAGCTGAGCAAGCAAGTAGGGGAGCTACTTGAAAAAGGATTTATTAGGCCAAGCATATCTGAATGGGGTGCTCCGGTGGTATTCGCAACTAAGGCGGATGGTTCGCTTCACTTATGTGTGGATTATAGAGAATTGAATAAACTCACTAAGAAGAACAGGCACCCACTCCCGAGGATAGATGATGTGTTTGACCAGCTTGTTGGTGCATCAGTATTCTCTCAGTTAGACTTGGCCATGGGGTTCCATCAATTGAGGGTGGCCGAGGACAGTATAGATAAGACCGCTTTTAGGACTCCAAATGGTTTCTTCAAATGGCTTGTTATGCCTTTTAGGTTGATAAATGCACCCACCTATTTTGTTGATCTGATGAGTAGGGTATTTCAGGAGTTTCTAAATAAATTTGTCGTGGTATTTGTTGATGACATCCTGATTTTCTCAAAGAAGAGCATGCCATACATATAAGGGAGGTTTTGAAAACTCGACGTGCACATTAGCTTAAGGCAAAGTTCTCCAATTGCCAATTTTGGAGAAAAGAGGTCAGATTCCTTGGGCACGTGGTTTCTAAAGAAGGGATAGCAGTAGATCCCACAAAGGTGGTTGTAGTTCAGGACTGGCAGATCCCAGAGAATGCAACGGAGGTGAGAAGTTTTCTGGGGTTATCAGGCTATTATAGGAAGTTCATTAAGGACTTCGCAAAGATATCAGCCCCACTCACTGGACTGACGAAGAAGAATTTGACGTTTTCATAGGATATAGATTGTGATGTTTCTTTCCAGCGATTGAAGAGGTCTCTGACAACAACCCCAGTCTTGACCTTGCCCGACAGAAACAAAGTGTTTACAGTATACATTGATGCCTGTGGTACAAGGCTTGGTGCGGTTCTGATGCAAGAGGGAAGGGTAGTATGTTATGGGGGTAGACAGTTTAGAGCTCATGAGAAGAACTACCCTACCCATAACTTAGAGATAGCTGCCATAGTATTCGCGCTTAAGACGAGGCGTCATTATTTAGTTGGAGAGAAGTTCGAGTTGTACACTGCTCATAAATCTCTTAAGTACTTGTTCTCGCAAAAGGATCTTAATTTGAGGCAGCAAATGCAGATGGAGTTCCTAGCATCTTATGACTTCGAGATTGCTTATACCCCTGGCAAGGGTAATGTGGTGGCAGACGCACTGAGTAGGCAGAGGATGGCCATAAGTCCTCTGGTTGTGGAAAGGAAAAGCTTGGAATTTATATCAACTTTTGGCTTTAGACCCTCCACCGAGTTTTTACCTGGCTTATTTGCATCACTGGAGGTACGACCTACTCTTATGGATCAAATAGGAGCTTCGTAGCGAGAGGATCCACAGATTTCAAACATCTTGGATAGGCTCAGTAAAGGGGAGACTTCTAGTCATCTCAGTGGATACTCCACAGACGACAAAGGGTGGTTACGACGAGATGGAAGGCTTTGTGTTCCCCGAATTTGGAGCTTGTTAAAGACAATCCTAGAAGAAGCCCATCATTCTAAGATGACTATTCATCCAGGTGGCGATGAGATGTATAGGGATATGAAGAGGGTTTTCTTTTGGGCTGGGATGAAGAAAGATGTGGCGGATTTTGCTTCTCAATGTTTGATTTGTTAGCAAGTTAAAGCTAAGCAAAAGAAGCCCGGTGGTTTACTTCATCCTTTGGAGGTTCCACAGTGGAAGTGGGAGAGCGTTTCTATGGATTTCATAGATGCTTTGTCAAGATCAAAGAAATTCAACACCAGTATTTGGGTTATAGTAGACAGACTTACAAAGAGCGCTCATTTCATTTCAGTTAAGGGCAAGAGGATGGCAGCAGTTTATGTTCGTGAGATAGTCCTTCTTCATGGAATACCTTCCAGCATCATAAGTGATCGTGACCCCATCTTCACCGGTGAATTTTGGAGGAGCTTGCAAGAAGCATTAGGTACACAGTTGTGTTTGAGTACCGCTTATCACCCTCAAACAGATGGACAGACGGAAAGAGTAAACAGAGTTCTTGAGGATCTTTTAAGTCTGTGTATCCTAGACTTCGGAGGGGCTTGGGAAGAGCATCTTCCTATAGTAGAGTTCGCCTACAACAACATTTATCAAGCTAGCATTGGCATGGCACCCTTCGAAGCATTATACGGACGACCTTGTAGATCACCAACTTATTGGTGGGAATCTACAGAAAGACTACTACTTGGACCAGATATGGTTAGAGAAATGTAACAACCCGTATTTTTATAACATGTTAAAACCATAAATCAAGGAAGAATTAATTTTTAAAATGAGAATCAAGGGAAACGGGTTACGCAATTGCGTTCTTCTCGGAATTCTGCTTGAAATAGAGTCCGAGTTTGCGTAAAATGGATACCGTACGAAGAAGATATGGAAGAACGAAGTTAGGCAGAAAAACCAAAAACCGGCCAGAATGCACTGGCGCACTTGGGAAGTGCGCCAGAACAAAATTGCACTGGCGCACTTGGGAAGTGCACTCATGCAATTTTGCATTGGCGCACTTGGCAGGTGCGCCCAGGACGAGCAGAAACCTGCTTGGTCAGGCCCTGGCTGGCCTGGTCGGGCTCTGGTCGAATTTCTGAGCTCTGGTGTGTCACTAGTGCTGACTTATCATTTTCTGATTGGGTTTTCTTGATATGGACGGCCTTGATTTCTTCTATCTTCATCGACGGCTCTAATTAGTTTGAAACCCTATATAAACGGCCTCCTAGCCTCATTCTCTTTACACCATTCTTCTCTAACCTTATGCTGCTTAAACTCTTGATGATCATGGCTTCTTCTTCTTCCTCTAAATTAAATTAAATTAAGTTAAAACGCGAAGATTATTCCTTGAAGACTATGAATAGGAATTGCATATTTGGGGATTTACTTCTACAATCAAAGCAAGATTCAGCAATTCAACAATTCAATGACTAATTTCTAGACTTGACTTCTGCATTTAAATTTCTTAGACCACGATCTGTAAGTTCCAGTTACTTTTAGATAAAAACTATAAATCTATTATGGGCATGTTAAATTGGAATTGATTTATGTATGATTCATATCTATTCTTGTTTTCTTCTTGGATCTTGACTACTGGGAATATTTTCTACGACGTTGAAACTATTGTTAATGGCATAAGACTATGACTACGCCTATGACTGTGAACATAAGACTATGACTATGCCTATGACTGTGAACATAAGACTACACCTATGACTGTGAACATAAGACTATGCCTATGCCTATGCCCATGACTGTGAACATAAGACCATGCCTATTCCTATGACTGTGAATATAAGACTATTGCCTATAACTATGACAAGGACAATTGTGGCTAATCACCTATGAGGTTATTGCCTAGGATTATGACTATGAAATTGGATCTAAGCTTGACTTTCTATTCAGACCTATTTTCTTTATTCTTGTTTTTCTATTTAAGTTAGATCTATTAATGTTCTCGAACCTATATTATCATTCAAACCTTTTCATGTTCATAATGTTATCATAGCTATATGCCTGCGATGTTTTAATCAATTTATTCAGTTATGTCATGCCTTGGAAATAAATGGATAATAGGACAATGTTTATTATGTTATATGTGGAATTGAATGATATTGATTTGTGCTTGTAGTTTTATTATCATGTTGAATTGGGAATTAATGAATAAGTCTATTCATATGTATATGAACTTGGAATATAGCCTGTTATGACAAGTTGAGCAGTTTATCATGTTATGCAAGTTTTAGGTTGTGAAATCATATCAACATATGTGACCAAATGTTAGATCTACATGTTTATGTGTATATGCTAAACCTATGTCATATTTCAAGTTCACACTTATTCATATGTTCGTGATTGATTTGCAAGTTCACATATATGTAAGTTGATTTAGTCTATGTTGCAAATTCACATATATGTATGTTGGTTTAGTCTACGTTGCAAGTTAACACCTATGATATTCATGTTGATTATTTTGCAAGTACACACCTATGATGTTCATATTGACTATGCCAAAAAGATGCCAAGTTTACCCCTATGTCGTGTTTATGTTAATGAATCTCTTTATGCCAATTTTGCATACGTTAAATTAGGCTAAGTTTTAGCCGAATATTATATGCCAAAAATCATGCGAACGAAAAATTAGGCTAAGATTGTTAGCCTAATATTTAGACGGGGTAACGTTGGGAAAAATTGGAAATTATAGGAAGCTTGACATGAAACTTGCCTTGAAAACTTGACACGAACTTGACATGAAAACTTGAACATGTACATGACACTAGAATGAACTTGAAAATGGCCAACTCGAGGTTAGGTTGAGTTTGCAGTGTAAATTTGCCCGGAATCGCCCGGCAAATCCAATGACTGCAAACAATAGGATCCAATGTGAGTAGTTGGTCATATCGCGCCTGAAACCCGAGGTTAGACTGAGTTGTGGTGCAAATATGCCCGGAACCGCCCGGCATATCCAGTGACCACAACAACATGTCTAATGTGAGAGGTTAGGGTGCATTAATGAATTAATGCCACATGACAGGGTTAAGTCATGAACATGAAAGACAACACTTAACCAACTTGACATGCTAGACTGATAGGGATTAAGTCACGAATTTAAATGACAACACTTAACCTATTAGACGGGAACCCTAGTTACGCGGTCCATTTAAGCAGTAACCCACTAGATGTATCATGGTACCCTGGAACTAGGCAGGGTGGGGCACGATTACTGGGCTGATTGTAAGCGACCAGAGCGACGGCTGTGTTGGTGCGCCAGTGTAGGTTCAGGCGGGCTATGGTCGTGCACGTGGTCCGGAGTTGAAAAAGCAGGCATTGGGCATCAGTAGGTTTATCTGTGCATTCTTGATTCGTGTCGGTGGTTGGCACCATAGGGCTTGATACACCCTATGGTGGACCTAGCACAGGTGACTACATTCATGATAGGGCCATATGACACAGACACACGACGAGCTAGGACTTGTAGGTAGCCGATCGACTAGTGGATCGTTTCGTTGGACCTAGAAATGGGCCATTTCATGATATTGGGCCAAGGGATCATTTCATGATTAATATAAGACATGGGTTTGGGATCCTAGTATAGTTGATGCAGCGAACCTTGAAATGTGATGTTATACTTGATTTATACTTGATTTATCATGTTATCTTAGTCTATCTTGCCCATCTTGTCATCATCCGTATGATTACTTTCAGTTTATACATGTCATGTTACCTTTATCTGTTTTTATGCTGAAAGTCACTTGGACTTACCAGTCTTTATGACTGACTCGTTTTCTTTCGCCTCTTTTTCTTTCATTCCCCCCCTCCCCCAGGTTCTCAAGGAGGAAACTCTAGCAGTTAGCTTGGATTTCGCTTGCTTTTGATTCAGCTCATGTAACGGTTTGATCTTGAGCTATGCTATGGCTGCATTTCTGCTACCTTTGGGGAATTAAGCTCCTTTTGTTGTTTCAAGTTTATGCTTCTTTATTTATGCAAGACATAATTTATTGTAATGGAAAATAATGACCTTGGCTATTTGATGTAAAAGGTTTTGACTCTTTTTGAAAGTAATGAAATTTATCTTTTGATTCTTCCGCTGTTTTATCTATGTTCTGTCTTGTAATATTTCTGTGTTTGTTTACCTCGATAACGCTTCTCCAAAACTAGTGCATTCCCTTTATGAGTGACCCTAGCGGAGGTGGGGTGTTACAAGAAACGTCCGAGAAGATTGATCTTATTAGAAGGTGAATGAAGACCGCTCAAGACAGATAGAAGTCCTATGCAGACAAGAGAAGGGCTGACATTGAGTTTGAAGTAGGAGACATGGTTTTTGTAAAGGTATCACCATTAAGAAATGTGGTTTGCTTTGGATCTGTAGGGAAACTGGCCAAGATTCGTAGCACCATTTCCCATAACAGAAAGGATTGGCCAAATGGCATATAGAGTAAAGCTACCTAAGAGACTATCTGGCGTTCATGATGTTTTCCACATTTCTCATTTGCGGAAGTGTTTGCATGATACTGCAAAAGTAGTAAGCCGAGTATATTGGAAGAAGTAGAGGTAGAACCGGAGGTGACAGTTAGGCGAGTTCCTACCCGTATTCTTGAATCAGAAGTTAAGAAGCTACGCAACCGAGAAGTCAAGTTAATGAAGATTCGGTAGGGAGATAACCCGGAAGATGCAACTTGGGAGACAGAAGACGAGATTCGTGCTTCGTACCCTTTTCTTTTCGAGGGTATGTTCTTAACTTCCTTTCCAAAGCTTTTATTTATACCTGTTCCTATCACTTGAGTATATCCTATCGATCAAATCTTCGACCTTTAGGTAGAAATTCCATGGATGTAAACATGTGTCTGAGACATGTTATGTTTGATGGATGAAAACGGATGCAAGTGATTGCTCGTGGATGCATATACACACATTAGGCACTAGATTGGCTCAATCACTCTTATACTGCATATGGATGTATGTGCATTTTTCTTCTTTTATGGGTGAAAGTGAGTGTATCATCATATGGATGTTGCATTTGGATGGATGAGTGAGCATACATATAGAACTTACGTGTAATAATAAGATTATTTGCATACATGTTGGATTCATGGCACTAACATATATTGCATTAAGGAGGTCGACTGAATCAGTAGACCACCTGATCTTCGCATTAGTATTGGGACATATATACACACTTTTACATATGTTCATATAAGCATTAGAAATATTTTAAGGACAATGGATGCCTGTGATTGGTGGATGAGTAGATGTATGTGGATGTTAGGATATACATTATTCTTAACATGGATATTTTGGAGACGAAATCCTTTGAGTAGAGGTGAATGTAACAACCCGTATTTTAACGAACACTAAAAGACGTTAAATTAAAGAATAATTAATTTAATATTCATAATTAAGTGAAACGGACTACGCCATTGCTTTCGTCTCGGAATTTTGGTCAAAATAGACACCTGATTAGCGTAAAACGGACACCGTAAAGGTTTGAAGTTTGTATACGCGCAAGAATATATATGTGTGTGTGTGTGTGTATGTATGTATATATATATAATTAGATCTAGAATTCAAAACTCAGTTCGAAATTCAAAATTTGGGAAGGTAGAAAAAATCCCGCTCAGGGGTGTCAACCCCTTAAGGGGAGTGTCGACCCCTCAAGGGGGTCTGGACCCACGGGTCGACCCCATAAGGGGGGGTCGACCCCTCAAGAGGGTCTGGACCCATGGGTCGACCCCCCTGCGGAAGATCTGGCAGATTAGAGTTTTGGGTTCGGCTATAAATATGGCCTCATTTCTCATGTTTTTACACACAAAAAATAATCGAGAAATAGATGTTGCCTCTGCCCAAATTAAGTCAAGTCTTTTCTTCTTCTGCAATCAAGTTATTCAAGCTTAGAGATCTATGATTCGATTCTTCTATTTTTCTAGATCCAAACACTATGAGTCTATGCTCATTTTAGATCTAAATGATTAAAAACTTAATCTTGACAGGACTATAACTTGGATTTATGCCTTTGACTATTTGAATCATATCAGATCTGTTATAACTTGTATATCTATGATATTCTGAGATGACTATGACTTAGATCTTAACCTCTATCATGTCAAGACCTGCCATTTTTGTAGATCTAGTCCATTGTTTAGATCACATCGTGCTTGTTGCCATTATATTGTTGTTAAATCGGATCTGTTGTAGTTAGTTATCTAATTCATTAGATCTTATCACGCCTGTTATGACATCCCTATTATATTAGAATTAGTTCTATTGTCATATGTTCATTAGATCTGTTCCTGTATACTAATCATGTCATTATGCCATTATATGTCCACCTTGTTAGTATGATCATTTTTGTCATATTCCCTTCGTCCTTTCCCTTGGTTTTATATAGCCAGGCTACTTCCGAACCTAGACATGCCGCTAAAATATGCGAATGCATTAAAATGGAAACGAGGGGGAAAACGGTATAATTTAGGGCATAACCTGTAATTGGAAGTTTGGGCATAACTTGAATGAATATATGAACATAAAGTTGAGGATATAAATCAACTTGTGATTAAAGACCTTAATTTGGGGGCATATGGTTCATTATGAACATGACTTGGGAAAGGGGCATGAAAACCTATAACAACATAGGAATAATTGGTTAATAATTGGAATGCCTAGGATTACAGTAATTAAAAACTGTAACCGCGCTTAGACACGAGGTTAGATTACACATGTGGTGGAAGTCTGCCCGGAACCGCCCGGCATAACCAGCGAACGCAAGTGGTGAATCAAATGTGAGGAGTCTAAGTGCATAAACATGAGACGTGCTAAGACACGAGGTTAAGTCCGACTTGTGGAAGAAGTCTGCTCGAAACCGACCGGCATATCCAGCATCCCCAAGTGGTAGGCTTAACGTGGGATGTCTAGTACATTTTAACCATAAATGAATATGGCTGTGAAGTTGAATACTTAACCTTATTGAATCCATAGAGATTGTATTAATAAGGTAAATTGAATAGGGGTTAAGTAAACCTGTTTGAAGCAGTGGGTGGGTTAAGTAAATTTTGGGTTGATGAGTAATATTTATATATGCCCACAAACTTAACCTGTTAGGATTATGCAATTTTATGACACCAGTAGGTAGGCATAATCTGTGGAAAACCTAGTGGGGATGCAAGAAAAAGGGGAGAGCTTGCATCATCCTGAATGTGGGACCCGTTTTAGTCAGTAAATCATATATAGGTATCAAACGAGTACTCCGAACTTGGTCGGAGTCAGGGCACGCTTACTGGGCTGATTGTAAGATATCCAAAAGTGGGGAATGGTGTTGGCGGTGCATACCGACCGGGTCATGTGCGTGCATGGTCCGGACAGAGGAAGATAAGACACCGTGGCACCTATAGATTTGGTTGTGCACATCCTGAAAACGAAGGGTTGCCACTTTAGGGAGTGATACACCCTACTGTGGGGCCAACATAAGGTATTTATGGAGTAGGGAGCCGATTTATTAGGGTAGTAATTAAGGTACACTTAGACTCCGGTATGTTTGGGAGCCCGTTAATACCCTTAGTGGTAACTTCGGTATGTTGGGCTACTTGTTGATTGTATGTGGTGAAAAGCTCTCACTGGAAGTACACCTAAGTCTACCATCTTGCATATGTTGGGGATCATCTCTTTCTGGTTATACTAGTATCAGTGCAGAGAAATCGTTAGGGAAGCGCAATATACTCTATCGTGTTTATCATGTTTACCTTGTCATACCTGCTTTTTATGATGTTACCTTTCTTATCCATTTTATATGCCTGTCATGATACTTTAACTTATTTTTATGATAAAAGTAACTGGACTCGCCAGACTTTATGTCTGATCCTTTTTGTTTCCTCTTCTTTCTCTTTTGTCTCCCCCCTCCCCCCCTCCCCCCCCCCCCAAGGTTCTCAGGGTGGGAATACTCAAGATTGATCAGAATTGTGCTTTTATCTTGCTTGGAGCTGCATAAATTATTGCTCGAGTTCTTATCTCTTCCACTATGGCTTTGTTTTGGGGATATGCTTCTTTTATTGTACTCTGATGTTTTAAGTGCAAGATAGAATTTTTATGATGTACTGGGTTTTATGTTTTAAGACATATGATGTAACCATGTTTTGAACTACGATGCTTTATGATTAATAAAAGTTTTTAATTCCGCTGTTATTTTAATCTGTCTTGTAGTGTTTCTGTTTCTGTTTACCTATAACGTTTCACGAAACTTAATGCATTCTCTTAATGAGTGGCATTAACGGATGTGGGGTGTCACATGATGATAGCATATCATTATGCATGATTTTTTTTTTATTATTTTACAAATTATATGTAATTAACACATCATAGAGAAATTAATTTGCACAAATATTTAGCTTTGCTTCTATGTTGAAATTATATTTAGTTAATTTTAATTTTTAAGTCGCAAAATCTAAATTTCATTTATATTATTAACTAATAAACACCGAATTTGCAAATGTTTTTTATTTGTTGGATCCTAATTTTAACTTTTTAAGCATGGAAAGGTCTGCTAAATTTGTAAAGTTGTTTAATCGTTAATCTTATTTTTAAGTATGAAGGGATATTTTGAAATTATAAAAAAGCTTAGTTGTCAGATCCTGCTTTTACGAGATTTTTAGATTTGTTAATATCAGGCGCATTTTCAGTAGCTCATGTTGATATCAAAAGGATTGACATCAAAGTTATTACACCTATTAATAAAAATAAATACAAGCGAAACTAATTTGCAATATCTAATTTCCCATTAGTTCGAATTTTATTTATATTAATAAATAAATAACAAATTTGTAAGTGATGTTTATTCGTTAGATTTTAACTTTAAGCATGAAGGGATACTAAGTAAGTCTAATTATTAAACCTGAATAAGCACAAATGAATATTTTGAGATCGCAAAGAAATTCAAGTGATATAGCCTACTTTAAGGAATATTTAGATTTGTAAATATTAGTATGGATACATTTTCAATAGTTCACGTCAGCATCAAAAAAGTATAACAACAAAGCTGCTAGAATTATTAACAAATTATTCTTTTGTTTCAATTTGAAGTAATTATTTTAAAAGTATTTTATAAACATACACGGATACACCGCATTCAAATCACTTGTCAAACTTACACGTGTGTCATATGGTGCAAGTCACAGGAGAAATGGTTGTACTTGCAATGCATGCAACATGGCGTACACGATGATTGATCGTCCAGAGTGCCAACTAGATTGCCGATAGCAACATCCTACAGCACATGTAACTAGATTGCCCTTCATCGTAAATGTAATTTTTCACTATTTTTAAAGTACATAACATTGCACAATTTATTTGATATTTAACATGGCTAACGCATACTATTCCCCAGTATCTCAACTTAGTGGAAAAATCAAATAAAATTATGCTACATTTATGCATCAACCGAACATAACTAATAAAAATGTTATTTTCAACTTATACCTCATCCAATTCAGAACAATAACTCTTAACATATACTCGAAAGTAGGGTGAGTGATATTCGATTAACACTGAATCAACCAATCGAACCAGTC